>BMAU01008204.1:0-47644 GCA_019973935.1 Trichonephila clavipes | reverse complement strand
TAACTTAGTATTGATAAATTAATTGTCGGTCACAGTGTTCAATACTGAGACATTTACAAAGTATATTATATCAGTTGAAATGTGTGTTTTATTTTTATGATGTCACAATGTATTTTTGTTTTGCTACTTTCAGTAAATTAATAAATTTTTAAATAATCTTTTTTATTTTCAGTTTTCGATATGCTCACGCCACCCTCATAGGGTTAAAAAGTCCCCCCTTAGAGGCACTCTTCTCTAGGGAGTTGTATACTGTGTTGGAAACTCCGTTGTATACAAATAGGAAGCAGGTGTAAGTGACCTGCTATATATCGTGATGTAGAACATGGATGTATTATGGGGTTAAATGCAGTTAGAATTTTTCAAAAAAAAAAAAAATCTATTTCATTTTACATTTTCGGAATCTGCATATATTTATGTATGTTCTCTGAAGATTTGAAACCAATCCGAAAAATATTTTTGGATATATACCTAAATTTGTAAGGCCACTTCAGACTTTTAGAGAGCGGGTAGAGTTAGAACGGAGTAGCAGCAGCACTCACTACACGCTCTAACTGAGGTTTCTTTTTCAATTGTGTATTCTCGTAGAAATCGAGTATAATAGGTCTACAAAGTACTTCAAGGTCTCATTCAGTCATTATAATCTAACATGAAGCTTTTCCGTCAGTCAAAAGAATTCTACCACATTGTAAAGTCATGCGTTCATTTCAAAATTGTTTTTCGCGATTTTTTATTTTATATTGGAGTAAATTTTATTTTATAAGTTGTGTAAAAATTACCATTTAAATGTTCAGCGACGGCAAACCCTGTAATGCGACAGCAAGCGCTAGCAACAAACACATTATCTTCTTATACCCATGATTATCCAACTTTACCAGCTGATGTTGCTGAAGCTATATATCCAATTTATAAAGACTTTAACATCGTAGAATTGTTGGAAAAGTGTATTGGTGGATTTACACAAAACAATAATGAGAGTTATAATTCAGTTAATATATGGGAAAAAACTCCAAAAAGTGTTCCATGTGGCTCTAAAATTGTTGAAATAGCGGCTTACATTGCAGCTGGAATGTTTAACGAAGGTACAAAATCATTATTTTGTACCGGGTGTTTCCAAATGAATATCGGAGTTTTAACGCTTCATAGTATTCATGACATATTACATATTAGTATGACTCATAAATCGAATGCAAGAACAGCTGAAAAATTTTAGCTTACTGGCATGTGTCAGCGTGTGCATTCACTTTCTTCACAAACCGGTATCTAATAACTTATAGATATCAGCATATAGTCAACGCTTAACCATTACCAAACTGACTCAACGACTGGCACTTAAATAGAGGCTGCATTTGCATAAATAATGTCATTGCTTATAGGAAAGTGGGTTTTAAACTTCAGGCTGCATGAAATGAAACTAATTAATTTAACTCTCAATTTCTTTGTTGTCCATTGGCAACACTTATGATAATTCAATACTCGTTACTTTTCTGTAGAATATTGTAAAGGGTGTTTTTTTTAGAGTTATAGAACTTTAAATTGCAATAAAACAACGATGTATTATTCGATTGACATGAATTTTTTTTTTTATTCGAAAGATAATTTTGTGGCATTACATTTAAATATGATTTCTGGCATAGGACTGCCACGGCTGGCTCGGATCTAGTCAATCTGGACGTCCAATTTTCGATGATTTTTTCCAGCATTTGTGGCCGTATATCGGCAATAACACGGTGAATGTTGTCTTGCAAATGGTCAAGCGTTTGTGTAATTTCCGCATAGACCAATGACTTTACATAGCCCCACAAAAAATAGTCTAACGGTGTTAAATCACAAGATCTTGGAGGCCAATTCACACAGGTCCAAAACGTAAAAATTAGGCGGTCACCAAACGTGTCTTTCAATAAATCGATTGTGGCACGAACTGTGTGACATGTTGAGCCGTCTTATTTTGGAGACCACAGCTCCTGGACATCATGATTGTGCAATTCAGGAATGAAAAAGTTGAAGTAATCATGGATCTATACCGATCACCATTATTTTAATGTTGTGGCCTGCATCGTTTTGAAGAAGTACGGACCAATGATTCCACCAGCCCATAAAGCACACCAAACAGTCAGTTTTTTCTGGATGTAACGGTGTTTCGACATACACTTGTGGATTAGCTTCACTCCAAATGCGGCAGTTTTGTTTGTTGACGTACCCATTCAGAAGTGCGCTTCATCACTAAACAAAATTCGCTTATGAAGTCATCGAAAATTGGACGTCCATATTGGACTTCATCAAGCCAGCCGTGGCATTCATATGCCAGAAATCATATTTTTAAAATGTAATGCCACAAGAGTATCTTTCGAATAAAAAATTCATGTCAATCGAATAATACATCGTTGTTTTATTGCAATTTAAAGTTCTATACCTCTAAAAAAAGACCTTTTATATTGACTACAATCTTTTATATATTCAGGCATTTTACCTCAAGAATATAAAAATCAATTGTGAAATAATTTTAGTAATATTGAGAAATTAAAATAATACCATTATATAGTTTTGATGGAAATAAAACTGCATTTTTAACCTTCTCAAAATATTAAACGAGACAATAGAATTGTTGTTGTAAGCAAACTCTTAAACGCAAAGATGTCTTCTGGTACTAAAAATAAGTTATGTAGTTTCGTTTAATTTATGAATGTTCAACAAATAATTAATCTCTAAGAAAATTAATATTTTAATTACCTATATTATTTGAACATTCCTTTCAATTATTAGTTAAACTAACTTAGGATTCTTTAGATTTAAAGTTCTATATTTTCTCGAACAAAGTAACAAAGTAACACTTTCTAAAACTGTCTTTCGAACTTTGGAATTTCATTTTGCACGTTTAGGCTTAATTAATGAACCCACAAAAGGAGTTTAGAACAGTTAACGTCCACACATAAGTAGGTAAAACTTCCTTTTAAACTTTATTTGCAAGACCAGTTCTTTTAAAATGTATACATTTAAAATCACGAAATACTTGAACACTGAGATATAGACGCATGCAAACGATTAACTTTTGGAAAAGTTTTAACGGTAAGATAAATTAGTTCTATGGAACATTTCCAGAACTTTCCTAATCAATCTAATAAATGGCAACAATGGTAGAAATACAATTATAAGCATGTTCACAGAAGTAAATGAGTTATTTATTGCTTCCTTGGAATGGCAACCACAAATCCGTGATTGTATCTGACATTCAGTAAAAGATAAGTTCGTTTCACGGTTAAAAGGGATTTTGGTCACTAATTCCCTCAAAAGGAAATAATTAAACTTTACTTTAACTGAAAGGCAAAATTCTATGGTTGATTTTATAATGAAAATTTATTCGTGCATAAAAAAAATAATGCTTATATTTTCTCGTCTTTTTCTCAAGTTTTAAATACTTCACACATAATCAAAATTTAGACTTTCTTGCACAATATATCTAGCTATTTATTAGCTAGAAAATTTATGTGTTTAAGTAATGGGTACCATTTTTCTTCCAAAATTTATCCGAAAATGGAAATCCGTATATGTCATTGCCTCTCAAACTTCCAATATATGCGACCCAATATTCAATCATAATTTTCATCGCCTCTCAATACAATAACAATGTATTGGATTCAATAACACCATCCTTTGATGCTAAAGCTGCAATATACGACTTAAACCTCTTAGAAGCGCATATAAACGTCTGTAGCTCAGCCTAAGTGTTATTTCGCCTGGACATATATACGTCTTTCGAAGTACAATAATTTATGTGCACTGCTATTCCTAAAATTATTCTGAAGGCAATGGAATGCAATAAAGGGGGTTGACAGTGTTTGCGAAGGATTTACAATTTCAGAGGATTTGCTATTATTTATTATTTTTCTTCCCTCTCCCAATACATCTTATACGTACTCCTACCTGGAAAACGGAGGCATTGGGAAGAAAATGGCGTAACTTTTAATCGGCAGTCAATGGATTAATTATAAACCGCGTACGAATTTTTAAGATAAGTGTTAATTTTAGTTTATAGTTTTTGTATACGACTAGATCATGGAGTCAATGGTACTTATTAAACTTGTTCTGAAATTAGTACTCTCTGCTAAATTAATACATTGTGCAGTACTGATACATTTAGACGTGCATTACATCAGTGTAATTGTGTCTTTTAATTTTTTATTATGTCAGAATGTATTTTGTTTGTTTATTTCAGTAAATTACTGATTTTCTTAAAAATTTTTTAGTTTTCAACTTTACAATGTGCTCACACCTCCCTCAGAGAGTTATCTCCCCCAGTGGGGGCACGCTCTAGAGTTTGAGAAACGCTGGTATATGTTAAACTGGAATAAAATCTTTTATTTTTCGAATTTGCTGCCATGAAAACCCAGCTAATATCACCTATGGAGAGTATTGTACTAATGCCAAATTAGATAAAGATATTCACTAAGCATTCAAAAGATATTCACTTAACTGTTCAAAAAGTTCAAAGTAACGAAAGTTTTAAGGGAAAAAAATAATTTTTACTTTTGCAATCGCGTGCAATTTAGCAAAATATTCATATTCAATACATTATTGTAAGATTTCAAAATCTTTCTCATATGTTGGTTATACAATAAGTTTTCTCATTATTTCCGGAAAAGATATTGCTGTATAAATTTTCTCATTGCATAAGTATTTTTTTCTCAGTTTTTTCATACAATATATCATTATGTGCTTAACCCAGTGTTTCTTGAACTGTGGGGAGTGCCCACTTAGAGGGATGCAAGCATAACAAAAAGTCGAAAACAAAAATTTTTTGAAAAATTATTAATATACTGAAAGTAAACTATCAAAATACTGTCTGATATAGAAAGAAAGAAATATTCATTTACTCTCATGTAATACACTTTTATAAATGTATCAGTACTGCGTAAGGTATTTTATAATTCATTTAGTAATACTAAGCAAAGGAGTTTAATAAGTAGCATTAATCTCATGGACTTGTCATATAAAATTATATACACAAATTAACACTTTTCTTGATGATTTGTACGGCGTATAACTAATCCCGTAACTGCCGATTAAAAGATACGCGATTGCGATGCGCCCAATGTCACCGTTTTCCACGTAGGCGTGTGTATGTGGTGCTTTGGGGAGGTGGAAAAAAAAGAAATAAATAAGCACACCCTCTGAAATATGTAAAATCCTTCGCAAACACTGTCAATCTATTTTATTGCATTCCTAAGACCTAGGAATAAGTTTACGTATCATACTTCAGAAAGACATATGTACGCATCCGGGGCAATTAACGCTTTGGCTGAATGAGACGTTTACACACGCCGGTGGCAATAAAAGTTGAAGTCGTATTGTAACTTTACCGTCAAAGCATAGTACTGTTGAATTCAATACATTTGCATTGTATGAAGGGTGCGATTAAAATTATGATCGAATATTGGGTCACAAGTATTGAAAGTTTGAGAAGCACTGGCTAATCCCCTTAACTACCAAATAACAATTTGCCAATTCAATCTCCAGTGCTACAGTTTTTCAAATATTCATTCATATAAAGTGTGCTGAGGGAAAAAAAGAAAAAATAAGAATTAAATAAGTAAATACATCTCCGAATATAAGTAAATTCTTGCAAATGAAAGAACGTACTTCATAAAAACGTATACATATACGTCTGGTACTTGCAATGCACTGGCTAATTGGGCGTATATATACGCCCAGTATAGTAGATAAAATTGCTGAGAGAGCCGCATATACACGCCGGCGGCATAGAGTTAAGAAATATTTCACCAGAACTAAAAAACAGTAAGTATAGTACAATCATTTTCTAAACAATGTATAAAACCGTGCAGTTGAAAGAATATTTTATTACTCCTAAGGCTTTTGTCTTTGAAAGTATCAATAGCTTCCAGAATTTTATTAAATTGCGTATTCTGTTCAGAAGCAAGCAAACTGTTTGTGCAGTGTTAAGATCGGAGCGGGATTTCAAAAACTTTGCTTTTCCACCACATCAATAAATTTCAAGAAAAGAATAATAAAACTAGAAATAAAGGAACATGATACTCTTTCACAAAAATAAAGAAACAGAAGAACAGCATTTTGAATACTAAGATAAGAGCCAAATTATGCAAACCCGAATTTACGAACTATTTCTGTAATCTATAAAGGTAGTAAGATTAAAGGATTTTTATTTACTTATTTTTTCATTTTTGTATGTTGTATTATTAAATATCTAGAATGTATAAAGCAAAATTAAAATGCTTGAATGTAAATCTTACAAAATATTTCCGGAATCCCTAGAGTAAATATGTTAAAGAAATTCTTTCGTTCATTCATTTTTTGATAAATTTAATGTAAACATGTTATGGGTAGTTAAATGATTTAATATATTACATACGGCATTTATCAAACCAATATAATTCTCCATATTTTTTTTGCGAAAACAAAAAGTTAATTTTTAATAATCTTCTATTTATTTACATCGCTATGCATTCCTATTTTTTAAATAATTTTTTAAGTATTTTGGTACAAATAAATTATTATCAAACATGAACTTCATTTGGGATATAAATTTAAGTTTGAAAGAGAGCTCTTTCAAAGATATAATTTTTGCACAAAATTGCATTTTTATAGCACCAATGGAACACAATGATTTCTTAAAATGTTGTAAGTTTAACTACTCTATTTTGCTTAAGAAAATTTACATTCATATTGCTTTTATAATGTTTGCTGAAAATTTTTTGCATCCATTTATTACGACAATGGTAAAAAGAAGCAAAATTTTATGACTAAAAAATTTTAATTTCCCAAAAAAGATACAATCTTTTTTTTTATAATTAAAAATGATAATCCGGCTTTTACTAATGCAGAATTAAATGTAGAACTGAAATTTTATAAAAATCATTCGACAAAGGAAAGAAGGAAAGCAAATACGAATAAAAAAATATTTATTGTACGTGGATATAGTATGGCCAAAAGATAAAATGATTAAATCTGCAAGTGGTTAGGGGGTTTACAAGGCGTAAAAATAGTAGAATTTGCTGCTATCCATGATAGCTAAAATTGCCATCATAAGGTTAGGCATGTAATTAAATTAGGCTTAGATGGCAGAAACGGGAAACTCATTCCATGTTATTTTCGCTCTATGCCACACTTTATCAAACGTATTAGCTGAAGAGGTGGTGGACCAATTTCTTAGAACCCCATTACCAAATGTTTTTAATTGGTGACATATCTGGAGACGGGGCAGACCATGGGAACGATCAAATACCCTTTGTATTTGGGAACAATCGAAAACCCTTTGGGTCTAGGAAGGTCAAAACCCAACGTGCAATATATGTTCTTGCATTATTGGTATAGGGAGTTTGACAGGCCTTGAGGATAGGGTACAGCCACTGGATTTAAGATGTCACAAATGTACAGAACTGCGTGCATATGACCGTCGATCCGAACTAGAGATGTGAGTGTCTTTCACTCAATGGTTGCCGAAACCATCGCATCAGGTGCAGGGACCCTATGCCAATATTGAATACAAGCAGGCAACGAGCGGTGTCCTTGAAGCTTCCAGTTAAGTATATGGTCATCAGAATACTGCACGTAGAGCAAAGACTCGTCTGAAAATCAGCACTGTGCCCGTTGTGCATTGTGTCCCGTTCTGTCATTTAGATCCTTAGAGTCACTCTCTATGCTGCATTGTCAAAGGAAGCCGATGTAAGCTTCGAATTTACAAAATGCTTTTCGAATGGTAATTCCACTACGCGACTTTTCTTTTATGCAGTAATTCAGATGTCGTTTACCTCACCTGCATTGTTTAAATACGCTGAAATACCAATCATTTGTAGATCCCAAACCTCTTCTTCCTTTCATGTGATTTTTACGGGGGCGCCAGTTCCTTCCTTCCTGGAGTTGCAATTTTAATGACCAACAGTGTGCATTCTTGGTGAGAAAATAATGCTGCAATTTTGGCTAAATGTTTTCAAGCGTAACCAATTTGTATTGAACTAAAACTTTTACACGCACAAGCTTAGTTATTGTTTGAATTGATATAATATTCTTCGAATTTTCTTTTATTTCCTCATGAAACTAAATTTGTGTACCAAAATGCCCGAATTGCACCTATTAGGAAAATAAGCATTCATTTTATATTCTCATTCACAATTTGTGTCAGTATATAAGAGTTATTTACTAAAAATATTTAGACCGAAATCGCATAACGAAACATTGTGCCAGATAATTCGAGTTTTTTTTCCCTCCTCTCCTCTATTGTGAAGAGGGAACGAATGTCATTTCACCCGAAGACACAAAGTTGAAAAAATATTATTGCCGGACACATGATTGAATCCAAAAAATGTATAAAAATGCTTTTTCTATTTTCAATACACAAGTAGCTACGTGTGAAAAGCGTAGTTGCCACAATATCCTTTTAGTTGTATCAACTAGAGGGAGGGCTTTCAACTGCTTGAAGTACACCGTATTCGTTTGCTTAAACTGGCACTGTTTTATGACACTTTCAGGTGCCTAACGCGAAATTTTTAAACTACGTCATCTTTTAGATATATAAACAGGCCAACCAGGTTCGATTTTCCAAGCAGAATTCTTTCTTAGAATCGGGATTTTTTTTCCATCTGTGTATATAGCAAAAAAGTGATTTCCTCACTCACTATAAAATATCCGGAACTATTATACCTACACAGTTTAAATTTGACAATCATCTTTTTTTTAGTTGAGTAGACAGACATCCACTAGGAATGCATTTAGTGGATTGATTGATTGATTTATTGAATATTAACGTCGCACTGTTCAGCTACACGAGAGCTTTTGCATTTAGTGGAAATTGACTTCCAAGAGAAAATTAAAGGATGTTGAAGGGATGCTATGTAAGAAAAAATTCTTGTTTTTGAACTATTAGACTTACAAACTTTAAGTTTGGCAAGAATGCTTTTTTTATTGAAACGAAATCTTCCAAGAGGCAGGTTTGGGGAAAATAATCCTGAAATAGGATTGAAGTGGTATTATAGAGAAACAAATTCCTGTTTTTTATCTAAGAGAAATATGGACTGTTGAAATTTTATGAGCAAGTTTTTTTAGTGAGTTATGACTTACTGTGAAAATGGGTTTTAAGGAATTAACGTTTGGTAATCAACGTATGTTTTTACTAATTACATTTTAGTTTAATATGAATAAAAACAAAAATCTATTTTCCTAAACAAACAAATGAGTAAACACTACACCCTGTCTTTGTCAGCTTGGGGTTTTTAAATTTTTAAAAATAAAATTTCAACTGCCTCTGATGTTACCTCTTCTTCTCTCACAGATTTAACACTTCAAAGAAAAATGTAAGTCGCACACACAGTGAATCGTAGTGCGATATATAACGAATAATATTCATAAATACATTTTAAGAAAGCATTTATAATAGTAAAATTATATGAAAAAATTTAATAAAATATTAAGAATAATTTTTCATTTAAGGGATATTTATATATTTATAAATATGATTTTCTTTACAAGAATAGATAAGAAGTTAGTATGTTGTAAATGTTTTTAAAACGTTGACCAGAAATAAATTTCCCCAAACCCCTCTTTTAAGTCTGAAACTTAAAATTTTGTAAAATGCCTCCGCAGGCCGCAACCTATGTATTGGCGGGCCGTGTGTTTAGTCTTAAAATAGTGGCTTAGCCTTTTAAGCAAAGACGAGCAATTAAATTTTTCACTTCATTCATTATTATTCCCCATTTTCTTTAGTTTTGTTTTAAAAATAAACAGATTATTCTGTCAAAACCCAGTTTATTAGTTTATACCAGTAACAACAAAATACATATAGAGAGAGTAGATATTACAAATATAATAATTATGTCAAAACAACACTATCATAATTCAAATGGAAAATTCATTCCTTCAGTGAAATACAGTAATGGATTCCAAGTAGATTTTTTCCCCTCAATAAGAGATATATTCTCAAAATTATTAGTTATTTCTAAAATAGTACAACTATATCGTTCAGATTCATAACATTTTAAATATAGTGCTGAAATTTATACAAAATAAAATCTTATAAAGCATGTGATTGTAAATATTTTACTCAAATATTTCAAAGTAATATAGTACTTTCTGACGGAAAATAATAAACTTTTTTATTTTTAATTTCACTCAAAGAAACCACTGGTGTTTAAAATTCTGAGTGTTACAATGTGTCCTTTAAAATTTATTTTTTATATATTTTCCTCTTCTTGCAATATGTTCTTTAACAAAACAAGCATTGAAACGATAAATCAAACTGAGTCTCATTTAAAAAAGTAAAGAAAAAAAAACAAAAAGAAATTCGAATTCTCTTTCTTTATTGGGGAAATATAACAACGATAAATCAATATAGGAATTCAGAATAACGGTTTTATTGAAAATTGTTATTCGAATTTTTTTTTAAAAAATTATCTCAAAGATTCAAAGCCACTCTCCCTGATTTTCATTGTATTTCTCCTTATATTCTCAACAAAGAATAATTTAATTTATTTCTTTTTAGAATTAGAGATTCAAAAGACCGTCTCTTTCATTTCCCGATAATACTACATTTATATTTTCCTATTTAATTTGAGCTCAGAAACTAGCAGTTTTTCTTTGTAAATGTGTGGGATTTGTTTTTATTGGAATTGGACATTATTTAGTTGTTGATACAAGGAAAAACATGCATTCTATTCTAAGTTACTTAGAATCAATTTCGGATATTCCCCACATATCAATTTAAAAAATAATATATTCTGTAAAAACATCCAATTATACTTAATTGAAATGTCTCAAAAAGTTATATATACTTAAAAGTTTGTGCACCGCTATCATATTAAGGCAAATTGAAGACATCAGCTCTTAAACTTTCGATCGCTTATGCCCTCCTATATATATCAACCTTACATTACAAATCAAGAAAAAATTTGCTTATTTCTCTTTATTATATATTATATTCATTTAACTCAGCTTTTATAAAATAAATATATATATTTTTCTATTTGAGAGTTATTTATAGAAACATCTAACATGACTGAAATTGTAATTCAACTCAAATAGAACTGAAGTGGATTGATGATTAATTGTTGTAAATTCAATGTAGACTGGTTGCTGTTCAAGAAAATATTTTCAGCTCCTTGCTGTTGATGATTAACTTGCATTTTAATAAAGAAATAATATGAATAATATTGGCTTATACTGAGCTATAAATTTAATAACGCGTAGAGATTTTGCGCTCCTACAAGAAGAATTAAAATTGAATAACCACCCATATATATAAATGAAAAAAAATTAAAAAACGAATACAAAAAAATATTTTATAGTTCATTTAAAACAATATTTTTTTTTGGAAAATTCTTTAAGGTATCCGTCTATGTTTGGAACCGTGAACTTGCAAAAGTGTATAAATGGATAATATTTATAATATTTAGTGTCACTTAGATTAGAAAATGTATATAAAATTGTTTTAAGTATAGTATTACAATAAACAATTTTTTAAGTACAATATTTTAACAAAAAACGGAACATAGAATGGCCCATTTTCAAAATATTCTCCTTTTGTGAAAAATGCTTCTATTATAATAATATTTTGCCTGTATATAGATCAGACCTCTGTACAGAGGTCAACAAGAATTTTTGCAATACATAACTTAGAAGTGGGTTTATCCATGTTTTACGCCAACAGAGGGGAGAAATTTTAAGAAAAAAACTCCGACAATTATTTCAATGGGTTGTAACTTTGAATATAATCTGAATTTTTCGAAAATCATAGTTGAACCTTTGTACAAAGTTCTGAGCTATATATAGGCAAAATATTATTATAATAGAAGCATTTTTCACAAAAAGGAGAACATTTGGAAAAAAGATTATTCTAAGTTAATTTTTTGCCGAAATAGTGTATTTAAAGAATTTTTTTGTCAAAAAGTTCTAAAAACAATTTTTTAGATGTAATCTAATCTAAGTGACACAAATATCATAAAAATTATCCATTTGTGCGCTTTTTTAAAACCACGGTTCCGAACGTAGTCGGATACCTTAAAGCTAGTTTCTAAAAACGTATAATCTTTTAAGTAATATAAAGTTATAAAAACCTAGAGGGGAAAAGATTCACAAATTTCGCTATTTTCGAGAAAAAAAAGACTGATTTAATATCAACTATAAAACTTTTAATAGTTTATTTTATCTAACGCATACACAAACAAATAACAAAAAATATTAGCTTTAAAAATACTTATATAATTATGAGCAGCTAAGTAAATTTGAATGTACATACTCGCTTTGAATGATAAAACTGAAACAATTAATAAATTTCTAAATACAGAACATATTGTATTTAAATAAATTTATTTTGTAAAGATAAAGTAATAAAAAACTGGAGAAAACAGGAGGGGAAAAGAGTTTTCAAACTCAAATCGACAAAAAGTTGAAACTTAAAAACTGTGGACACTCTTTTTTTTAAAAAAAGAAAAATGTTTTATTTTTTGTGAATGCCAACCAAATAAACCATAGTAAAGCATTAATTTTATTCAATTTGCTCTTGAAATTTTTTGAAAAGCATATAGAATTTTTTTTTTAAGAATTCAATGGATTTTTAGAAAGTTTAATTTTATTTGGCTGTAATTCTTTATTCAATGGAGTCATTATTTCCTTAAATAGAGCTTATTAGTTTTGTAGAGGTTAAAAATAGTAAATCGTTTTAACAAATGAATGAAATTACAGTCCTTACAATCATCTTTTTTTTTTGTCTTTTATAAAATAATGAACTGCTTACCCCCACTTTGTACAAAGATAAAACTACGAACGTTTCTATGTGTTAGTTCAATATTCTTTTGATTTAAAAATTTCTTCTTTCCAATGGATATTACCAAAAACCAAATCGTTCTGAAATACCAAATAAAATGTACATATTTCTCATACGTTTAATGAAAAAACCTCTTAGCGAATAATATTAATAAATCCTAATATCTCTAAGCAAAAGCGTACTCTAATAATCACATTGGATCAATGATTGTGATGTATCAATTTGAGCAAAGCCTTCCCTTAAATTAACTCTACAGCATTTGAAACAGATTAGTACATGCTCTGATTTAAATTTCCGTTACTTGTGTCAAGGAGCGATTAACTCCTCCATAAATCATTTAAAGGGAAATGAAAGGGAGTTGGAATAGTATAATTTACTGCATTTCGGAGCTTTAGGTGCTTTATATATATATACTCTAACTAACAGCTTGTTTTACGGGCCACCATATTTTCAAAGAGAAAAAATCTACAGTTAAGTTTGATTACTTCTTATTAACCCGGGAGAAGCGCGCACTCGATTTGAAAGTTAGAGGTCATACGGGGTGACTCACTCCAATCCCCTTTTTATCATTTTACTGTACACGACAGAAATCATTATTTCAGTGAATAATTTAGCTAAGAAAAAGTATACTTACCTACTTTTCAAGACTTTTCAGTTTTTCTTCGATAATTTGAGAAAAAATATCAATCTAACGGAACCAAGAAGTTTCAAATGTGCGTGACTTTAATAAGAGACACAATTTCACAAATATCACACTTGTGGCTTTATATTTTTCTTGATGGAGTTTTTTAAGTAGCTTTTAAAAATTTCCTTTTAACTCAAACGTTTCGTGTTCATCGCGTTTCTTAAATTAAATTTCGGTATCAAGATTAATCTGCATTATTTCAGCAGGTTCTTCTTTTGCTTGATGAGGCTCAACTTCCTTCAATATAAATTGCAAATGCACCCTTCTTTTTTGTATTCTACTTATTTGCAATTATAAATTAAAATAAGTCGTACAACACAGCAATCAAAACCACTAAGATATTTAAAAAGGGAAAATGTAGCCTTCTCATAGAAAATATTTTGGAACAAAAATGGTCACGCGAAGAACTCAGTCAAAACAAGTTATTTAAGATTGTTAAAAAACAATTGAAAAAAACCATTTTTTTTCTCCCTAAAAACAGGGAGATACGTGACAAACACATTTTTGTTCCCATCAAGTTTCCCAAAAGTAACAAGTAGTTATTTTGCAATTAACTGAACTTTTTAATCTAGAACTCTCTGGGAAATAAATGCAATAGATTTACCTTTAATAGTATACGATTAATACACACACGTAATACTATACATTATAATAGCACAAATTCAATTTTCAAAGAAATATAGAATTAAACATTACAAATTTATAGCAACAATGCCATACAAGACAAATAAAATGTGTCACATTCAAATTCTGACGTCTCTTGTTACTTCTCAGCCTTAATTTTGTTTAGCCATTTTGGAAACTTATAGAAATGTACCATCAACTAATCCTCATAATTCTGTCTCGGGGCATCTACCTTTTGCTCCAAATTTGGAACTTTAATGATATTTTGTGAATAAATTTGTCGCCGAAGTTACTCATATTTGCTCAATGATTGATAGTTCCTTGTTTGCCTATAAACCATGATTTATGTCAGAATAAGCCTCGGTAGATTTTAAAAAAATTGCACTGATCAAGAAAAATCGTAGAGGATGAACTTCTATCTGTTGGTCAACAAAAGGCATTTTATTTCCCTTCAACTACCCTTAGGAAGATCCAATGTAAGTGTTCCCTATCCGTAGGCCTAGGGACGACACCTAGCAGACCATCATATCTCCAGCAACAGTTTCAAGGATTTGACAGGCGGATACCAGACTGAAACCGTCATCGACTGTACAATAGGAACATGGAATAAGGCTACATAAAGATACAGATAACACTAAAGAATCTCTTCTCTGTCCATTTATCCCTCTTCACAAGCAGAAATCGATTTAAATCCCTTATAATTTTACAGTAAAAAAAGTCATCGAAATTGATCATGCAACAAGGCATATATCATCGAGGAGCTTTCGAATTCGGCCAAAAACCAAGTAATTCCCTATATGGATGGATCTTTGGACACTGACCTTGATAAAGGTGGTGAGGGGAATCTATCTTATTCACCCAAATGGTGAATCTTATAAAACTCTTATGGGTAAAATTTCATCAAACCTTACGTGCGAGCTTATGGCCATTAAAGTAGCAGAGCAATTGATAGTTCAAGTGGCATTCTATTGTTCCCAGACTCTAGATCTTCACCCCAGGTGATCTTGAGGGTCATCTCTTAACTAACACGGAATATAATTCCCCTTATAAATAGACCAAAGAACTTGCACTTTACAATGAATACCGACAAGGGATGTCGATTCTTTTTCCAGAAGAGAATAATTTTTAAATGGATTCGAATAGTAACCTCATAAGTCGATTCACAAAAACATCGAGTCTTATAGATCGATTTCTAAAAAATTGATTTCTTTTTCAAACCTGCTTTTAAAATGTAAATATAAATCTATTTATGTAAAACAAGAAAAATGCCATAATAAAAGATCTCTTATCAATAAAATTAGGATATTTTTTTATTTAGTTCAGGGAATTAGACAATTACAATGATTTTTATACCATATCATAGTATCAGGTATAAAAAAGACATTTATTTTCTAAATGTATTTGTTACATTAAACAGGAAGGAAAATAGATTATATAGCTTATAGTTCCCAATGCTTAATATCTAAACTTTTTACTAACAACAGTCTTTCAAGTCTACTGGAATCCAAGTGGTTTCGCTCATCACTTGTGAGGTTGCCGACAATCGAAAAAAGCCGCTAACAAGGAATCTATGATCCCACGATATTCATATAGATCATGGCTATTGAGCGAACGTGATGATGAATACAGTTTTTTTTGTTCTTGCAAGTAAAGTATAGGATCATACTTCAGGTAAACAACTGGCTGCGATAAATAGTGTTTAAGTTCTTCATTTTTAATGGTTTTTACCAACTTTATGGTTTTTTTCCAAAACGGAAAAACATCGAATCTTGATTTTCTCGTATAACATATCAATTCACTCAATCGATTCAGTGCTACATATCGATTCAAAATTGATTTTTAATTTGGCCCCCAGAAATCGATTTTTCAATTAATTGATCTCAGATAGCCATCCCTAATACAGACCCAAAGAGAAATGTTTGGCAATGAGAAGGCTGATAACTTGGCAAAGGAGGCCCTAAATTCCCCTCTATTTTCCCAATAAATTTGCCCTTAGCCAGATGTCAACTCACCTCCCATCCAGCAAAAGATGTACTTCATTCTAGAACTTAATTGTAACCGAAAATTTCAACCATCATAACAGACTATGTACAGGACACATTAAGGGGGTTTGATATATCCCCTGATGGCCAAAAAATTGTAATCCTTTTTCCTCTCTGAATTAAAATTCAGCTTAATTCTAATCATATTTTTAATCCTAAGCATAACACTGGCTAAAATCTACAACATAGACCTAAGCTACGCAGACCATCAATTGCTTTATTCGTCCAAGGTCTTCAAAATTGCACAGTCCTTTTCGGAAGAATTCGGTGCCATTTGAATTTTTCTCCGCTACTTGAATAAGACAACAACAACTTGGCAACCCTTCGGTAAGGAAGTAAATCCTATTCATTATCATTATTAACCAAAATGATTCACATATACTTGCGATTATTAGAACTAATGGCTAATATGGAAATAATTTAAAAAAGAAACAAATTCTAAATATATGTACTCAAAATTGAAATCAAAGAAATAAAATCAAAATGAAAATCAAACATATGCAGACTAAAGACTCATCACAAATATATATATATATATATATATATATATATATATATATATATATATATATGACACGTTTCGAGCCAGAATCAGTCTTAATTTTTTAAAGAAGGATCTTTATTCGATGGAATCTGTACAAGTTCTAACGCTGCGAGGCAGAGAGGAAAAGAACGCCAAAGTGAAATCGAAGTGTTTTACCACTCTAGCCAGATGTGAGAAGTACCTCTGATTTTATGAGTGTACATGGAAGTTAATGCTGACATAGAACTATTAAATATACTGATCTGGGATCAGAAATGTTTAGTAGTTAGGACATATGTTTCAGAGAAATAATTCGGTGATTAATTTAATGCTTGATGATGTAATGGAAAATAAAAGTTAATTGTTATATAGGGGATTTAATTTTAAATTTAATTTAATTATACTATATAATTATACTATACTATAAAATTTATATATATATATATATATATATATATTAATTCTATAACCATTCACAAGGATCATTACCTGATACAAATGGGCAATTACTCCAACTTCAAACAAAAAACTCTCTTGAAGTTTTTAAACTCAGTTTTAAGTGAAGAATAATTCAACCTAATCATCAATAATAAACTCTTAAGAAATGAGAAGACTGTTAAAATGGTGATCGTTATTAATTAGATACATTGAAGATTTTTTAAATTGTAATACACTCGGCTGTTCATATCCTTTCATAAAATAGAGTTCATTAATAAACCATAGTTACTATGTGTCAACATAGATAATGGACAGGTACTTTGTTAAAGTTTGCGTTTGGTTCTAAGTTCAGATAAAATGATAACGTTTGTTTTCAGTCGTTTGGTCTTCACTGAAAATATCGAAACTCTTTTTGTTATGATTGGTGTAGAAAGTTTTGCTGCTGCACTGATATTCTATTATATTAAGAATTTTTTTAAATATATAATAAATATTTTAAATAAGCACTAAAACAAAATTCGTGTTTTACCTTTCTTAGTTCATATTGAATTATTGAATTTTAATTCTGTGTTATGTTAAAGGCCTTGATTGTGTTTTAAAAATTAAGTCATCGAACTATTGTGAAGAGTATTGCTGCTTGATCAGGAATTCACTATACGGAATTAAACTATTTATTTGAGTCAATGATTGTTATTAATACAAAGAAAAAAAAATTATGTTATGTTGTTACTGGGATGAATCTGTAAACTCTATTGACAGAATAATATGATTATTTGTAAAACAATAATAAATAAAATGAAGAATAATAATTAATGAATTAATTGAAACATTTAAACGCACATCATTGCCTAATTGGTTTTCATTATTTTTTAAGAGTCATTGCGGCTCTGCCAATGTGCGTCTGCTTCTCTTGCGTTTTCAGCCTTATTTCGTGTTCTAATGTCTTTTCGCTCGCTGCCTCTTTCCTCCGAGTCATTGCCTGCTTCCCTTCGCAGCCACCTGGAAGGGGGATGCAAAGAGGGCTTGCAGTAGCGCGTAACGCCGTCCCATTCACATTTATAATACATAGTTATTTGATCGTAAAAATGCTTAGTCCAAAGAAAAAATAAAGATTCTCTGAATTTTTTTTATGTTTTTTTCTTCCTTTAAATTTGTTTTTCTTTTGTTAAGTCATAATTAAAACATAATGATATATAATTATTTATACACTGCTGGCCATACAAAATGCAACACCAAGAAAGACCAGATGTATCGCAGCGAGATTTATTTATCTGATAACATGTTGTACAAAGATCAAAATATTAACATTACAGCCTCTTGTGGTGTGTGGAAGAGGAACAAGTCAGTTGTTATCGTCGCTCTATTGTTGACCTTTGCCACACTCCTCGGCACAGAATCAAAGAAGCTTTGGATGTATCCTTCGGATTCAGTAGGCCGTGTCGTTTCCACTTATTTAAAAAGTTGATCTGGTGTAGCAGTGAGTGGTGTATCCCGGGCCAGTCGTTGTGCAAGCATAGATCATACGTTTTCGATTGGCGATAGATCGAGAGAACAAGCAGCCAAGGGAAAAAACTCAATCAGATGGGTAAAGAAATACTGAACATCGCGAGCCATGTGTGGTCACGCATTATCCTGCTCTAATATGGTTGATGGCAAAAGCTGAATGTATGGGAGGACCACTGGCTCCAGCACTACAGAGATACAACGCTGGCTCTTCAGTATACCGGTAATGCGTACTAGAGGGCTGGAGCAGTGAAATACAATACCACCCTAAAACATGATAGACCAGTGTGGTGATGCATGTCGCAACAGTGCAGCGGCCTCTCATCACGGAGTCTCCTAACTCGAATTTGACCTTCATGATGTTGCAGGTAGAAGCGGGATTCGTCAGTAAACACGATACCGTACCATTCCGTTGTCCATACTCCCTGTTCATCGCACCATTTGCGGCGCAAACTCATGTGATTTCCAGTTATGATCAAACAAAGCAATGAACGCCTTGCAGACATTCCACTCATCCGCAAATGGCGTCGAATGGTATGAGCGGACACCCGATTATGTGTAACAAACTGAATCTCAGATGTCTCCTTAGTCATTTGTCCAAGGTTCAACAATACGAGATCTAAATAAATACAAAAAAAAAAACAACATCAAGGAATTCGATGCGACTAAATTTTTGTCAAAACGAAAAGTTGTGACGGCTCACGCGTCTTTTATTTAACATGTCCTTTGGGTTCTTTGGGCCAGAATTAATGGCAACTCTTTTCCAACCAAATCCAAGAAGTGAAGTGTGAATGAAAGATGCAAATGAACAAACTTTTAAATATAGAATCTTAGAGTAAGCGGGATGGCAATGTAAGGTAATGTTTGACAATTGAAATTAGTTTGTGGCAGTTGATGGTTATTACAGTTCGTCTGAATGAGTTTTGCGTGACGTGAATACAAGTTATTAGAGATCGAATATATAAAACGGCCAAGTTGCACACCAGTGCATACAAAGACAAGATTAAACATAGAACAAGATTGATCGTTGCTCCAAGCTGTATTAAGGTAGGATTGATTATTTAATATTAGAATCGGAGATTAGGCGGTTCATTTATTGATAGTGCTCTGAATTAGATTAAGTCTTATTATAAATATACATATATTGTGTGTTGTGTATTTTATCATCATACATTCTCTCATATTAATTATTATAATTTAATTTGTTAAAGGTTTCAGTTGAATATCTTAATAAAGTCATATTAAAATAATGTTTGATCCTAGTTCTTTCGTTAATCCTACGCCTCTAGCTAACGTTGATACTTCGAGAGATGTTCTTCCAAGGGGAGGAACATCACATTGTCATATTAATTTTAACTTCGCAACCTTAATCCAAATAAAAGGGATATATAATGAAAAACAAGAGTCTTACGTATAACAAAAATTCCATTTATACGCATTGAAAATGCTTATTCTTCAGTGACCAAACTTTTGAAACAAATTTAAGTATCTATGAATTGAAAAATTTTGGTTGATGTTCAGTTGGAAACTATAGATAAATATTCTATTCTAAAATCCTGCATTTATACACATGGGGGTTTTTACATTCGGAAGTAACTTGATTAATCTCTCTAAAGACAGTCTACTGAGGAATATTCAAAAGGTTTTTTCCTCCCCAAAATAAAATTCGATATAAAGAAAAGTAAAATCATATTAAATGTAATTCTACTTTATTTTTGGAATATAGTTTAAATTTGATTCGGGTTTTCTAGAAGAAAATGTTTTAATTCCTACTATCATAAAATTAATTCTAGTACAAATCTCTCCCGGTGGAAAGCTAGTACTATAGATTTTCCGATACTTCGAATTTTGAGTTAGGGCTCACACTTACTACATATTTCGTTTGAAAATATAATTCAATCTTGTATGAGAACTTATTCTAGAGAGTGGAACTGAGATTTCTAGAGTCACATATTCTGTATCTATAACTGGACTGAAATTCTGTTTTGCCGAATTAGAATGAAGCTTATTTCAATAGTTGCTCTTTTTCTTTTCAGAATACTTTAAGTCTATTCAAGTGTTTATCAAATTGTGAGGCATGATATCCCTATGTGTCTGAGGGGGGATATTGAAAATTCGAAAAAAGAAGTAAAGGAAATATTAACTTTCCGAAATGAAGCATATTAAATTATATTCTGACACAAAAAAATCAAATACGCATTTGCGCGGATTAAATTTACTTTTAAAAGTATCAGTACTGCACAATTTTTTTGACAATTTATCAATACATTCAAAACAAGTTTAATAATTAGTAGTGCCTTCAATGAGCTTTTGCCAGGCACATAATTTAATACTTATCTTAATAATTCCATGGTTTGTAATTAAATTCATATTGTAGCTTTAGCGTCAACGTACATTTTTATTGCATTCAATACATTGTTATTGTGGGAGGAGGGCGCAATGAAAATTATGATTGAAAATTGGGTCACAAAAATGGAAAATTTGTGAAGCACTGGTCTGTATTCATTACCTAGATGATGAACTTTTTAATCATATCGCATTATTCATTATAGTAAGAAATCTATACATAATGTTCCGAAGATTGGGGTTCGATAATTTTATAGTACGTCAGTTCCAAAAACAAAAACATTATTCAAAATCGTTGAAATTTATTGACAAAAGCGGCCCTTAAAATGCAGGACAGACAATAATAAAACTGTACAAAAGTTCTAGGAGGTTCTCAAATTTTCTGCAGCACTCTGACACAAATATCATTGCCTAAAAACACAGGTACGTAACAGTAAAAACTACACACAAGCAATCACTAGGTATTAGGTCTCTAATATATTCAACCGTTATTTCTAATCTTCACGGATAACTTCCACAGCTTTCTAGAACAATCTACTTATGCCATGGCGTCAAAAAATTTTAATCAGCCTCCATAGGGTCACCAAGTAACCAAAAAGGGCACTAACTTGGCTCGATCTCTAGTGTTTCGTAAAGTTCCAATTAAAATACTGTTATAATGCAAGAGACGGCGTTGCTTCTGAATATTTTAGTTTTTATCTTAAAACAGTGTTTCTAGAAGTTTCAGTATTCGCGACCCAATATTCAATCATAATTTTCATCCCGCTCCCCTCACAATAACAATGTATTGAATTTAATAATGTATACTTCGATGCTAAAAGTCTCGATCAGCCGAAGCGTTAATTCCCCTTGACGTATATACACGTTTTTTCGAAATACTATCTTCTCTAGGAACTGTTATCCATAAAATTATTCCAAAGGTTTTGGAATGCAATTAAAGGACCTTGATAATGTTTGCGAAGGATTTACTTATTTCAGATTATTTTCTGTTTTATCCCTTCCCTCCTCCTCTCCCCTATACATCACATACGCAATCGTATGTGGAAAACGGTTCACATTGGGAAGCGAATCGCGTAACTTTTAATAAGCAATTAAGGAATTAATTATATACCGTACAAATTATCACTCGAGAGTTAATTTTTGTATATAATTTTATATATGACAATCCCATGGGGCTTTGGTAATTATTAAAGTTATTCATATTTTAGTGATGAAAAATTAATAATAAAATTCACTGTGTAGCACTGATACATT
Organism: Trichonephila clavipes; assembly: GCA_019973935.1. Classification (NCBI taxonomy): domain Eukaryota; kingdom Metazoa; phylum Arthropoda; class Arachnida; order Araneae; family Nephilidae; genus Trichonephila; species Trichonephila clavipes. The sequence continues at coordinate 25,445 of BMAU01008204.1, read as the reverse complement.
TATAAGTGTAATGCATCTGTGTAAATGGGTATTTTATTTTTTATTGTGTCAGAATGTATTTTGTTTGTTTATTTTAGTAAACAAATAATTTTTTTTTAAAAAAATAATCTTGCGTTTTCGATTTTTCAATGGGCTCGTGACAGCTTCCTTGAGTTATCACGTTCCCCTGAAGGGGTGGCACGCCCCACTGTTTGAGAAACGTTGTCTCAAAATAAATGCAACAAAAATTAATATTAACTAAATAAACATGCAGGTATAAATTATGTACAATGTTTAAGAATAAAACTAAATATTAACTAACCAAAATTCGTAACACAATAGTTTAAGTATTGTTCTTACTCATTTTCAAAATTCGTGTAGAACGGTTTAGCTCGTAAAATTATATTAAAAACGAAAAATCCCTAAAAAAACAGCTAAAAAGGTAAAGAAAAAGTGGAAGTCATCTAAGCTACCATCCTCGTCACTCGACTGAGGTTCAAAACTACGAGGTCAGTTGTTTGTAGCCCTCGTGTTATCTTGTCATTAGAAGAAAATATTCAATCAACAAATCCATATACATGGAAAACGAAGTATAAGATATATTTTTCGATAAACATTTGAATACCATTATACAAATACGTAAATTTATCAAATTATACGACTTCTTACAATCTTAGATACCAGATTATAAAGTCGAAATAAAAGAATGTTGGTTTTTTTAATGTAGTCACTGTTCCGCAATGCGTAATTATTCTTATTTTTTGAAGAATTAATTCTCAGAAATTATAATATGAATGTTGATTTAAAATTGCAGCATAATTTGATATTGAAATGTATAATAAATAATTATAAGCCTACATATTAAAGTTAACTGTATAGTATCCATTTTCGTACATACTTCATTTAGTGTCAAAAACAATGTTTCTCAATTAACCTTCACCCGAAATTCATCCCTCCCCGTTCAATTCACTGGTTGAGAAAACCGGTTAACTTTTATTTCTTTATGGTGGAGTGAATTTACTTCGCTTTGATTGCTCCTGACAGCGTCAATAGGAAAGGAACTATTTATTGGAGATTGTATTACAAAATAATAGGTTACAACGGTTTTCTTTGTCCATTAAAAAGAGATTATGATGTTCTTTTCGTGCCCTGGATTTTTTTCTCAGACAAATGAATGGAGTAAACATTAAACGCGACAATCGTTATTGACAAGCAAGAAAACACAAAAAAAGAGTAAGTGATAAGCGATGGAAAAGTCTATTTTCATTTAGAGCACATAGAGCTGCAGTAAACTAACAAAATTAGAACATTTATCGGCACTGTAACTTAATGTCAGAATTTGGACTATTCTTTCGCATTTAGAATAACATTTTGTTTTTAAAAGTTTATTTTTGAGTAAAATATATTAAGATACAAATACCAGTTTTGGAATTATTTAATAACATACTTGTTTGTCACAGTTTAATAAAGACAACTTAACAACTAGTGACATGAAGTTTAAATTATACAAGATCCGAATAAATATTGTAAATATTATTTTGCAGTGTTAAATTTTTAGAAGAATGTTTAAACATGGCGAATTGTTCCGAACGAGCTTATTCACTTCTCGAAGAAATTTAAGATATATATTTTTTCTTCAAAATTCTAAATTTCTGAAAGGAAAAACTCCAACTGTTCTTCCTCTATGAGGTTCTACAGTACACTACAGAAGGTGACGTTCACCAACATAAGATCTGACACTGATATGACCTTCATCGTACCAATAGATAAAACGGAATTGTCAGGAAACATCCCCTGCTTTCAATCAACCCTCCAATCCCTATGCACATGTGTCCATTGTAGTCGTAGACACTGATCAGTGGCGCACACAGGAATTTTTCAGGGGGAGGGGGGGGGCCAGGGTTGAAAGTTCACCATTCTTGTATCATGCTCCTTTTGATTTTGTCGATTTTCGGGAACAACACACAGTAAAAAACTAATTATTGAATAAATAATTAGCATTAATTAATAAAATTAATCATTAATAACAAATACTTAATTAAATTTTACGTACTATGTACTTAGAATTATAATGAACCGCAAAAAAATTCAAGCCTTTGTGGGGGGGTTGGACCCCCAGAACCCCACCCTCCTTGTGTGCGCCACTGACACTGATGGAGTGGACTTCGACGAATTGATGAAAGAGACAATGGTACAACTGCCGCAGTTGTCAATGTGCCACTAATTCTCTAAAGCAGCTATACTCAACCTCCTGACCGCGGGTTCTGGATTTTCGAGTTGCCCGATTCTCGTCGGTCCACTGCCTCCAAATTTGCACCACCCTGATACTGCTATACTGCACACGAGTGGCTATTATACAATAGGACAATGGTCCTCCCCGATCTAACTTAAGAAATTGTTGAAATGTCACTTCCTTTCGTCAAAAACGCATTGCTATGACTCATCTAACGGTTACAACTAGCAGACGGGTTAAATAGATTGCAGATTTCCTATTTCGAAAAGGAAAGTTAACCTCCCCCCCTCTAAATGGTTTGATTCAACTTGGTTTTAGCTTTCACTCAGCCCTGGACTGTGTTAAAAATATTTAAGAATTTTTAAAAAAAAAATTAACTTGAGAAAGCTTCATACTTCACAAACAGATAACCATAGAGGCATCCCTATAGCCACCGGTTTAAGCTGATCTGTCAACCGCTCAAAGGGAGCAGCTCGGTACATTCATGCACGATAATTCTGAAATTCTAATCAATTTCATATCACATTTTACTTTGCATTTAATGGTATTTTCAGATCAATTCTTCATAGTGTTACAATTTTCGCAAGCATAACTGTATATATAGACATAATCATATACAAAAACACATACCAACAATATGCATAAGCCACATAACTTTTGTTCAAGCAACTATATAAACTATTTAAATAACGAATAGGTAACTGGATGGGTTTTATAATAATATCTTTATATCTCAGACTTTTTTCTGCATTTTGTTTCATTTTCTACACGTCCTTCTGTGGGAGAAATATTTTTTTAAAATTTCAAATGGGTCTGTGGATTGATATTTATCACTGCAGAACTAGTACATCTCTCAAAATCTAGTATCATTATTTAATGCGGCACCATATAGGTAGAGTGCCAATCATCACAATGCAATTTTGACTCCCAGTTTCCACAACAGGGGGAGACACTTGAGCTAGTACGATGCGAAACGGAACTCGGAATTTAGTTTTAACGAAGGCATTGAGCCAAACAAGCAAATTAGGGATTTTAACATATGCCGCATAAATATACGGCATAGATGCTATAAATTTCTGCATCAAGAAAATGCCTTAATTAGGCTGGGATAGAACACGCGAACTTGAACGTACAAGGTGAGTGACAAACCAACTGTGACAACCAGCCGACTAAAATAAAAGAAACATAAATAATTTGATAGATAAATATTTTTATGTTATTGAGATAGCCGAAAAGAAACACAAAACGTTCATTCTACTAAACGCTGAATAATATTGAAAAAGTTATTTTTCACTTAAAATAGGTCAGAAATAAAAAAAATAATGTTGCAGAATTTTTTAAAAGAAATTCCACTCAGAAATGGGTTTTTATTAGAAAAAAATGGTAAGTAAAGTGCCAAAAGTTGACTAAATAATCGTTCAAATATTATCTTTTTCAATAGCTCTTTTTTAAAGGAAAAAAAAACTTCCAATATATTTCATCACCTCCTTTCATATTCAATTAAGTGCATTAAGAAATTAATTTCTTCATTGCAGACATGGAATTATCGAGTAGAGAAAAATTTGATCATGTAATTTGCTTCTAATTATTGTATTAAAATGAAGGAAAAAATAACGCAGATTCAGAATGTTTTTCTTTTCTTTCCTTGCTATTCTATTCACTGTTTAATTGAAATATTAGCATAGATAATATTTGCTGAATTAAGATCTTTTAAAAATAAAAACCCTCTATTAATGTTAAAAAAAATTTATTCACCCAATTTAATGAGATTTAAATATATGGAAAATGTGTAAAAACTAAGAATCCCATAAAAAGAAATGAAGTGAATGGATAAGGTGGCTAAGAAAAGTGTTTCACGTAGTGTTGCATGTTCACAGTTAAATTTTCAATGCATGTTCCACCAAAATTGAAATATATCAAGTCCGGATCTCCACAACATGTTGCGTGAGCCTAAGAAGAAATTGGTTGCCAGTTCAAGTATCAGTCCTTGTTTCAATTTTTAAATATTTATTATTACGGCACAAACACATACGTACAACATTAAATATTCATAAAAAATATATATATTTTTTGTAGGTAGGCATATCACCGATTTTAAGTCTCCTCAATTGGTTAAAACTTTTTACAAACTGATTGAGTTCTCCATCTGTTAGGGAAGGTTGTCCCTTTTAAGGATTCCTGTGGGGCAAGTCTCTACAAATGGTTTCAAATGAAAAAAACAAGAAAGATAGGATACAGAGTGATTGAAAGTTCTACGTCTACTTTATAGAAGTAATATCGATATATATATATATATATATATATATATATATATATATATATATACACTCTGTCGCAAAAAAATATATGCACCCAGAAGAAATTGAGCTACATTCACGAAATTTGGTATGCATGTAGTGTATATGAAAATAAACAAATGATTAAAAATTCGGAACAAAATATCATTTTATTAAGCGGTTACAGCTTGCAAAATGTTAAAAATCAGTAAGCAGTAAAGCCAACTCTGGCAGCTATACAAGCCGAAATTCGGCGTGGCATCGATTCAATTAGATCTCTTATGACCCCCTGTGGAAGATCCTGTCATAGTCTTTGCATCTGCGCAGTTAATTCTCCTGTATCTCGGGACGGCTGCAGTTGCCTTCCCAGCGCGTCCCAGACATGCTCTATTGGCGAAAGATCTGGAGACCTGGCAGGCCATGGTAGGACGTCATATCCTTGAAGACATTGTTGGGAGAGTCGCGCTGTATGTGGACGAGCATTTTCCTGTTGATAAATGGCACCTGGGTGACTTGATAGCATGGTTAGCACAATCGGCGTTAAAATATCGTCCACGTATCTGCGAGCTGTCAAAGTGCCTTGAAGGACCACTAAAGATGATCGTGTGTCCCAAGAAATTGCTCCCCACACTGTCACACCTTGTGAAATTGCTGTATGCCGCTCGACAATAAATGCCGGATCGGACCGCTGGCCGGTGCGCCTCCAGACACGTGTGCGGTGGTCATCAGCACTGAGACTGAATCGGGATTCATCACTGAAGATGACACGTCTCCAGTCTGTCACACTCCAAGTTGCCCGAGGTCGGCAAAAATCCAGTCGACACTGCTAATGATGTGGGGCCAGTGGTAAGCGTCTTAGCGGACGTCGGCTCCTCAAGCCAACTTCGGTCAGTCGTCTCCTTATGGTTTCTCTTGATGGCACTGGATGTCTGGAAGGAGGTAAGTGGCGTTGAATCGATGCTAGCGACGTTGTTGGTGCCGAAGTGGCCACTCTTCTGATTGCACGATCATTTGTGTTCCTGGGACGTCCTGACCCTCCGCGACGGTACACTCTATCTTCTGTGATCCACTGTTGCCAACACCGAGCAACTACCATATCGCTCCGATCGAGGTGGCGGCCGATACGTCTATTCGACCAACCTGCTTCTCTGAGGCCTATTATACGGCCCCTATCAAAGTCCGTCAGCTGCTCGTACTGCCGCCGGTTACGTCTTAGAGGCATCCTAAGTCTCAATATCGTCTATCAAAGTCATCAGATTCGTTTGGATAGCCGTACGGCGCTCGTACTCATACTTTTAAACTCTCCCAGTTGCGCAACTAATATGCGCATAGCACACTTAGCCTTGTCTCATTGGCTTCGAAATTTTAATCATTTGCATATCTCTTACCAGACTACATTCTTGCCGAGTTTCGTGATTGTAGCTTGATTTCTTCTGGGTGCATATATTTTTTTGCGACAGAGTGTATATATATATATATATATATAAGAGGAACCTCAGTGAAAGAGATTCAGAAAACGGACCCAAATTTCGCTATTAAAAGACTAATGTTTAGAAAATGTATGAGTATGAATCACATGTAGGTGATCAAATAAGTCTAAGATAAACCCTTCATCATATCCAATTAATTATGATATTTATTCAAAGATTTAATAAACTAGTTTAAAATAAAAAGTATAATGCTTAAGTCCCGAAAACTCCGCAGTCTGTGACACACGGCAATCCGGATAACTCGGCAGTCTGTGACTCACGGCAATCCGGATAACTCGGCTACATCATTGCTGGAAGTCCGATGCAGAAAGTACTGCTGCTGTCACATTTAATTAAAAAGTACGGGAAAATTATGAAGAAGTTAAAGTTGAGGACACCATACAAACCTAAAATGTCAAATAATGAAGGACTAAAAGCTGTCGAAGCCGCTCCTCAATATTTTCAAAACGACTTAATACTATCTTAAGGTACTTGAAGTGATGGAGTTCCCCAAGACCACTTTAGTTCTAATGCATAGATAAGGCTACATTTTCACAATGGGAACAACTTAATGGTTTTAATTGAAATGTTGTACGATTATAAATGTAAATGAACAGAATATAAGGGGAAAAATGGGCATATGTGTGATTTCTATTGGATGAATTTGAAACTGATCAAGCAAGCCTTTTGAAATAATTGATATGTCAAGGTATTAATCGTGAATTAAATGGAGAAAAATTATGCGTATTAAATGTTTGAGTTGAAAGGAAAGTTTCTCAAATGCTACCTAAAAAACTCCATCAAATAAGATATAGAGAAACAAGTGCACCAAACGACACCTTGCGCACTTTCAAAAAGACACAAGCAAGAAAAAGTTCAACATGTTTTTTTGTAAATCATCAAAGGGAAATAAAACTATAATAACTTGAACAAAATATAACAGTTTGGATTTCAAATATTATTGCTGTAACGTTAGAGAAAAGTGTCTGTGATTTGTGTGACACGCACGTTTGAAACTTTATGGTTCAAATTTTGTTGTCCTTTTTTCTCAAATTATCAAAGAAAAATTGAAAAATTCTTAAAAGTAGGTAAGTATACTTTTCCCTAATTTAAAGTATTCACTGGAATTACAATTCTTATTGTGTACAGTAAAAACAGATATAAAAAGGATTGGGGTGACTCAGTCAACCCGCGTGACCATTAACGTTATTATCGAGTGTGCGCCCTCACCCGGATTAAATCCCATTCTCGATAACGATTCCCGGCAACATAAGCCGAGTAATCTAGACTCTATTACCTTCAGAGTGGTTCACGTGACTTTCGCATATCAAACACTATTTGAGTGGAGTAAAGGAGTTCAAAAAACCAAGTTTGCACAATTGGTATATCGTATGCAAAGTATTTTCTAACACAGCCAATAAAGTTTGTTATGTGTTATATGAACCATGTCTCTTTTGGATTAAAAATACCGTAAGATCCTGCGTATAACGCGCCCCTATATACTTAGGAGCTGCATATTTTTTTTAATTTTAGATATATTCGCCGTATAACCCGCATCCTCTTTTCACGAAGAAATTTGAAATATTGGTATACAATGCTCTTATGTTTTGAAGTCAATTATACAAGTTATTATCCCAGACTTTTAAAAAATTGTATATTTCTAGAACTGCAACTCTCTTAGTTCATATGGCAGGTCATTTATTTTAAATAAACAATATTTCGATGTGTGTAGAAATAAATTTTTTATGCCCTTATCCAGGTGTGTCGAACCCGCTGCCCGGGAGCCGCATGTGTCCCGCCTTGAATAATTTGCGGCCCACGACATTCCTAAAAACTTTTCAAAATTCAGCTATTTTGTACAATATTTTTTTGTTTAAAAAGTTTTCTTTTTAAATAAATCCCATAACTGTTATTATTTTGTCACGTTGCTTCTGTTACTGCGAATCTCTCTTTTTTTTTTCTAAATTGCAATTTATCAAACATAAATCGTGCTCAGATTTAAAGCACGAAAATTTGCAACATCAATTACGATACGCAAATACATATGCATTGAGACCGACTTGCAAAAACTAAGTGAAAGAGTTAGGAAACAGATATCTCACTAATTAAATAATTTAAACATATTGGATCATTGCATTATTATTATTATACTAGCTATGTTTGTAAACATGAAAAAGAATGAAAACAATAATAATACATCAGTCTGTTTTAAATTTTCACTCCAACAAATGTTCGTAATGGATCCAAATCTAATATAAAGATATGTATTTTTATATACGGCCCGCGGGATTGTGAAGTTTTTCCGAAGTGGCCCACGAGGTCATTTGGGTTGGCCACCCCTGCTCTTATCTCTTTTGGTTTTTATGCTATCATTTTTATACCCAGCGTATAATCCGCACCCGATAATTTGGATCCTATTTTTTATGTTAAATGTGCGCGTTTTACGCCGGATTTTTACGGTACATCCCAATTCCACTAAAAACGGCACATGTTATTTTGTAGATGATTTTTTCCTCTTTAGTCCTTTTTTACGTGCATTTATTTAGGAATCGCGATCAAACAAATACTTTCCTTTAATCAACAAAGTAGTAGCTTCCTTGTGAAAAGAGCGTTTTTCGCACCAAATCAAAAATTACCTTCAACAGATATGCTATTTCCGATGTTTGTGGCGAGGTGGTGTAGTAATTGGTCTCCTTCTGAAACGCATTACTACTTTAATGTTGGCTGACACGGTGCTTTAGGCACCAGCTACTTCTGTTCTGAAGTTGAGTGGAAGCATAGAAGTTAAGTGGGTCCCCTGTGTCTGCATTATATTGAAATATGAATTACAAGTATGTGGTGCCAGCCGCTATTGCCAAGCCACAAGTTCTGTTTGCTTTTCTCTGAGTATGTGTGATGCGCCTGTCCGATGATGCTCACAGTGTTCTGAGAGCCTGTCAGATTTTATACGTAAGAAGTAGACGACACTATGACTAGAATGAAGACGACATCACTCGTATTTCGTTTTGTTAGATGGTAGACGAGCAAGAAGGCTCACATGACAAAAGACGACCTAATTATAGTTATATCATCTATATGGATATAAATATAATGTAAATAGTTAAACCATAATTAAATTCATAAGTTAATGTAAAATTTATTGTCTTGTTTTGAAAGTCACATGACATCTCTCGACATATATTTGCACAACTTTATGCTATATCACTCAGGAAGAATTATACATTAAACAGAAATCGTTAATATCAGATATAATAGTTAGATTTTTAATGGATATATTTCTGAAGTGATATAAACTTAAATTAATATAATTAAATGTTTGAAATAGGTATTCAAGATATATTCTTTTCCATCGATGCAAAAAAGTGACGAAACAGCAAAAGGCGAATTGAAACACGGAAGACAACAGGACATTATGCCTCTTTCAAAAAATAGTCAGTTTTATCAAAGTCTCTCAACTACTTAATTTTCATTATAGACATCTGTATGCCCACATGTCTTAAAAAGTTATTTTTTGCATTATTTTAAATAAAATTCTTATATAAGTCAGGAATATTTTCTCACGAGGAGTGTATTATCGAAGCATGTGGATATTTCTCCACCTGAGGATTTAAATTTAAAAAATATACTCTCTTCTCGATGCTTAGCCATAATAATTTATTTTGTGTTACTTATTTCTTTTCTACTGACTGTGTGTTAGTTATTAAATGTTATGATTATTGTATCGTGTTTGTTATATGGATTATATCTACTCAAATCTGTAACGTGTTCGGAAAATCTGTCGATCTTACCAGGCTCACAAATTTAGAAGTTTATTATAATGATGACGATCTAGAAACACTGAATTCCCATAATCAGAAGCTGACAATGGTTGAGCTCATAGAAACAAATGAGCTAGAGCAATGCATTGAAGAATTAGCCTTTAGACCCATTTCAATCAAAAGATCGAATGAAGGTTGGGAATTTGAGAAAAGGTTTAAGTTTTAATGAAAAATGGTTAAACAATTTACAGAATATGAACCACAACAAGAGGCACATTTTTTAAAACAAAACAAAGAATAAAAAAAAGTTATTAGCATGCTACGAGGTAATTTTCCAGAAGGATAAATATACTTAATTTGGCAGACTACTGTTTTGGATTTTATGAATCTGCATCAAAATAATTTTGATTTGTGATTTTGTGTTTGTATTATCTAAGACTTGATTAAAAATTTTCACTTCAACTATTATTTTGTTTTGTTTCCGGCTCCAACTAAAAACAATTTATATGCATAGATGAGAACTTTTATCCCGATTTACGCGAATCCAACTTACGCGATTATATTTCAAACCCTCATATCACCTTAGGGTATCCGACTACGTTTGGAACCGTGATTTTATAAAAGCGTATAAATGGATAATATTTATGATATTTAGTGTCACTTAGATTAGAAAATGTATATAAAATTGTTTTAAGAATAGTATTACAATAAAAAACTATTTAAGTACAATATTTTGACAAAAAATGAACATAGAATGTGACCCATTTTCAAAATAATCTTTTGTGAAAAATGCTTTTATTATAATAATATTTTGCCCGTACATAGCTCAGACCTCTGTAAAGAGGCTCAATTAGAATTTTTGAAATATATAACTTAGAAGTGGGTTTACCCATGTTTTACGACAACAAAGGGGAGAAATTCTAAGAAAAAAACTCCGATAATTTTTTCAAATGATTGTTTCTCTGAAAATAATGTGAATTTTTTATATGTCATAGTTGAGACTCTATACAGGGGTCTGAGATATTTACGGACAAAATATTATTATAATAGAAGCATTTTTCACAAAAGGAGAACATTTTGAAAAAAAAGGTTATTCTAAGTTAACTTTTTGTTGAAATATTGTACTTAAATGTTTTCTTTTTGTCAAAATGTCCTTAAACCAATTTTATACATATATTCTACACTAAATATCATGAAAATTATCCCTTTATGCGCCTTTTTAAAATCACGGTTCCGAACGTAGTCGGATACTTTAAGTTCGTAGTATTGCTGTGTAATGATTGAAAGTAGCATGAATTAATTGTTAATTAAAACTAAATTAAAATTAAAATATAAAAGCCATGGACAAAATAGTCTTTAAAGAATTTATAATTTATAGCCTGTTTCAAAAGTAGAACATCGGATTTTACATTTATTTTATCCTTGTGGATTTTATAGACCTAAAATGGGAAATAAAAAGTAGCAAAAGGTGTTTGTTGACGCATGGACACATTGCGCAATTGTCACAAATACGCTTAGGGATTTCTTTTTCGAATTGTGTTGCAACTTTCCTGAATTCTTGTGGATTTTAGTCTTATATATGAGGATTTGTTTTACTTTGTACACAGCTAAATCTTTAAATATATATTTTTTAAATCAAAACTTTAAAAAAATTATATTTTCTAAGACTTAATGAAAAATGTACCACTTTTAGTTGATTTTCTACGGTTATTACTTTTCTGAAGTTTCAGTTTGCTTTTTCTGTTTAAATTTCGAATTTCGAACAAAACGAAAATCCTACCTAAATTTAATAAACTAAAACTATATCTAAAGTATAATTAAAATAATTAGTTTAGAGCATGTCAAGAATAAGTAATGAGAATGACAGAAAAAATAACAGTTGAAAAAGCAAAATAAATTCGTTGTTTAATGACTTGAAATTTTTTACATTAAAACATATATTTCCTTAAATTAATTTTATTTGTATTAGCCACGAAAATATTTTTTTTTTTACTTATTTTAAAATTTAAAAAAAATGTTGAGTTTATTATATTTTGAAAAATTCAAAGCTAAACAACTGTTTATTAAAACGCAATTACAATGCTTTATACAGAAATTACGTTATCTTACAAAAAAGACAGATCGTCAAAAAAAAAAAAAAAAAAAATTCGTCTAATTTTTATGTTCCCTTTAATTACCTGTTATTTCCAATTTTTCTTTGATTATAAGATATATTTTTTTCTCTGCTAATCTGCTTTCACTAAAAGGCACTTTTTTGAGATTTCTTGTAAGATATTTCATTATTAATATTTCTTAAATCTCAGAAGGTAACTTTATGTAAAAATTACATTTTTTCTGCCCCGATATCTCAAACTTATTTATTGTGTTATTTATCAATGGCCCATGTAAGTTTTATTCTTCTACTTATGCATTTACAATCCATTTTGAAAATTATGGAACACATCTTTCTTTAGAACAATCATTGTAGTTCAGAGTAACTTCGAATTGTGTTGTTGTTCTTATTCCAGCAAAAACTGACAAAATATGACAATATCTACTCCATCGTTGACTCTTAAAAAGTCGCTCACAAGAAGTTGATTCATATAAATATTTTTCTAAGAATCCGCAGAGACATCTTAAAACATGGAACGACTGGGATCGGGCCCATGGCCTCGGCCACAATGGGGACCTCCTCTCCTTCACAACTCAGGCTTAAAAAGATCATAGTTTAAATAATTTCAAAGGACCGATGTTATTTCAGGTTATATTCATCAAAAAATTGGGAATTTCAGACTATATGTCAAAAGGGTACACGTGATGATCTTCGTCCCTGTACAGGTCTAGTCCCACTACCAACATCATCGTTGGTAGGTGGCAGTTGGTCCAACCGGTTTGTGGATTTGTAAATTCTGAATATGTATTTATTTCCGGTTATTGATTGTAGAAATATTTGACAACGTATGCTATGCACTGTCTATTTTAAGGGTTATAGGTGGGAACTTTTCAGTAGGGCCCTCAGGGCCTAGTTTTGAGTTGGGTCCCAGGGTCTCAAGAAGTCTTAAGTCTTCACTGTAGATCCGTACAAATCAAGATGTTTTCGGCAGAAGCCTGTTGAACCTGATACATTAGCACAGATTCAAAACTTTTTTGTTCTGTGAGAACAAGAGGCCTTTGTCATGTGACCATCCTCAAGACGCGAGTGTAATATCTGGGGGTCTCTTTAACAGTCGAAAGCTAGAGCCAGATACGTTCTACTACCAACAAACCAATTAAGGAGGGTACCTTCCTCTAACTTTTGAGAATTTTCAGTAAGTATAATTCCAGAACGATAAAACCACGGAAGAAGAGGAAGTTGGAAAATTACAATCCTCCTTTGCTAGTTTGTCCACCATTTCATTGCCGTAAATGTTGACAGAATATAGGATCCAATGGAAATGGATATAATGGTACAGAAATATAAGTTATTGCTTGTGTCAGATGAAGAAATTGGTTTGTCGCCAAAAAAATGACTTGTCAAAGTGTTGGAGCGAGCTACGGCCTTCGAAAAGAATCCAAAGGTTAGATCTTAATGTTTAGAATTGTTGTCCTAGAATGAAGTACTACATCAGTCGCTATTAATTCACCACTATCTGCTACTTCCAGTTAAAATATTTTTTTTCTCTTTCGAATAAATGAGCAGCAAATTCAATCTTTCTTAACACCATTGTATAAAACATGTATTATTTTTAACACCATACTATAATCTCTTAACATGTATATTACTGTAAGATACATTTAGTTTGAAATTTGTAAAGGTATCCGACTAATTGCGACATCTTTTTCTTAAAGAAAATGAAGATATAGGGACTTTTTGTGGTTTATAGATTTATTTAGCACATTTTAAGAAAAGTACGCTAAAATTAACAAGAACAGTAAAAAATTATCGTAACTAAAATTTAAAAAAATGGGTAAAAATTTACCAAAAAAAAACATAAAAGTGGTTTTTTTTTGCACAATAGGTTCATGAACAAATTTTCAACTTTTCAATTTTGATGTGTTACTTTGTTATTTATTTTTGAAATGATATTCAGAGTAAGAGATATTTTATTTTTTTAAAATAGAATAGAGCTATTTATCTTACTTATATGAAATTACAATGAACAGGGATTATATTCACATAAAAGACTGTACATTTTGTAATAAAAAGTCATTGATAAATATATATGTTGAAACACTTCTACTAATATACAAAACATACGCAAAAAAATTTCAGCTAATTATTTTCAAAACTTTTGGAGCAATCACTGTTCCCGTTTGAGCATTTTCAAAGAAACACATTTCGAGTAAAACGCATTTTAATGTCTCACATCTTGCTTAAAGTAGTGGCATCTGCCTGTACTAAAACACATGCAGTTTTTGTTCTAGTGAATAGAAAATAATAAACTGGGTACTTTTATAAAACTAATAAGACGGTTTATAATATAAAATCATAAACAAATTTCTCAATTTTTAGCAAAATTCGCAATTTTTGGGTAGTCGGATGTCTTAACGTAAATGGATTTCGAATTCAAAGGAAATATTTTCTAATTTTATCTATACAAAACCAATAATAACAGACTGCAGAGAAAAGAATATAGAATTCTATATTTTAGTAAATTATAGAAATTATCTTACATCATCAATGGGAACAACTTTTACCGATCTCAAAAACCAGAAGAAATAATTAAAACAATTTATTAGTACTCATTATAAACTAAATTTGTTTTCACACGCACATGCAGTTAATGATGAGTTTTTAAGAGGCTATTGGAAAAGTATTAAAAAGCTTATATAAATTGAAATTATTACAACTTTCGCAACTAATTATTATTAATTTACAAAAATCTAAACTCTGAATAGTATTGGGAAGTTATATTTGTTCCAAATTACTCGTGTTGCCAATTTTTACTTAAAAACTTCAAATTTTAAGAAGCAGGTGTAAAATGTAAATATTTACAAATGCTTTAAAAATATTAAAGCGAAATTGTAAAAATTTTTACGTTTTTTTCCCTCGCACGAGTAATACATTAATTCAAAATTGTTTTGTAACTGATTCTCCACAACAGATTTTTGATATTGCTCTGATGTTTTTCTCGTTATGATGACAGGGTTGTGGCTGTTTTGCAATACCTCTACATAATTACTGCGAGTTCAATAAGGAAGCAAAACAAAATATTGAAAATTAAATCAGAAATTCTGGAGATTTTAACATTTAACAGGAAATTTTAAAAGTGCAATATTGGCATAATACACTGGTGTGCAAAAAATTAAGGACGAAGTCGAAAAATTAGCATAACAGCTGAACGAAGAGACAGAGCGGACAGAAAGACCAATCAGGAGATTAAGTAAGGTGATGTACGGTAGCACATGCGCAGAAATGCTGGTAGACGTAATGGGAGAGTGTCTGAGTAGTATAAAGCATGTTGTCGGTGTAAGATCAGTATTTCTGGCAAAGAGATTGCACGCCGTATAGCAGTTAAAATCACACCGAGTTGCTGCCTCAGCGAGAAATGGCGAATAATCAATCTGTTAGACGACGATTTTTAGATGCTTTTATCCGAGGTCGAATCATTGGGAAGTTGGAGGAAGGCCGCAGTGGGACAAGTGTGGCTGCAGATTTCGGAATTGCTCACAGCATCGCTCCACGACTTTGGAGACATTTTCAAACTACAGGAACAGCTATCCGGGGGTTCAGTAGTGGTCGTCCATGAGGAACCACACTCGCAGATGACCGGTACATTGTCTTACAGGCCAGAAGAAATAGGCGGCAGACAGCGGGAGAAATCGCTAGACACACGACACAGGCGACTGGATGACCGATATCGCGTTTTACCGTGGCCAGAAGACTGCACGGTGGTGGTCTGTTTGCACGACGCCCTGTACGGTGTGTACCTTTAACGCCTGCCCATCGGAGAAGGCGTTCTCTGTGGTGCCGGGAACACCGGAATTGGAGAGACAATGAATGGGGACGAGTACTCTTTACCGATGAGAGCAGATTCAGTTTGAGTAGCGATTCTCATCGCATACTCATCTGGAGAGAGCGGGGAAGCCGCAATCATCCCTCGAACATCATTGAAAGGGACAGGTATGGAGGTCGCGGTGTTCTCGTTTGGGAGGCATCATGCTTGGTAGTCGTACAGACCTTCACATCTGCGACGCAGGTTCAGTCAACGGGACCCGTTATTGTAACGAGATTCTTCTTCCATATGTGCGTCTTTTTTAGAGGCGCTATGGGTCTGCAGCTCCTTTTCATGGACGACAATGCACCATGTCATCGCACAGTAGCTGCCGAACAGCTCTTAGAGAGTGAGGATGTTGAACGTATGGATTGGCCGGCACGATCTCCGGATCTCAATCCCATCGAGCATGTATGGGATTTTCTAGGCAGACGCTTGGCAGCTCGTACCTTACCACCAGTAACGATTCGAGAGCTTCGATTGGCGCTGCAAGACGAATGGGCAGCAATGCCTCAACAACTCATTAACACCCTCATTCTCAGCATGGGCAGACGCTGTGAAACCTCCCTAGCAGTCAGGGAGATCATATGCCCTACTAAAGACCGGATGTTTCTTGCTGGACTCCCATCACTGGGATGTTTCGGCCTTCTGTCGCATTGCGCTCCATGCTACTTTTTCAATATCAAGCTTCTTTTTATCCCTCTGATTTCTCTTTTTAGTAAGTGTTGCTTACATTACACATGTCCTTACGTATTGGGGATCTTACGGTATTAAATGTGTTGATTTGGAAATCTTTGTACAAAGTTATATTGAAAAAACCGTCTCGTCCTTAATTTTTGTACACACCAGTGTATAAGCGTTAATTATTTATAATCGATAGCTTAAAAATAACTACACCAAATGGTGCATAAAAATACAATCTCAACAAAGAAATAGAATATTGGTGATTATAGTTACTATATAGTTATAAATAACTACAAAAATTACAATAAAAATTTACACTTAATGGACTAAGTGACGAATTTTCTGTTTTATAAAATTGACGTTAGCCGGTAATCGCGACCATGTAGGCGGCGGCGTGGATTAGTTTATGTTCTGTTATAATTTTAAAATACAAATTTATGTTTTGTGATATTTACACTCTCTAATAAAACTGGCAAATAAAACAAAGAAACATCTGTATTTTTTTTTCTTTTTCTCAAACTTCTACTACCAACATTAAAACCGATATCTCGGTATTAAGATCTCAAAAATACGGAATACCGTTATTCAACATTTGCTTGCATATTGCAATCCCTATATGTGACTAAAAGAACCACAATTAAAATTTATATGTGTCTATTTGTTTTACTTATCACAGACAGTCAGTGTTGCAATTTATATATATATAACGTCTGCTTCATTGGTGAAGGATTTATCACGAAGATGATTGTCCAAGGAATGGAAGAAGTGGTAATCTGATGGTGCAAAATCAGGTAAGTAAGGAGGATGACACAAAGTCTCCCAACCAAGTCGCTGTATCGTATTCTTGGTCATCCGCGCGACATGCGACCATGCGTTAACATGCAATAACAGTACACCCTTTCGATTAACCAGTGCTAGCTCCTTCTGACGCAGTACCTGTTGTACAGGTTCCAATTGCGGCGATTACAGGTCCTCAGTGACCGTTTGGCCCGTTGGTTGCAACTCATAGTGAAGCACTTGACGATAACTCCACCAGACATAAAGCATAATCTTCCGTGGGTACATAGGTAGTCTTGCACTGTGCGGGACATTATCCTGGGGAGGCAACTAATGTTTGGAACGCTTGGATGTGTCATACGGAACCCACTTCTCGTTACTGGTCAGCACCCAATTGAATATGGATACGATACGGTGGCGAGATAGCAAAGATAAACAGGCGGCCGCTTGTATTGCTTATGGATTTCCAACAGTGTGTTAGGAACGCACTTGCTCATCCTATACGTCTTACCTAAGCGGTGAAGATGAAGTCTAACCATTTCACTGGAAATATTGAATTGTATGGCAAGTTCACCACACGTTTGACTACTGTCCTTCTCAATAGCCGCCTGCAGGGCTTCGTCATTCAAGGCCAGTGGTCATCCTCTTCGAGCTTTATCACAGAGGGACATATCTCCCGACCTGAATTTTCGAAACCAATGCCTTGCCATACGTTCATTGACAGCACTATCCCCAAACGCTTGGCATATTCGGTGACTTGATGCAGCGGCTGATAAGCCCAATTTGAAGTCGTAAAGTAAACAACCCCGAACGAGCTCCCTCGATACGTCCATTTCGCTTCGCTACTGTGCAAGTTCCGATTGATGAATGTGAGCAGTGGAACTGCGTTTATAACAAATGATATTCCTACTCGACGGACGGTTTCTCAATCACGTCATACACGAATTTGTATACTTATTTTCACTTCTTTCAATGGAAATGCGCAAACGGCAAGAACGGTTTTGTTTACCTTCTATATATGTGGACTAAATTCCTTTAAAGTCATCTACATATTTGAGTTTTTGTGTACATACATCAACAAAAGACTTAACAATTTTGTGCAACATAACTTTGGTGGGTAAATTATTTTTTTTCAAATAGATGTTTCCAAAAGTTTTTTCCTAATCTTAAGTAATGATTTATGTGATGAAAATATATCAATATATGAATGGATTAATAAGATTGATTATTCTTCTGCAATCAACGAGAAATATTTCCCCAAATCAACGAAACAAAATACTTTAGCAGTCGTAAAACTTTGCAAAACACTTTGCTTATTTAAATAACGGTAATGGCTTATGTTTAGCATGTTATTGGAAAACCATCACACTGCAAGGAAAACCCTTTATTGCTTTTGCGTATCAATCAATCCTATCTTTCGTTTGTTTGTTTTTTTTTATTTACGAATTATTACTTCTTGGTAGAAAAGGATAAATACTTCTCTTGTGAAGAACTGTTTCACAATGCACATAGATTGATGATTTTGTAAGAGAAAACAGTTAAAAAAATTAACTCTAAAATTAATACTTATAGAATGTATTTAAGTGTATTTTCTACAGAAAATATGACGCAGAATTACTGTTATTTACTTATTACCTTTTCCTAATATGATGTGTAATTTTGTCGCAGTATCTCCTCATGTTGGTTGACGTGAAGATCTCACAAATAGTTGGGGTTCTCGGGGGATACAGACACAACATTGTTGTAGAAACCATTAAATTGGATGCAAAATGTTTACCAACTGGTAATTGAAATAATTAAGAGAACGCAGTGCGATTCAATTGACAAAAATTTTTCAAAAATCAAATCTAATTTTATTAGCCTAAGTTATTCTTTTGCATTATTTTCTATTTTCTCACAAAATTTGAAAGCTTTAACTTAAAAAGCGCAGCATTATGTTAGCTCTTACGTTTGTTTTTATTCACAGTTACATGGCAAATCAAAGCTTTAAACCTACTTATCTCCGAAAGATAACATAAATAGTTTGTCTTCATTCAAATGCTAAGGCATTTTTTTCTATTATGCTTAAGTCTTTGAAATGTTTTTTACGTATTGCTAATAGTACATGCAGCAAAAGTTGGTATGCATTTTGAATCAAAACAAAACTTATTTTTTTTAAAGTAATTGGACTCAGAACTCATACATTTTTAAAGAATTTTCAATAAGCATTCATAAAAAGAGAGGTATTGTACGGATACCAAGCATGTTATCGCAAAACCCATACCAACTTTTTTGTTACACATCGTTTGAAATACTTGTAAATAAATTCATGCTTGTACGTACATTTTTTGAAGAAGTAGCATTTTAAGTTTTTTTCCTTTAAAAAATTAAATGGCTAGCTTTTTTATGAAATGTTGAGCACAAATTCTGTTTTACATAGTATATACACATAGGCAACCAAAACATTTTGAAAATCCTTAAACTAAAAGTTTTTGCGTAAATCGTACGATGCCCCCTTAACTGGTATTAATTTAATGTTAGACTCAATTACGTGATACCAGAACAAAACAAACTAAGAAGTAAGAAATAATGGGTACTTATCTTAAATATGATGGTACCTCTAAAACTCATCAAAGGAAAATCCTCCAATATCTTCTAATATCTAAGCCACTATATAAATCCGGAACTCGGTATTGTGGCTATATTGTCAACTAAGTAACAACTATTATCTATCTCATTGTTTATATGCTATTTATGTTATTTAGTAGTGACATTCGTCTCCGGAGAGGAAATCTTCTAGCTCAAGATGCCATTTTGGCAGGACACATAACTTGTTACATCTTGGATAGCCCATTGTTGAACGTTATCTTAAACTAATTTAAGTATTTTCAAAGTATGCTTCGAGAAAAACTACGGGGGTATAAACACATTTCTTTTGCCTAGAAAAACAAGTAATTAAGAAAAATATTTTTTTTCGTTTTAAAAATTCAAAAGTGTTGAAAAACATTTTAAGATATCCTAATACATTCGGAACCGTGATTTTAAAAAAGCGCATAAAGGGATAATTTCCATGATATTTAGTGTCACGCAGATTAGAATACATGCATGGAATTTATTTAAATATAATATTTTGGCAAACAATTCACTTAGAATCATTTTTCCCAATTGTTCTCCTTTTGTGAGAAATGATTCTATAATAATAATATTTTGCCTGTATATAGCTAAGATAAGATCTCTACAGAGGTAAAACTAGAATTTTTGAAAAATTTACATTATTTTCAGAGCTACCACCAGTTGAAATAATTGTTTGCGTTTTTTTTCTTAAAATTGCTCCCCTCTGTTGTCGTAAAATATGAATATAATCCCACTTCTAAGTTATATATTTCCTCTAAAATTCTAGTTCGGCCTCTGTAGAGAGGTCTGACCTATATACAGGCAAAATATTATTATAATAGAAGCCTTTTTCACAAAGGAAGAACATTTGGAATAAAGATTATTCTAAGTTAATTTTATGCCAAAAATGTTATATTTAAATAAATTTTTTTGTCAAAATGTCACCTTAAAACAAATTTATCCATATATTCTAATCTAAGTGACACTAAATATCATGAAAATTAGTCATTTATGCACTTTTTAAAATCACGGTTCCGAACGTAGTCGGATACCTTAAAATATATATTAAGTAAATTACAGATAAAAATCTGAAGAAATATTATATTGTTCTCAGAACTAAGATTCTACAAATAGTTTCTGACAACTTAGAGGCGCTTGTCTGTTGAATAAATTCTTCACCAGCACAAAAGCAAAACTAAACATTTAACATAAATCCACATGAATTCCCCGGAGAGCATTATATTTTGACCCGGAAAATTCCGACACATGCACTTACACAACATTCAAGTATAAACTGGACAGAATTCACTCGATTGCGTTTTTATAAATGTACTGTCAATCTTAAAAGAACATAGCTGACAAATCCATTTCTCTAGAGCAGAGGTGACCAACAAGCGGCAGTATGTAAGTTGTGGCCCGCCGACTCTTTTAAAACAAATTCAAATATCAGGTTTTTAAAGTTTTTTCAATTCGAAATTTATTTGAGGGAAAATTTATAATATATATATATATATATATATATATATATATATATATAAATCTACAATGTTTTTGCCTGTTACCTGTTCCTGTTTTAAAGTAAATCGTTTTTTAAAATAGAAATGCCCTTTAGATTAAAATAGATTTATTTTTATCAAAGGGTTACCATTGATTTTTCTGTTAATAAAATGCTTTTTTTAATTAATCCCGAATTGAATTATACTTATCCTTTACTATGTATGGTACATGATTCTTTGTGTATGCAACTTTCATTTCTCCTCCATCTTTTCTGGTTGGGGTGCCCAAAAAAGCAAGAGGCAGTCAAAGATCTTTCTTAAAATTTAAAAAATATTCAGGACGGTTAAAAATTAAGGACGACGCATACTTAATTGTTTGCGAATGACAGCACTATCAAATTTCAACAATGAGTAACGAAAGATCAATTTAAAAGGAACACTGTAATTTTTAAGAAAATGGCAAATGTAATAATTTAAACATTATTTGTGATCATTGCATTATTATATTACATAAACATTATTATATTATCTATTTGTCAGTATACATGAAAAAAATGAAAACAATAATAATAATTCATTATATTTTAAATTTTCACTCCATGAAAGTTTTTTGTTTCCAATTCTGTTATAAAGGTACATATTTTTATGTTCGGTCCGCTAGATTATAATGTTTTTCTGAAGTGGCCTACAAGGTTATTTGGGTTGACACCCCTGCTCTAAATACATTTAATTTAACTCTCTTCTCAGTGTTCCTTTTCGAACTCTTTTTTTTTTTTCGGATTTCTTAAAAACATTTATATTTTGATTACACCTGTATTAACTAAGCAAAAAAAATTACATACAAGTTCAGATATTTTCTACAAAATTCAAATGAATAAACTATAATTCGTCGAAGGGCAATTCTACTTTGCAAGTAAAGAATTCGACTTTGATATATACACCGCCTCAACTTTGAAAATTGCTACGTTTGAACTATGAAGTTTATACAATACACATTATATACACTGGTGTGAAAAATTAGACGAGACGGTTTTTTCAATATAAATTTCCAAATCAACACATTTAATACCGTAAGATCCCCAATACGTAAGGACATGTGTAATGTAAGCAACACTTACTAAAAGAGAAATCAGAGGGATAAAAAGAAGCTTGATATTGAAAAAGTAGCATGGAGCGCAATGCGACAGAAGGCCGAAACATCCCAGTGATGGGAGTCCAGCAAGAAACATCCGGTCTTTAGTAGGGCATATGATCTCCCTGACTGCTAGGGGAGGTTTTTGCAGCGTCTGCCCATGCTGAGAATGAGGGTGTTAATGAGTTGTTGAGGCATTGCTGCCCATTCGTCTTGCAGCGCCAATCGAAGCTCGAATCGTTACTGGTGGTAAGGTACGAGCTGCCAAGCGTCTGCCTAGAAAATCCCATACATGCTCGATGGGATTGAGATCCGGAGATCGTGCCGGCCAATCCATACGTTCAACATCCTCACTCTCTAAGAGCTGTTCGGCAGCTACTGTGCGATGACATGGTGCATTGTCGTCCATGAAAAGGAGCTGTAGACCCATAGCGCCTCTAAAAAGACGCACATATGGAAGAAGAATCTCGTTACAATAACGGGTCCCGTTGACTGAACCTGCGTCGCAGATGTGAAGGTCTGTACGACTACCAAGCATGATGCCTCCCCAAACGAGAACACCGCGACCTCCATACCTGTCCCTTTCAATGATGTTCGAGGGATGATTGCGGCTTCCCGCTCTCTCCAGATGAGTATGCGATGAGAATCGCTACTCAAACTGAATCTGCTCTCATCTGTAAAGAGTACTCGTCCCCATTCATTGTCTCTCCAATTCCGGTGTTCCCGGCACCACAGAGAACGCCTTCTCCGATGGGCAGGCGTTAAAGGTGTACACACCGTACAGGGCGTCGTGCAAACAGACCACCACCGTGCAGTCTTCTGGCCACGGTAAAACGCGATATCGGTCATCCAGTCGCCTGTGTCGTGTGTCTAGCGATTTCTCCCGCTGTCTGCCGCCTATTTCTTCTGGCCTGTAAGACAATGTACCGGTCATCTGCGAGTGTGGTTCCTCATGGACGACCACTACTGAACCCCCGGATAGCTGTTCCTGTAGTTTGAAAATGTCTCCAAAGTCGTGGAGCGATGCTGTGAGCAATTCCGAAATCTGCAGCCACACTTGTCCCACTGCGGCCTTCCTCCAACTTCCCAATGATTCGACCTCGGATAAAAGCATCTAAAAATCGTCGTCTAACAGATTGATTATTCGCCATTTCTCGCTGAGGCAGCAACTCGGTGTGATTTTAACTGCTATACGGCGTGCAATCTCTTTGCCAGAAATACTGATCTTACACCGACAACATGCTTTATACTACTCAGACACTCTCCCATTACGTCTACCAGCATTTCTGCGCATGTGCTACCGTACATCACCTTACTTAATCTCCTGATTGGTCTTTCTGTCCGCTCTGTCTCTTCGTTCAGCTGTTATGCTAATTTTTCGACTTCGTCCTTAATTTTTGCACACCAGTGTATTATGCCAATATTGCACTTTTTAAAATTTCCTGTTAAATGTTAAAATCTCCAGAATTTCTGATTTAATTTTCAATATTTTGTTTTGCTTCCTTATTGAACTCGCAGTAATTATGTAGAGGTATTGCAAAACAGCCACAACCCTGTCATCATAACGAGAAAACATCAGAGCAATATCAAAAATCTGTTGTGGAGAATCAGTTACAAAACAATTTTGAATTAATGTATTACTCGTGCGAGGGAAAAAACGTAAAAATTTTTACAATTTCGCTTTTAATATTTTTAAAGCATTTGTAAATATTTACATTTTACACCTGCTTCTTAAAATTTGAAGTTTTTAAGTAAAAATTGACAACACGAGTAATTTGGAACAAATATAACTTCCCAATACTATTCAGAGTTTAGATTTTTGTAAATTAATAATAATTAGTTGCGAAAGTTGTAATAATTTCAATTTATATAAGCTTTTTAATACTTTTCCAATAGCCTCTTAAAAACTCATCATTAACTGCATGTGCGTGTGAAAACAAATTTAGTTTATAATGAGTACTAATAAATTGTTTTAATTATTTCTTCTGGTTTTGAGATCGGTAAAAGTTGTTCCCATTGATGATGTAAGATAATTTCTATAATTTACTAAAATATAGAATTCTATATTCTTTTTCTCTGCAGTCTGTTATTATTGGTTTTGTATAGATAAAATTAGAAAATATTTCCTTTGAATTCGAAATCCATTTACGTTAAGACATCCGACTACCCAAAAATTGCGAATTTTGCTAAAAATTGAGAAATTTGTTTATGATTTTATATTATAAACCGTCTTATTAGCTTTATAAAAGTACCCAGTTTATTATTTTCTATTCACTAGATCAAAAACTGCATGTGTTTTAGTACAGGCAGATGCCACTACTTTAAGCAAGATGTGAGACATTAAAATGCGTTTTACTCGAAATGTGTTTCTTTGAAAATGCTCAAACGGGAACAGTGATTGCTCCAAAAGTTTTGAAAATAATTAGCTGAAATTTTTTTGCGTATGTTTTGTATATTAGTAGAAGTGCTTCAACATATATATTTATCAATGACTTTTTTATTACAAAATGTACAGTCTTTTATGTGAATATAATCCCTGTTCATTGTAATTTCATATAAGTAAGATAAATAGCTCTATTCTATTTTTAAAAAAATAAAATATCTCTTACTCTGAATATCATTTCAAAAATAAATAACAAAGTAACACATCAAAATTGAAAAGTTGAAAATTTGTTCATGAACCTATTGTGCAAAAACCACTTTTATGTTTTTTTGGTAAATTTTTACCCATTTTTTAAATTTTAGTTACGATAATTTTTTACTGTTCTTGTTAATTTTAGCGTACTTTTCTTAAAATGTGCTAAATAAATCTATAAACCACAAAAAAGTCCCTATATCTTCATTTTCTTTAAGAAAAAAGATGTCGCAATTAGTCGGATACCTTTACAAATTTCAAACTAAATGTATCTTACAGTAATATACATGTTAAGAGATTATAGTATGGTGTTAAAAATAATACATGTTTTATACAATGGTGTTAAGAAAGATTGAATTTGCTGCTCATTTATTCGAAAGAGAAAATATTTTAACTGGAAGTAGCAGATAGTGGTGAATTAATAGCGACTGATGTAGTACTTCATTCTAGGACAACAATT
>BMAU01008203.1:0-30228 GCA_019973935.1 Trichonephila clavipes | reverse complement strand
TAAGGTGACAGAACACCTCTAAAACTCAATTTTTGGTCAATATATCGATTTTTCGTTTTTGGTCTTATATTAAAATTCAATCTTTTATCTTTGTAAATATGTTAAAATTTTGTTTCTATCTTAATTAGAAGCCGAGTTACAGCTTTTTCAATATTACTTAATCATAAATTTTTCGGAACGAAATAGTTTCTGCTAACCGGAAGTGGCCGAGTTGTGTGTTTACGTTTCTCTTTCATAAAATATGACATGAAATATTATAATTAATATACAAATATTTAGTCAGAAATTAAAATAGAACATTTAAGAATAAATATAAATGTATTTGGAAATACAGTTTTCTTTTTTTATGTGTAAAACCTGGCAGCAAGTTTGTTGTTTTGACTTTGTTTACATATGCGTTTTATTTTCATGCTGAAAGAATTGACAGCGTAAAAAAGTTTATTTGATTGTTTTATTCTGCTTTATTTTAACTTAAAAATGGTTAACAGTATTGCTAGAAAGCGCAAGCGGCAATTTTATGGTAATAAATTCACAAACACTTCGAAAAAAAATACCACTTCAGCAGTTCCTGAATGTACTGCTAGCTGTTCTAAGTTTGGAAAAGAGAGTTTCTCAACTGCAGAAGAAATGCCTGGTCCTGTGTATGGTAACAGAATCGTTGACCTTGAACTTATTGTGGAAGCTTTTGCTCAACTTTGCTGCCCAAAATGTTTTGCTGAAAAAGTAGAACTATTCGAGGATTCCAGATATGGATTGTGCTCCCATTTTACACTAAAATGTAAGTGTTGTGACTTTTTTTGCATTTGCTTCATCAAACAAAGTTGTAAATGCACCTGTCATAAATACCAGGCTAGTATATGGTATGAGGCAGATAGGCAAAGGTTTTGCTGGGGCATTTAAATTATGCTCAACATTAAATTTGCCTCGACTAACCAAAACTGCTTACAAAAATCAGGAAGCAAAGCTTTTAAAAGTGGTTCAGGAAGTAGCTGAGGAATCCATGATAAAAGCTGCTACTGAAATTGTGGAGAAACAACAAAAATTCTCATCCGATATTGTAAAATGTGTATATCGGTGATGGCACATGGAAACGAAGAGGCTATACATCTATGAATGGCTGTTTGCTTTCGCATATCAGTTGATACTGGTAAGGTGTTAGACACAGAGGTTATATATGTCGTCCTACTCGTCCAACATGTAAGAGACTTCAGACTATGCCAAGAAAACTTTGAATATGAGTCGTCAAAGCTCGACCACATATGTCAGTGTAATTTCTGGGGCTCTTCATCAAAAATGGAAATTTTGATGAAGAGCTTCCGAATATTTCTTCAATCTGAAAAAACCGCAGACTGCAATACACTAAATATTATAGGGATGGCGACTCAAAGCTTTCATGAGTGTGAAAGACACTACGGATTAAACAATTGTGGACCAAGTTTGAGTGCATTGGCCATGCCGCAAGAGAGTGTTCGCGTCTGAGAAAACTGAAAACTAAAAGGACTGTCTGGTAAGGCAAATTTCAACTGATAATTTTATTGACCGACTTCAAAACTATTACAGGAATTGCTGTTTGCAGCAATGTCGGTAATCTTAACTGCCATGCAGCAAAATGTAATTGCTGCGTTATATCACTGTGCATCAAGTGATAAGAAACCGATGCATAGTCAATGCCGGCAGCTGAGTTCTCCTTCCAGTATTTTTCCACAATGGCAGAATGAAATTTCACCACAAATATGGCTTATAAAACAGCCAAAGCTTCAGATCAACTGCGCATAAATGATTGCTCCAGCGCAAGCTAAAGAATCTTACTTGACTCAGAATAGTTGGCACACCAGCGCAGCGGTTGCTCGCCCAAAACAATTAAATTTGGGTCGTATGATGCTATTATACACTTCCAATGAAGGATTAAATGGGTGTTTAAAAGTTTTTAATAAAATGAATATTGAAAATCCTGGGGTGTTTACCTTAAGGGGATATAAACATTTAGATAAATGTAGAATCCGTGAATCAATTCATAATGCAGACCCCAAAACAAAGAAAAACAGGAAAATTTTAAGAGCACTTAAAAGAAAAAAAATTAGTGTTTTAGAAGTCAAAGATGGGGAGAATTATAAATCTGGTGCATTTTAATAAGAAAGTAAGTGTTTATCTTGTAATCAGAGTAGTTTAATGTTATTTTTGTCGTTTTCTCAAAATGAATTTTTTTACATTTTTTCTTACCGCAAAACACAATATCTCAAAAAGTTATGCTTGAATGATACAAAATTTTTATATGTATGTTTTTTAAATACTTATACAGGGAATAGACCATTCATAAGATTTTGTGTTGAGTAGAAATTTTTTATATAGCAATAAAGTAAAATTTCACACAATAGTTTCTTTAAGAAAATTTTTAACGCAGTTCCTCGAAACACAATAAGTTCCCACGTAATGGTCATGATACAAAAATAAGAGTCTATTCTCTCTAGATAAGGTTGTATGTTATATTATTCAATTTACAAAATGTCAATATATTTATTTTATTTTCAATTATCATGTTTTGCGTAAAGTCTTATTTTGCTTATTTTTATAAAATACCTATTTGACAGTAAGAAAATGTGCACTAATAAAACTTTTCTTGAATTTTAAGAGAGACCCTTAAGGTCATAAAATATGCATTTACTGGCAAAATTCAGGTTAATTCAAAAAATTTCTTCAAAAGTGTATAAACATTTAGATAGATGCAGAATCTGTGAATCGATTCATAACGCAGACCCAAAAAAAAACAAAAAGAAAACACAGAAAATTTTTAAACACATTAAAAGAAAAAAAAATAGTGTTTTAGAAATTAAAGAGAGGAAAGGATTATAAATCTGGTGTAATTTTAATGATAAAAGTAAGTGTTTTTCTTGTAATCAGAATAGTTTAATGTTATTTTTTGTCGTTTTCTCAAAATGAGTTTTTTCACATTTTTTCTCACCGCAAAACACAATATCTCAAAAATTATGCTTGAATGAAATAAAAATTTTTATATGTATGTTTTTAATACTTATACAGGGAATAGACCTTTCTTAAGAGTTTGTGTTGAGTAGAATGTTTTTATATAGCAATAAAATGAAAATTACAATAGCTTTTTAAAGAAAATGTCAACGTATAGAAGCTCGAAACACAATAACTTCACATAATAGTTATATTACCAAAATAAGAGTCTATTCCCTAGATAAGGTTGTATGTTATATTATTCAATTTAAAAAATATCAATATATTTATTTTATTTTCAGTTATCATGTTTGTAAAGTCTTATTTTTGCTAATTTTTTTTTATAAAATACCCCTTTGGACTAATGTTGTATACTAACAAAAAATTTCTTGGGTGTTTTTCTAATTTTAGAGACCCATGGAGTCATAAAATATGCATTTACAGGCAAAATTCAGGTTAATTCAAAAAATTTTCTTCCGAAGGTGTTCTGTTACCCAACTTAGTATTGATAAATTAATTGTCGGTCACAGTGTTCAATACTGAGACATTTACAAGTATATTATATCAGTTGAAATGTGTGTTTTATTTTATGATGTCACAATGTATTTTGTTTTGCTACTTTCAGTAAATTAATAAATTTTTAAATAATCTTTATTTTCAGTTTTCGATATGCTCACGCCACCCTCGTAGGGTTAAAAAAAGTCCTCCTTAGAGGGCACTCTTCTCTGAGAGTTATACTGTTTGGAAACTCCATTGTATGTAAATAGAAGCAAGGTGTAAGTGACCTGCTATATATCGTGAATTTAATGTGTAAAGTAGAACATGGATGTATTAT
This sequence comes from Trichonephila clavipes, assembly GCA_019973935.1. Classification (NCBI taxonomy): domain Eukaryota; kingdom Metazoa; phylum Arthropoda; class Arachnida; order Araneae; family Nephilidae; genus Trichonephila; species Trichonephila clavipes. The sequence goes on along the minus strand of BMAU01008203.1, from coordinate 26,435 downwards.
GGGGTTAAATGCAGTTAGAATTTTCAAAAAAAATCTATTTCATTTACATTTTCGAATCTGCATATATTTATGTATGTTCTCTGAAGATTTGAAACCAATCCGATAAATATTTTGGATATATACCCGAATTTGTAAGGCCACTTCAGACTTTTAGAGGAGCAGGTAGAGTTAGAACGGAGCAGCAGCACTCACTACACGCTCTAACTGAGGGTTTCTTTTTCAGTGCGTATTCTCGTAGAAACCGAGTATAATAGGTCTACAAAGTACTTCAAGGTCTCATTCAGTCATTATAATCTAACATGAAGCTTTCCGTCAGTCTAAAGAATTGAATTCTACCATATTGTAAAGTCATGCGTTCATTTCAAACTTGTTTTTCGCAATTTTATTTTATATTGGAGTAAAAATTTTATTTAAAAGTTGTAAAAATTACCATTTAAATGTTCAGCGATGGTAAACCCTGTAATGCGACAGCAAGCGCTAGCAACAAAACACATTATCTTCTAATACCCATGATTATCAACTTTACCAGCTGATATGTTGCTGGAGCTATATATCAATTTATAAAGACTTTAACAACGTAGAATTGTTGGAAAGGTGTGTTGGTGTATTTACACAAAACAATAATGAGAGTTATAATTCAGTTAATATATGGGAAAAAACTCCAAAAGGTGTTCCATGTGGCTCTAAAATTGTTGAAATAGCGGCTTACATTGCAGCTGGAATGTTTAACGAAGGTACAAAATCATTATTGTACCGGGTGTTTTAAAAGAATATCGGAGTTTTAACGCTTCATAGTATTCATGACATATTACATATTAGTATGACTCATAAAAACCCAATGCAAGAACAGCTGAAAAAAAATTTTGGCTTACTGGCATGTCCGCGTGTGCGTGAAGCGTGTGCATTCACTTTCTTCTACAAGCCGGTATCTAATAACATAGATATCAGCATATGGTCAACGCAACCATTACCAAACTGACTCAACGACTGGCACTTAAATAGATGCTGCATTTGCATAAATAATGTCATTGCTTAGGAAAGCGGGTTTAAACTTGTGGCTGCATGAAATGAAGCTAATTAATTTAACTCTCAATTTCTTTGTTGTCCATTGGCAACACTTATGATAATTCAAAACTCGTTGCTTTTTTCTGTAAAATATTGTAAAAGGTGTTTTTAGAGAGGTATAGAACTTTAAATTGCAAAAAACAACGATGTATTACTCGATTGACATGAATTTTTTTTATTCGAAAGATAATCTTTGTGGCATTACACTTTAATTATGATTTCCTGGCATAGGACTACCACGGTTGGCTCGGATCTAGTCCAATCTGGACGTCCAATTTTTCGATGACTTTTTCCAACATTTGTGGGCCGTATATCGGCAATAACACGGCGAATGTTGTCTTGCAAAAGGTCAAGCGTTTGTGTATCTCCCGCATAGACCAATGACTTTACATAGCCCACAAAAATAGTCTAACGGTGTTAAATCACAAGATCTTGGAGGCCAATTCACAGGTCCAAAACGTGAAATTAGGCGGTCACCAAACGTGTCTTTCAATAAATCGATTGTGGCACGAAGCTGTGTGACATGTTGCGCCGTCTTGTTGGAACCACAGCTCTTGGAAATCATGATTGTTCAATTCAGTCATGAAAAAGTTAGTAATCATGGAGATCTATACCGATCACTATTGACTGTAACGTTGTGGCCTTCATCGTTTTTGAAGAAGGATTCCACCAGCCCATAAAGCGCACCAAACAGTCCAGCTTTTCTGGATGTAACGGTGTTTCGACATACACTTGTAGATTAGCTTCACCCCAAATGCGGCAGTTTTGTTTGTTGACGTAGCCATTCAACCAGAAGTGCGCTTCATCGCTAAACAAAATTCGTTTAGGAAAATCGACCATTATTTCGAAATAAATTGCACAATTTGAAAGCGTTGTTCATGCGTGAGTCAATTCATGATGAATTGCCAAACCAATCTGAGAATAAATCACTTGACAGCTGTTAAATCGGTATCTTGGAAAACAATGCCAACTTAAACTTCTATACCTGAAAAAAAAACACTTTGTATTACCATGTATCTCATGTATTTTATCTAGTAATAAAAACAACATTCAAGTTCATTTACTATTTTATAAGATGTGAAACATGGCTTTGTTTAAAATCAACATCATTCTGAACACGCATTAGAGAAATTTCATATCTTTCTTTAACACATCTTAACTATCACTAAAAAGTGGTGACGAACAAGCGTTCAAAGCCATGTTTCTAAAAATAAACAAATTCAATCCTATTGAATTAAATTCTACATCCGGTGAGTGATAATTCATATTTTTATGCACTTTCGATTTTACAACGTTCTACATATTAGTGATCATGAATCAAACTAGCGAAAGTGAAGGTCATGAGAACATTACTGCAGAATCATCACAAATTAATCGCGTAGCAGTTAAAACGCCTCCCGTTTTGGCCTAAGCCAAACTTGTGATTTTTCAACTGAAAGCGCAATTTGATGCAGCAAGCAAAGTCGTCAGACCGACTTGACGCAGAAAATTGTTAGACTCACGTAACGCAGCAAAGCCTTCAGACTCACTTGACGCAAACAGTAATAACTCTCACACTCGCCATATCAACAAATAGCTCGTTCTGGTCGTGCAGTTCAACTATCTAGACTAGTGTTTCTCAAACTGTGGGGCGCGACCCCTGGGGGGCGCGGGCATATCGAAAATAAAGGATTTAAAAATAATTAGTTTACTGGAATGAATTAAAAACAAAAATACTTTCACACATAATAAAAAATGCACTTTTACTCTGATATAATTTACAGGCGCGCGCGCGATATTAAATCAGCAAAATAAAACTTCTTCAATACCTATAATTAGTTATCTTTGATCCTATAACCAAATAAAAAAATTTTTATTTGATTTGCTGTAATCCCATGATGAGAGATTTTTTTTATTACGCTTTTTTTTAACCTAACATACTACTCTTTCAGAGAAAAACAAATCCCAGACCCAGAATTGAAAAAATTTAGGAACATAAAAATTCATCACTGTCATTAATTTTTGAAATACTGCACATTAAAAGCTGTAATCTGTTTGACCTTCTAAGTTATTGGTACAGTTAGTTATGACCCCTCTCTTATGTGTTCTCTGTTGCGCTTTTTCCATGCAAAAGAGTTTTATGATATTTGGAAAACCATGGAATCACACACACACAAACACATGAAGGATTCCTTGGCCAAAGACATATTTTTATAAATATTCTCAACATATAAAACGCATAACGAAAAACGTTTCACGCAATTTTAACAGTACCATACATATCGTAATGAATATATTTTTCCCCGGAAGTGGTCGCGCGGGACACACAGATTACGAAATCGTTAATTCTGGAAAAACTGTTTTATTTATTACCAAAGAAAAATTGAAAAAGAGTCCTTGAGAAGTAGGTAAATAAACTTTTCTCTTAATTAAATTATTCACTGGAATCATGATTTGTATCGTGTACAATAAAATAATTATAAAAAAAAAGGATTGGGGTGACTCAATAACCCCGACCGTATCGAGTGCGCGCCTGCTCCCGGGTTAAAACATGTTGAAGTCTTTTCGCTTTAAATATATTAAAATAATTCAATTATTCTTCATCGATATTTATATTATTGATCATTATTTAACATCAGTGGAGCATACAAGAGGGGGGTCCGGACCCCACCCCAAAGACCTTGATTTTTTCCGATTGATTATAATTCTAAGTTTATAGTAAGCAAAATTTAATTAAGTATTTGTTATTAATGATTAATTTTATTCATTAATGCTATAATTATTTATTCAATAATTAGATTTTACTGCGTGTTGTTTCCGAAAATCGACAATATCAAAGGAACCTGATATAAGATTGGTGAACTTTCGACCCCCGGACCCCCCCACTCCCTTGAAAAATTCCTGTGTGCGCTACTATTTAGCATCAATTATAAATGCTAATTCTGTGAGTCTTAAAATTGCAATTCGCTTAAACTAATTTTAATTTGAGCAACCATTTTAAAAAAATCATTTTGCGTTTTGTAAACATTGTCAAGCACTTGGCTTTGCTTCCCTTACAATTCAGCTATTGTATCAATAATGTTTTATTTTCTTATAAATGAACTCGTGCAAAAGAGGCACTTCAGTCGGTATACTTTTTTATTGTATCAGTGCTGCTGGAAATATTTTTTATAACTAATTAATTAATACTAAATTAAGAACAAGTTTAATAAGTATTAATGACGTCCATGAGTTTGTCTTGGAAAGCAAAGTTTTTATAAGGAATGCTTATGATTTGAAATTGACCCTCTGAGTTCTTCTATATTTAGCAGACATCTATATTTTTGTCTTCAAAGCAGTCACCGCATTTGCAATATGTTCAATTTAAAAATTAGAGAAAAAGGAAAAATAACATAATAATTATCCTATTATTTTATTTATTTTGCTTAAAAGTATACAAAATTTAATACTTATGTTACTAATTTGTATGGTTTATAATTAAGATCACCTATTGTAGCTTTAGCGTCAAAGTGCATTATTATTGCATTCAGTACATTATTAATGGATAAGGGGAGCGCGAAAAATTGTGATCGAAAAGGGCGACAGTAGAAAGTTTGAAAGAAGCACTGATCTAGACGATTCATGTAACGCTCATCAATTCACACAGTGGGAGAGTACTGTGGCTGCATGAACTGAAGCTAACTAATTTAACTCTCAACTTTTGGTGTTCTTTGGCAATACTTATCATAATTCACTACTTTTGCTACTTTTCTGTAGAATATTGTGTTACCTTGCATCTCATGCATTTTTATTTAGCAACAAACAAACATTACAGTTCATTTACTATTTTATGAATGTGTAACACGTTTTGACTAAAATCAACAAATATTCTGAACAATGCATTAGAGTAATTTAATATCTTTTTCCAACCCATCTTAACTTTCGTCAAAAACCAAAGTCACTTTTTCAAGAATATTGTTCTCAGGATTAGTAGAAGTCTGAATAGAGCCCGTTATATATTTACTCTCCATGAGCTTATCATATACAAAATTGACAACTAATACAAGCTATATACAAAATGCTAATTTCGATAATTTGTACGGTTTTATAATTAAAGGCGTATTGTAGCTTTATTTACTTAAAAGTACGTTATTACTGCATGGGTGGGGTGGGAGGACAGATATCACAATTGTAGAATTGGGTCCACAAATATTTTGCAAGGATTTGTGAGGAAGCGCTGATATGCGATAGCGTGCTCTGAATGCTCTCCGGAAAGGTGATGGGGGTGAAAACCATTGCTTTTTTTACATAATCCAACTCAGTATTTACTGTGCACTAATTCATTCGTGTTTCATAGCACATCTTCACCACATACTTATGTGTTTCAATTCACGATACGGGTTCCTCCTAATACATACATAGAGCTAAGGCTTTAACATGGGATGTAATTCATTACGTATAATAATTACGTATCTAAAAATTAAGTAATAAGCATCCGTTCATGATACCGATACATAATTTGATTCTTTATTAAACTAAATGCATAATTACAAATTATGTTAAAATACTTATAAAATAAAAAATTTCTCTTATCTCGCTCGAACATGTCAAAACAAAGGTGTAGTATTTTCTTAATAACAATGTCAGTGCAACTTATTGAAATAAATAACCGTCGATTAAATATATTTTAGTATGACTCGATAGGATTGAAATCATGATTTTGAAAATATGTATTAAAGATTATTTTTCGGATATTTCATGTCAGTTGAATTAAAATATACATATCAAATTGTTTTTAAAATATTATTACAAGAGAAAGCTATTTGAATGCAATTTCTTGGCAAAAAAAGTAAAAAAAAAAGTGACATATTTTAAAGTCTATTTCTTTCATGAAAAATGCTTCAAAAATAATAAAATTTTGGATCTATATAGCTAGGACTAATTTGCTATATATAGCTAAGAGTTGAATTTTGAAAAGTTCATTCTTTTTCAGAGTTACTATCGATTGTAAATACAACCGGTGTATTTCCTGTACATTTAACCTATAGCCTTATCTATATGTGTAACAACCTATATTTTTAAAATTTTTTAGTTTCGGGTTCTGTATCAAAATTATACCCATATATAGGTAAAATATTATTATTATAGAAGAATTTTTCCCATAAAAAAAATGTTTTTTTGGAATTATGTCATTCTTTCTCCAAGTTTTTGCCAAAAACAAAAAAAAAAAAATGCATTTAACTGATTGATTTTCTTGTAATAATGTCCCTAAAACAATTTTTATATGTACATTCTAATTCAACCGACATCTTAAAAAAAGAAAATCATATTATCGAACTGCATGGTCAAAATAGAAGTGTAATAAACTTTTTCAAAACAACGTATAAACATGGTAAATGAATTTGAAGATTCAAAAGGTATTTGAAAACTTGATAAATATTATAACTCATATATAGTGTAACTGGTTTTTAAAAACATGGAGCTTTGGGCTATACAGTCGGGTTTTCCAGGAAAATTTATTTACATACATAAAATATGTTTTCCATTTCTGATGTATTGTAAAAAATCAATGTATTTTCATCTATGCTTGAATAAAAATTCATTGAATAGGATGGAGAACGAGGAGAGATTCACATGTATTTTTATAAGGTCATACTCGTATATAACTAAATATTCAAGGGATGAAGTATAAGCCAATGCGTTTTTTAATTTTTTGTAAATACTGAAACAAAGAATACAATTTGTGAAACCGAATAAACTTAGTTAAATGAAAATTAGGAGGGTTAAATTGAAGGATCGTTTCAAAGCACAAGTGGTATACCAGCTTTCATTATTTTAGTCGTTTTCTGCATGATAATTCATCGAGTCTTCTTTTTGTAATGCATTGGAAATGAAAATTGATTTTATTTGTGTGACATAGAGCATTTATGAGGTGCTTTTTAATTTAGAAAATTACAAAAAATATTTTCAATATTATGAAAAATAATCCACAAGCAGAGAGCTGCACTTTATATCAACACCTTGAAATGTTTTTAGAGTGACACTAACCCTCCGCTGGACGGGCTTGAAAAAGTTCAATTCATAGGCACGTGGCATCTCTCAATTTATCTCCTCATACGTTTCTTTATAATGTAATCATTTTATTGGTGATATTTGACAATAAAATATATTTGGCATAAACTAATGTAATTCAGATACTTAAAGGAAAAATTATCAAACAGATAATGATTTAGTTACCCCTGTCACCACTGTTTACATTTCAAGATGCATTGTCTCGGTCTTCACAAATCTCGCTTACAATGCTCAAGGCACATGACCAAAATAGTATAAAGTTATGAAATCTGACGTTGCTGGTCACGCTTTTACTTTATCAAATTTAATGGCCCCTTCACCCGAAAGATGTAGAAATCGCTTTCGTCCTTGTTGCTGAATACTAGAGAATATGGCGAAAGGCAGATAGAAGAAGGATGTGTGCGTCCCAATCCCCCGACGAGCACAGAAACTATTTTTTACTATGCATCTGGAAGATTCACTTGTAACGGAGTATCATAAATAAATGAAAAGGCAATTAAGAGGAGGGGGTGTTAATTAAAGAATATTCAATATATTGTACAGGCCATACATATAGCAAACCATTTTTATAACAAAGTACCCTTAATGAACAATCTGGTATTCATGAAAAAAATAATCAGTCGGTGATGAAATTATACATCGTTCTATTCAACACCGCTCTACGGAAAATTAAAGAATAACAAGCAACAGATGTAACAAAATCCTGAAATATCGATTAAAAGTTACATGACTCACTTCGCAGTGCTACGGTTTTTCAAAAAATTCAAATTTTTCTTTGAAGTAAATAATTTCTTTGCGAAACACTGCCAAGGGAATTTTTTATGTATTTCGAAGATTTCATAATTGTTTTACTGATAGTAGTGTAGAAAAAATGATTCACATTTCCGAAAGACGTATAAATACGTCCTGATCAATAAACGCACTGGTTGAATGAGACGTATATATACGCTAGTGACATTCAGAGAGGTTAATAAAGCCCATCACGAAATAAATCGTCATTGATCTTAAAAGTTCTCCAATTTGTGGCATGTAATCTGAATTCTATATAGAAACAATAGCTTTTTAAGGAATGTTGGAAAGCTAAAATCTTATTTTTTTTTTTCATACTTTAAAAAATTTTACATTTTCAAATTATTTAAAAATTTTAACCTTTCTAAAAATACCTTACTTTCACATCTGCGGCAATTGAAGCTCTTAAAACTTATTTTAAATAATCGTTGAAACTAGGCCCATTTATTGGAACGACAAAAAATGTAAAAAAAGGTATTTCGTTTTTGCTTTAAAGTCGAACGTCTGGTATAAACTAAACCATGTATATTTTATTGAAAACTGAGCCTTTACTTTTTTTTTTTATTTCCTAGCCGGTTAGAAGTCTCACTATATACATTAAAATCAATTTATCTCACAATGTAAAATTTGATGTTCAATGTTCCTTTACTGAGAAACTACTGTTCACAGGTATGCAAATTTTTAATGACATATTTATAATGGTGGCAATTTTTACTGAAATCAGTTTTTTGTAAAAACTTAAAAATGTTTTACAAATTTTTATGTGAAAAATGTTTTAAATTTCGCATTGTTTGATAAATATTTCATAATTTATTAAAAATTCAAAATGAGCTGAAAACTCATTTCAGTATAATGAGAAAGGTGTACTTTGGTTGTATGAGGAAATTTCAAGCATGTACATATAACATATTTTGAGAAAAGGTACATCGAAAATAGTTAAATTAACACTGTCAGTTTATAGAGAGAGAGAGGTTTCGAGACTCCTCTTAACGACCTTTTCAAGAATTTTTCTCATATTATCTGTATTAGGAGCATAGTATTTCAAGCAAGAAAATTTTAAGCACTTCTTCATAACAAGTTTACAAATGTATCTAAGCTAAATGTAAGTCATTTAAATGGTTATATTTTATGTGCCAAATTAATTCAGAATACTTTAAATAGAGTAAAAGAGCGAGTGGCGAATATTAACGCCGCACTGTTCATCTGCTTGAGGGGCCTTTGGCGATAGACCTCATAATTTTGAGCCATGGTCAAGTGAAGGACGACACCTGACGACACTCTATCTCCTCACTACTACTAAAGGAAGGCGTTTGACCTCTCGACATATTTCCACGTGCATAGTTCCTGTACAGGGTGGGTTTTCAGTGGTACTAAGCTCGAACTCGTGACGTGTCGGCACAAGTCCGTTATCTTGACCACTAGGCTACAGCTACAAAATAAGTAAAAGGGTAGGCGAGATATCATTTTACCTTAAAATAAAGTAATATTTCCAAACAAATATTTATTTCAATAAAGTTTTTTGCTATATGGATAATTACAGCTATATTTTTCATTTTTATTTCGCATTGAATAAACATTATTTTTTGAGATTTTGAGTTAGATTTGTTTCACACAGTTTGAATGCGGATAAGGAAGATAATTTTTCGGAATCGTTCGACTACTAGTATTTTTTACGGTTAAAGGATTTATTTCACAGAAATATAGTTATTAATCTAATTTAGTTTTTGAACTCTAATATAAAAAAAGGTTAACATTGAATGAACATTGAAATAAAAACTAGCAGTGAAATAAAAGAAAGGAAACAGATTGAGAGATTAAAAACTTGAGTTAAAAACCTCCTCAGGTTCTAAGTTGAGCATTTTTAAAGAATAATAACATGAATTCCTACCAATATCTCCTGTAATGGCATTAATTAAGTAGAATTAATAATTCTACGTCTTTGATTCGAAATTATCTTTTGGCATGTTATTAATGCAATCATTTTCTACCTGTTTAAGAACTAAGTTTCGACCATTTCTTTTAAAAAAATAACAAGTTCAATTTTGCTAAAACTGTCCGAATATTTTTTACGTATCTTGATGTTATGGTTTAGGTTTTCCTAAAAACATCTAAATATTTGATTAAACATGTAATTTCGTGCTCTTTAACTTTCTAAAAATCTCAACAGTTTTTGTATCCTAATCAATTTTAACATATCATTTTATGCTAATTATTTTATTTTTAAAAATATTTTTACATTTTGTTTTTAATTATTACTTCTCAAGTCATTTTGGGTGCCATGTCTTTGGATCTTGTTGTTCACAACATTTGAACTATGGATTTTTTATTTGAAAAACAGGAATATTTTATCAGAAAGATATTACTTTGTATTTGCAAAAGAGAGAGAATTTAAATTTGCTAAACCTGCCATTATGTTACCTGAAACATTCAAGGAAAATAATGTGTCCCATTTTTTTTTCAATTCTTTCAAGTATTATAGTATATAATGTGTATTGTATAAAAAACTTCATGGTTCAAACGTGGCAATTTTCTTAGTTGAGGTGGTGTATAGATCAAAGTCGAGATTCTTTACTTGCAAGTAGAATTGCCCTTCGACGAATTAGTTTATTCATTTGAATTTTTGTGAAAATATCTGAACTTTTTTGCTTAGTTAATATAGGTGTAATCAAAATATAAATGTTTTTTTAAGAAATCCGAAAAAAGTTCGAAAGGAAAACTGAGAAAGAGGTTAAATTAAAATATATTTAGAGCAGGGTGTCAACCCAAATGACCTTGCAGGCCATCTCAGAAAAACATTGTAATCCAGCCGGACCGCACATAAAAATATGTACCTTTATAACAGAATTGGAAACAAAAAACATTCATGGGTGAAAATTTAAAATATAATGAATTATTATTATTCTTTTCATTATTTTTCATGTATACTGGCAAAAGATTATATATTAATGTTTGCTGTAGTATAATAATGCAATGATCACAAATAATGTTTAAATTATTACATTTGCCATTTTCTTAAAAATTACAGTGTTCCTTTTAAATTGATCTTTCGTTACTTATTGTTGAAATTTGATATTGCTGTCATTCGCAAACGATTAAGTATGCGTCGTCCTTTATTTCAACCGTCTAAATATTTTTTTAAATTTTTAAGAAAGATCTCTGACTGCATCTTGCTTTTTGGGCACCCCAACCAGAAAGATGGAGAAGAAATGAAAGTTGCATACAAAAAGAATCATGTACCATCCATAGTAAATGATAAGTATAATTACATTCGGAATTAATTAAAAAAGGCATTTTATTAACAGAAAAATCAATGGTAACCCTTTGATAAAAGAAATCTATTTTAATCTAAAGGGCATTTCTATTTTAAAACAGTTTAACACACAAAACAGGAACAGGTAACAGGCAAAAACATTGTAGATTTATATATATATATATATATATATATATATATATATATATATATATATATATATAAAACGTCACAATTATCAGTTTAGGAATTGAAATATATGAATCCCAAAATACCAAAACACTTCAGGAATATCAATGGAATATAAAAAGATAATGTTCCATCATTCAAACAAAATTAAAAATTATAAAATAAAATAAAAATTTATAAAATATCCAAGTGCAATCTCGGACTTAGGACCGATAAGTGGGGGGTTAAACTAGTTTGATAGCGCCAACCTTCCCCTATTGCAACTTGGTAAGTTAATTGGAAAATTTTCAAATTTCAGAAAAAATAATTTAAAATTAAAAATTAAAAGTTAAAAATTAAACCATTATACTTTAAATTAAAAAGTTAAAAATTAAATCATTATACTTGAAAAATAAAACTATTCGCCATCACATTCGAAAGATATTGCAATATTAAAATTTAAAAACAATTTAGTACATAATATAGAAGTGAACCTTCAAACTTCCAGATGATTCACCCATCTTTAAAATAGTTGTAAAGGTAGAAAAATAAATTCCTGATCGAAAGTTCAAATCAAAAAATATTTGAGATCGATTCAAATCAAAAATTATCTAAAATCAAAGTTCAAAATTAAAAAATACGAAGTTCAGTTAAAAATCAAGTTCAAATTAAAAAATCCGAAGTTCAAATTAAAAAATCCGAAAGTTCAAATTAAAAATCGAAGTTCAAATTAAAAATCCGAAGGAAATTAAAAAATCGAGAAAGTTCAAGGAAAGTTCAAATTAAAAATCACGAAAGTTCAAATTAAAAAATCCGAAGTTCAAGGATTAAAAATCTGAAAGTTCAAGTTAAAAAATCTGAAAGTTCAAGTTAAAAAATCTGAAAGTTCAGTTAAAAAATCTGAAGAGAAGTTCAAGTTAAAAAAATTCAAGAGTTAAAAATCTGAAAGTTCAATCTAAAAATTCGAAAAAGCTAAAAATCCGAAAGTTCAAACTAAAAATTTCTAAAAACCGAATGTTCACATTAAAAACACAGTATATTCACAAATGAATAGAGTAAATCATTAAAATACAGTATATTAACAAATGAATAGAGTAAATCATTAAAGACTCACTAAACAGTATCACATCAAGAATATGATCCATTTCTTATAACACGACATTTCATTTTTAATATATCAATATCATATTTTGTGCTTATAACATCTAACCATGTCAATCAATCGATTCTTGATCAGCACTAGAGTATGACTACTTGACACATTAGATGCAAAACCATATCACATGTAAAGACTTGCTTGATTGATTGGTCATAAATGTCTGTTTGGACATAAATGTTTAACTGGTAATAAATATTTTAAAGTGTATATATAGTCGTGTAAATATTGTTTAAGTGTGTGTGTATTAAAATGTATATTAAAATGTAACCTGTGTGTGGAATGCACAAATTCTTCACAGCTGGACCACTAAAAGCTGACTTTGTGGACTAATGTTGTGTGGTGGATTTGTGCATTTACGGTTAAAAATATTTTTAAATATTTCTGATCTATATATTTTCTCAGGAAATTGATGGGATAATCATTTTTGTATGCATAATAATATAAATTTCTGGATATTTTGAATCCTATCAATATTGTGCGTAGTTAAATTATTGATTTCTCAACAAAAAATTTAAAATTATATTTCTAAATACAGATATATGAAGACAACTATTGAAGTTTGGTATCTTTTTATGACATTGAATTTAAATGCTTCCCTTTATCATATATTTGCTATATAATTTGTTGTCAATAATAGTTAAATCAAATACAAAATTCAACTGTTTGAGTTAAAATTCGTCTGTATTAATTTTAGGTATTCAGATAAAAATTAATGTTAGGTTTTAAATTCTCTATCATGACCTATAAAAATTAAATTATCTATGTATCTCAACAAGAGCAAGATGGTTCGCTTTCTTCGAACTATTTCATAATGGTGTAAATACAGGTTAGCGAGACTATTACTAGCCGGGCCACCCTGAAGAACAATCCTTTGATTTGTTTATAAAGTTTGTTCTCAAAAATAATGAAGTTCTCCTGTATAACAAAACGAATAAATGTATTGAACTTTTCAGAACTAATATATATATATATATATATATTATAAATTTTCCCTCAAATCAAATTTCAAATTGAAAAAACTTTAAAAACCTGATATTTAAATTTGTTTTAAAAGAGTCGGCGGGCCACAACTTACATACTGCCGCGTGTTTGTCATCACTGCTCTAGAGAAATTGATTTGTTTGTCAGCTATGTTCTTTTAAGATTGACAGTACATTTATAAAACGCAATCGAGTGAATTTCCTGTCCAGTTTATACTTGAATGTTGTGTAAGTGCATGTGTCGGAATTTTCCGGGTCAAAATATAATGCTCTCCTGGGAATTCATGTGGATTTATGTTAAACGTTTAGTTTGCTTTTGTGTGCTGGTGAAGAATTTATTCAACAGACAAGCGCCTCTAAGTTGTCGAAACTATTTGTAGAATCTTAGTTCTGAGAACAATATAATATTTTCTTCAGATTTTTATCTGTAATTTACTTAATATATATTTTTAAGGTATCCGACTACGTTCGGAACCGTGATTTTGCAAAAAGCGCATAAATGGCTAATTTCCATGATATTTAGTGTCGCAGATTGATATATGGATAAAATTGTTTTTTTAAGGGGACATTTTGACAAAAAATTTATTTAAATATAACATTTGTGGCATAAAGTCTTAGAATAATCTTTATTCCAAATGTTCTTCTTTTGTAAAAATAGCTTCTATTATAATAATATTTTGCCTGTATATAGGTCAGACCTCTCTACAGTGGCTCAACTAAAATTTTGAAATATATAACTTAGAAATTGGGATTATCCATTTTTTACGACAACAGAGGGGAGCAATTTTAAAAAAAAGGAAGAAAAACGCAAACAATTATTTCAACTGGTGGTAGCTCTGAAATAATGTAAATTTTCAAAAATTCTAGTTTACCTCTGTAGAGATCTTATCTTAGCTATATACAGGCAAAATATTATTATTATTGTAGATCATTTCTCCAAAAGAGAGAACAATTGGGAAAAATGATTCTAAGTGGTGTTTGCCAAAATATTATATTTAAATAAATTTCATGCATGTATTCTAATCTGCGTGACACTAAATATCATGGAATTATCCCTTTATGCGCTTTTTAAAATCGATTCGAATGTAGTCGGATATCTTAAAATGTTTTTTCAACACTTTTGAATTTTTTAAAACGAAAAATATATTTTCTTAATTACTTTGTTTTTCTGAGCAAAAGAGCAATGTGTTTTATACCCCGTAGTTTTTTCTCGAAGCATACTTTGAAAATACTTAAATTAGTTTAAAGATAACGTTGAACAATGGGCTATCAAGATGTAACAAGTTATGTGTCCTGCCAAAATGGCATCTTGAGCTAGAAGATTTCCTCTCTGGAGACGAATGTCACTACTAAATAACATAAATAGCATATAAACAATGAGATAGATAATAGTTGTTACTTAGTTGACAATATAGCCACAATACCGAGTTCAGTTTATATAGTGGCTTAGATATTAGAAGATATTGGAGGGATTTTCCTTTGATGAGTTTTTAGAGGTACCATCATATTTAAGATAAGTACCCATTATTTCTTACTTCTTAGTTTGTTTTGTTCTGGTATCACGTAATTGAGTCTAACATTAAATTAATACCAGTTAAGGGGCATCGTACGATTTACACAAAACTTTTAGTTTAAGGATTTTCAAAATATTTTGTGTTGCCTATGTGTGTATACTATGTAAAACAGCAAATTGTACTCAACATTTTCATAAAAAAGCTAGCCATTTAATTTTTAAAGGGAAAAAACTTGAAATGCTACTTCTTCTTCAAAAATGTACGTACAAGCATGAATTTATTTACAAGTATTTCAAACGATGTGTAACAAAAGTTGAGTATGGGTTTTTTGTGATAACATGCTTGTGGTATCCGTACAATACCTCTTTTTTTTTATGAATGCTTATTGAAAATCTTTAAAAAATGTATGAGTTCTGAGGTACAATTGCTTTAAAAATAAGTTTTTGTTTTGATTCAAAAAATGCATACCAACTTTTGCTGCATGTACTGGCCGCAATACAGCAAAAGCATTTCAAAGACTTAGGCATAATGAAAAAATGCCTTAGCATTTTGATGAAGACAAACTATTTATGTTATCTTTCGGAGATAAGTAGGTTTTAAAGCTTTGATTTGCCATGGAACTGTGAATAAAAACAAACGTAGAGCTAACATAATGCTGCGCTTTTAAGTTAAAGCTTTCAAATTTTGTGAGAAGAAAATAGAAAATAATGCAAAAGAATAACTTAGGCTAATAAAATTAGATTTGATTTTTGAAAAAATTTGTCAATTGAATCGCACTGCGTTCTCTTAATTATTTCAATTACCAGTTGGTAAACATTTTGCATCAATTTTAATGGTTTCTACAACAATTTTGTGTATGTATCCCCCGAGGGCCCCCAACTATTTGTGAGATCTTCACGTCAACCAACATGAGGGGAGATACTGCGACAAAATTACACATCATATTAGAGGAAAAGGTAATAATAAGTAAATAACAGTAATTCTGCGTCATATTTTCTGTAGAAATACACTTAAATACATTCTATAAGTATTGATTTTAGAGTTAATTTTTTTTCACTGTTTTCTCTTACGAAATCATCAATCTATGTGTATTGTAAAACAGTTCTTCACAAGAGAAGTATTTATCCTTTTCTACCTAGAAGTAATAATTCGTAAATAAAAAAACAAACAAACGAAAGATAGGATTGATTGATACGCAAAAGCAATAAAGGGTTTTCCTTGCAGTGTAATGGTTTTCCAATAACATGCTAAACATAAGTCATTACCGTTATTTAAATAAGCAAAGTGTTTTGCAAAGTTTTACGAATGCTAAAATATTTTGTTTCGTTGATTTGGGGAAATATTTCTCGTTGATTGCAGAAGAATAATCAATCTTATTAATCTATTCATATATTGATATATTTTCATCACATAAATCATTACTTAAGATTAGGAAAAAAACTTTTGGAAACATCTATTTGAAAAAAAATAATTTACCCACCAAAGTTATGTTGCACAAAATTGTTAAGTATTTTGTTGATGTATGTACACAAAAACTCAAATATGTAGATGACTTTAAAGGAATTTAGTCCACATATATAGAAGGTAAACAAAACCGTTCTTGCCGTTTGCGCATTTCCATTGAAAGAAGTGAAAATAAGTATACAAATTCGTGTATGACGTGATTGAGAAACCGTCCGTCGAGAGTAGGAATATCATTTGTTATAAACGCACACACACACAGTTCCACTGATCACATTCATCAATCGAAACTTGCACAGTAGCGAAGCGAAATGGACGTATCGAGGGAGCTCGTTCGGGGTTGTTTACTTTACGACTTCAAATTGGGCTTATCAGCCGCTGCATCAAGTCACCGAATATGCCAGGCGTTTGGGGATAGTGCTGTCAATGAACGTATGGCAAGGCATTGGTTTCGAAAATTCAGGTCGGGAGATATGTCCCTCTGTGATAAAGCTCGAAGAGGACGACCACAGGCCTTGAATGACGAAGCCCTGCAGGCGGCTATTGAGAAGGACAGTAGTCAAACGTGTGGTGAACTTGCCAGACAATTCAATACTTCCAGTGAAACGGTTAGACTTCATCTTCACGGCTTAGGTAAGACGTATAGGATGAGCAAGTGCGTTCCTAACACGCTGTTGGAAGTCCATAAGCAACACAAGCGGCAGCCTGTTTATCTTTGCTATCTCGCCACCGTATCGCATCCATATTCCATTGGGAGCTGACCAGTAACGAGAAGTGGGTTCCGTATGACACATCCAAGTGTTCCAAACATTAGTTGCCTCCCCAGGATAATGTCCCGCACAGTGCAAGACTACCTATGTACCCACGGAAGATTATGCTTTATGTCTGGTGGACTTATCGTCAAGTGCTTCACTATGAGTTGCAACCAACGGGCCATACGGTCACTGCGGACCTGTAATCGCCGCAATTGGAACCTGTACAACAGGTACTGCGTTAGAAGGAGCTAGCAATGGTTAATCGAAAGGGTGTACTGTTTTTGCATGATAACGCATGGTCGCATGTCGCGCGGATGACCAGGAATACGATACAGCGACTTGGTTGGGAGACTTTGTGTCATCCTCCTTACTTACCTGATTTTGCACCATCAGATTACCTCTTCTTCCATTCCTTGGACAATCATTTTCGTGATAAATCCTTCACGAATGAAGCAGACGTTATATATATATAAATTGCAACACTGACTGTCTGTGATAAGTAAAACAAATAGACACATATAAATTTTAATTGTGGTTGTTTTAGTCACATATAGGGATTGCAATATGGGAGCAAATGTTGAATAACGGTATTCCGTATTTTTGAGATCTTAATACCGAGATATCGGTTTTAATGCTGGTAGTAGAAGTTTGAGAAAAAGAAAGAAAATACACAGATGTTTCTTTGTTTTATTTGCCAGTTTTATTAGAGAGTGTAAATATCAAAAAACATAAATTTGTATTTTTAAAATTATAACAGTATATAAACTAATCCACGCCGCCGCCTACATGGTCGCGATTACCGGCTAACGTCAATTTTATAAAACAGAGAATTCGTCACTTAGTCCATTAAGTGTAATTTTTTTATTGTAATTTGTAGTTATTTATAACTATATAGTAACTATAATCACCAATATTATATTCCTTTGTTAAAATTGTATTTTTATGCACCATTCAGTGTAGTTAATTTTAAGCTATCGATTAAATAATTAACGCTTATACACTAGTGTGCAAAAATTAAGGACGAGACGGTTTTTTCAATATAACTTTGTACAAAAGCTTTCCAAATCAATACATTTAATACCGTAAGTATCCCCAATACGCTAAGGACATGTGTAATGTAAGCAACACTTACTAAAAGAGAAATCAGAGGGATAAAAAGAAGCTTGATTGAAAAAGTAGCATGGAGCGCAATGCGACTGAAGGCCAAAACATCCCTGTGATGGATGTCCAGCAAGAAACATCCGGTCTTTAGTAGGGGGATATGATCTCCCCTGACTGCTAGGCAGGTTTCACAGCGTCTGCCCATGCTGAGAATGAGGGTGTCAATGAGTTGTTGAGGCATTGCTGCCCATTCGTCTTGCAGCGCCAATCGAAGCTCCCGAATCGTTACTGGTGGTAAGGTACGAGCTGCCAAGCGTCTGCCTAGAAAATCCCATACATGCTCGATGGGATTGAGATCCGGAAATCGTGCCGGCCAATCCATACTTTCAATATCCTCACTCTCTTAAGAGCTGTTCGGCAGCTACTGTGCGATGACATGGTGCATTGTCGCCCATGAAAAGGAACTGCAGACCCATAGCGCCTCTAAAAAGACGCACATATGGAAGAAGAATCTCGTTACAATAACGGGTCCCGTTGACTGAACCTGCGTCGAAGATGTGAGAAGGTCTGTACGACTACCAAGCATGATACCTCCCCAAACGAGAACACCGCGACCTCCATACCTGTCCCTTTCAATGATGTTCGAGGGATGATTGCGGCTTCCCCGCTCTCTCCAGATGAGTATGCGATGAGAATCGCTACTCAAACTGAATCTGCTCTCATCTGTAAAGAGTACTCGTCCCCATTCATTGTCTCTCAATTCCGGTGTTCCCGGCACCACAGAGAACGCCTTCTCCGATGGGCGAGGCGTTAAAGGTACACACCGTACAGGCCGTCGTGCAAACAGACCACCACCGTGCAGTCTTTTGGCCACGGTAAAACGCGATATCGGTCGTCCAGTCGCCTGTGTCGTGTGTCTAGCGATTTCTCCCGCTGTCTTCCGCCTGTTTCTTCTGGCCTGTAAGACAATGTACCGGTCATCTGCGGGTGTGGTTCCTCGTGGACGACCACTACTGAACCTCCGGATAGCTGTTCCTGTAGTTTGAAATTATCTCCAAAGTCATGAAACGATGCTGTGAGCAATTCCGAACTCTGCAGCCACACTTGTTACACTGCGGCCTTCCTCCAACTTCTCCCAATGATTCGACCTCGGGTAAAAGCATCCAGAGTTCGTCTAACAGATTGATTATTCGCCATTTCTCGCTGAGGCAACAACTCGGTGTGATTTTAACTGCTATACGGCGTGCAATCTCTTTGCCAGAAATACTGATCTTACACCGACAACATGCTTTATACTACTCAGACACTCCCCCATTACGTCTACCTGCATATCTGCGCATGTGCTACCGTACATCACCTTACTTAATCTCCTGATTGGTCTTTCTGTCCGCTCTGCCTCTTCGTTCAGCTGATATGCTAATTTTTCGACTTCGTCCTTAATTTTTGCACACCAGTGTATTATGCCAATATTGCACTTTTAAAATTTCCTGTTAAATGTGCAAATCTCCACAATTTCTGATTTAATTTTCAATATTTTGTTTTGCTTCCTTATTGAACTCGCAGTAATTATGTAGAGGTATTGCAAAACAGCCACAACCCTGTCATCATAACGAGAAAACATCAGAGCAATATCAAAAATCTTTTGTGTAGAATCAGTTACAAAACAATTTTGAATTAATGTATTACTCGTGCGAGTGAAAAAAACGCAAAAATATTTACAATTTCGCTCTAATTTTTTTAAAGCATTTGTAAATATCTACAATTTACACCTGCCTTAAAATTTTGAAGTTTTTAAGTAAAAATTGGCAACACGAGTAATTTGGAACAAATATAACTTCCCAATACTATTTAGAGTTTAGATTTTTGTAAATTAATAATAATTAGTTGCGAAAGTTGTAATCATTTCAAGTTATAAAAGCTTTTTAATACTTTTCCAATAGCTTCTTAAAAATGCATCATTAACTGCATGTGCGTGTGAAAACAAATTCAGTTTATAATGAGTACTAATAATTTTTTTAAATTATTTCTTCTGGTTTTTGAGATCGGTAAAAGTTGTTCCCATTGATGATGTAAGATAATTTCTATAATTTACTAAAATATAGATTTCTATATTCTGTTCTCTGCAGTCTGTTATTATTGGTTTTGTATAGATAAAATTAGAAAATATTTCCTTGCAATTCGAAATCCATATACGTTAAGACATCCGACTACCCAAAAATTGCGAATTTTGCTAAAAATTGAGAAATTTGTTTATGATTTTATATTATAAACCGTCTTATTAGCTTTATAAAAGTACCCAGTTTATTATTTTCTATTCACTAGATCAAAAACTGCATGTGTTTTAGTACAGGCAGATGCCACTACTTTAAGCAAGATGTGAGACATTAAAATGCGTTTTACTCGAAATGTGTTTCTTTGAAAATGCTCAAACGGGAACAGTGATTGCTCCAAAAGTTTTGAAAATAATTAGCTGAAATTTTTTTGCGTATGTTTTGTATATTAGTAGAAGTGCTTCAGTGAGTGAGTGAAGATTAACGTCGCACTGTTCAGCTACACGAGGGCTTTTTGGCGACGGACCACGTAATTTCGGAACCATGGTCAAGTGACGTGGACGACACCGGAGCTGGCACCCCTCTCCTAACTACCACACCACACCAACGGGAGGACGTTTCAGCTCTCGACAGATTTAGCGTGCATCGCCGCCCTACACGGCGGGTCTTTAGTGGTACTGGGACTCGAACTCGTGACAAAGCCAGCCACGATCCGATGCCTATACCACTGGCTACCGCGCGCCGCCGTAGAAGTGCTTCAACATATATATTTATCAATGACTTTTTTTTATTACAAAATGTACAGTCTCTTATGTGAATATAATCACACTGTTCATTGTAATTTCATATAAGTAAGATAAATGGCTCTATTATTATTTTTAAAAATAAAATATCTCTTACTCTGAATATCATTTCAAAAATAAATAACAAAGTAACACATCAAAATTGAAAAGTTGAAAAATTTGTTCATGAACCTATTGTTGCAGAAGGAGCCACTTTATGTTGTTTTTTTTGGTAAGAGTTTTTACCCATTTTTTTAAAATTTTAGTTACAATAATTTTTTACTATTCTTGTTAATTTTAGCGTACTTTTCTTAAAATGTGCTAAATAAATCTATAAACCACAAAAGTCCCTATATCTTCATTTTCTTTAAAAAAAAAAGCTGTTGCAATTAGTCGGATACCTTTACAAATTTCAAACTAAATGTATCTTACAATAATATACATGTTAAGAGATTATAGAATGGTGTTAAGAATAATACATGTTTTATAGAATGGTGTTAAGAAAGAATGAATTTGCTGCTCATTTATTTGAAAGAGAAAAAAATATTATAACTGGAAGTAGCAGATAGTGGTGAATTAATAGCGACTGATGTAGTACTTCATTCTAGGACAACAATTCTAAACATTAACCCTCTAACTGGACACCTTCCTCCTGAAAAGTTATTCCGAAAGCGTTTAACTCTTATTTTGCGATTCCTCAAAAAATGCAACAGACTTTTTCCTTTCCCCCTTTTAGAACTTGGGAGGCCGAACGGGAAAAATTTTTACGACCCAGTTCGGTCGCTTTGAAAAGTAAGAACCAAGAGATCAATCGTTTACAGCTAGCTGTTGTTGCCTTGGGCAATCTTCTTTGAAAGCGTAGATATCCTCTTGATCAATCTCTCTTGAAAAAGATACGGTGTTTCTTTCTCCTATATGTTCAGTCACAGTAAAATTAAAAAACGAAATGAAAGGTAAAAAAAAAAAAAAGAGGGGAAAATGAAATAAATAGTATGTTAAAGTTGAAAAATAATTATATTTTCAAAGAAAATTTATTTTTCTGTCATTTTTAAAATTAAAAATTAAAATATATATATATATATATATTTGGTATTGCGATTTGAACCAGAAAAAGCATCCTGTATTCATTTTTGAATATGAGAGTAAGAAAACGCGCGCTCACTTTCCTGTTTTTTTAAAAAAAGTAATGAGGTAAAAAGAGCAAAGGCCCTATCTCATTTTTAAACAATAACACAATAAATATTACATACAATGATTATATTTATGAAATAAAACCGATCTTTCTCTATTCAGTTATACTTTAATTTAAAATAGCATAAAAGGATTTCAATACTTTTAATTTATTTTAATTAAAATCATATAAATGATATTTTTATGTTAACTGAATATTTTTCGAAAAAATCTAAATTTTCATTCCTAGTGCTCTCCCCTTCGAACTCCTTGTATTAAATAAAAATATCTTTTCACATCGATATTTGTGATGGACATAACACACATTCAGTCAATAATTTTTAATTTTAATGGGAGATATACTTCTTCTCAAATGCGCATGACAGTACTAACCATTTTCTACTCAAGTTAAATTTCTTATCTTTCTGTTTCTTTTATTACAAGGAAAATGTCACACATCGATAACTACATTTTCACACAATTCAGTCATTACAAATTCTATTGTGAGAAAAGTTCTCCTAATTAATCTTGTCTTTCAAAAACAGTACACTTAAAACAATTTTGTTCAGTGAAGTTAACCGACAGTTCCACAATGTATTCATACCAAATTTTAAAAACAAATTTAACACTTGAAATGTATCCTGTATTAAATTTTTCAGTATACACAAATATTTCCTGCTGTAGGAAGATATAGTATGAGAGAGCGTGGTGTGCGGTTGTGAAAGAATGTTTTCGTACGTGTAGACTATTTTTTGAAAATTTAAATATCACTGAAGCTGATCATATAACTGCAAATGAGCCTTATTTTAATGTGTGCTGGTATCAAAGTAAAACCCTTTACAAAATTAAACAGCCTATGGGTTTATA
This sequence comes from Trichonephila clavipes, assembly GCA_019973935.1. NCBI lineage: Eukaryota > Metazoa > Arthropoda > Arachnida > Araneae > Nephilidae > Trichonephila > Trichonephila clavipes. The sequence continues at coordinate 3,293 of BMAU01008203.1, read as the reverse complement.
CTCAATATCAAACTATTCGCAAAATGGCTTACAACTTCTATTCAAATTGTAAAGAAACTGAAATATATATATATATATCTTACTGCAGTCAAAAATATTCACATAATATGTAAGTATCCTGTTGCTCCACTTATTTCTGTACATTTAAAACTGTAGCTGAATGAATTTTTTATATTCATAAACGAGGCATAACAGCTCACACAGTCGTAAAAATGTCCTTATCATTTTTAAATATACTATATAAAACGTATATGGATTGTAAGATCAGTTGTAAAATCCTAAAAAGCTTTTAGAGGAGCTAAAAACATGTAATTTTGGACTGATCAAATTTTTAATATAATACACAAATATACACATGTTATTAAATACATTTGAAAAATCAAACTTCCTTCTGAAATAAACGTAATTGAAAGAAAAATGTTTAATTGCAAATGAGTGGAAATACATGTTTATCTAAGGGGTATCCCCAAAGTGAGGTAATCCTCAAACTTAAGACTCAAACTCAGAAGCACAACAATCCATGAGGGGGCCAGGAACTACTGTGCCCATCATAATACACGTGACCATTGGACGCTGAGGTGCATGAACAGATGTCCCGATTTGGTGGTCTGTCTGAAGAGAGACCTTCAGTGTTTAAGACCAGAAGCAAGCTTGGTACTCATTTATCGACCCAATGTAGCGGGGATGAAAGGCAGAGTCGACCTTGCGCAGCCCGTTAATAGAACCCCAGACCTGTGGTGTGGAAGCACCTACACTTTCACCAATCCTATTCGGTGAAAATAAAATTTAATGTTAGAATCTTATATAAATCCCTAATGAATGAAGGGAGTCCAAACTTTTTTTTTTTCATGTAAACTGTTTAGACGGAAATGGTTAATTATGAACATTTCACAAGTTGCATAAATTAAAATTAACCGTTATAGTTAACATAAATTTTAAGGGTACAAAAGGTGTATTTCGGCTGCACGAATTAATTTTAAAAGGAATACGATTACGAAAAAGTAGTACAAATCTATCTAAAGTAGGGTTGGTTACCTTAGATATTGTCAAACACAACAATGTATTGAAGCCAATTCCACAATTCGTTGTTATAAAATGTATGGAAAATTACAAGATTTATTTTTGCATTTGTAATTTATATATATATATATTTTTCCTGGAGCTTTAAAGCTAGAGCGGCATCCATCAAAACCGCGGTTCTCTCTGTTTTTCCAGATCGCCCTGACTAAGCTGCTCTGCCATAGTAAGTGAAAATGCCGGATTTTGTTTGTCAAGATCATTTTATAGCAGACTGCATTTTTCATGTATGTATTTTTAGATGGTCGTTTTATATTTTCTACATCAATATCTTAATGTCTGAATTTAAAATTACATAAAATTCTTGACATTCGCATCAATGACCATGATAATTTTTATTAGTATATGAATGTGTCATCAAACGATTACATGACTAATATATTAACACACACACATTATTTTAACCATTTAATTGATATCAAGTATAACATAACGCAAACAAATTTTATAAACTTTAAAATAAATATTTCGAAAACTACTTCAGATATACTCAAAATTTTTTATTCCTACGCTTTTAGCTTCTCAGTTTTGCTTCTCTATGTAAGAATTTATTGTAATTGTATATTCATCAATTTTTTTAGTATATTTTTTTGCTCTTAGCATGCGGTTTTCAACCGAATTGTATGAAATCTTCGAAATATATTAAATGAATGATTGAATATTAACGTCGCACTGTTCAGCTACACGAGGCTTTTGGCGACGGACCACGTAATTTTGAACCATGGTCAAGTGACGTGGACGACACCTGAGCTGGCACCCCCTCTCCTAGGTACCCCCCACCACACCAACGGGAGGACGTTTTCAGCTCTCGACAGATTTAACGTGCATCGCTGCCCTACACGGCGGGTCTTTAGTGGTACTGGGCTCGAACTCGTGACAAAGCAAGCCACGTTCCGATACCTATACCACTCGGCTACCGCGGCCAAAATATATTACAAGATACCAAAGAAGCTATATAATAAAATTTGAAATTTTTTATTATACTCAAACAATTGCTAAAACTTATGGTAAATAATTTTAACTGCGCGATGCATTTTTTTTTCGAAATTTCAAATGGAGTTTCTAACATAAAAATTTCTAGCTTTATAAGGTCGAGATTTCAAAACATATCCAGATTTTAATTACTTATTCAGTTAGCCTTTAAAAAAGATAAATGTTGAGGTATTTTGTATAGATATTTTTGAACAATATATAATTCGAATGTTTTTCAATAGCTCGAATTTAAAATGGATTTTTATGCTTATTTATATGCATATAAATGTCTACTGTAAATGTTTCCGTATATTTTTGATTACCATTTATTCAAACATTCCAGTTATAAAAAAAAAATGTGTGAAAATCTTCATTCATGTTGTCTTTTGATGTAAACTGAGTTCAAGCACTTAAAATTCAAATATAATTCGGTGTATTTTAACAATATATAACCAGATACTGTACTTAAACTTACCTGAACACTTAGGCTTTTGAAAAACTAAAAAAAAAACTACTACATCTTAATAGTTTTTTTTCGTTATTATTTTTATCAAAGTGTAAGAAAATGTTTCAAATGATTGACAAAGTTTAAATTTATTCATTTTTAGTGGTTGGAAAATTGAAAAGGTTCCAAATTTTAAAGAGTTTGATGTTTTATTTATTTTTTCGGTATCTTATAATAAAAATAATCATGTTTCAAAACTGAAAGCTTTGAATAAGAAAAATGAAGCGAAAGAATATACTTAAAGATATAATTTTGTCTAACTATATAAAATAGCAGATTGCCCCTGACACGCCCCAACTTGTTACAGTTTGAAATTAATATGAAACCAAAAGGGAATTGTAACATATTTTACTTATGTGTTGGGACTTTTGGAAACTTTTAAAATACAAGCTAGCAAAGAAACACTTCTTGGGTTGTAAAGAAATTTCTCCTCGATTTTTTACATTGCCCAGGGTCAAAAACACGGGGTTCCCCTGCGAGCCATAAAACTCCTGCTGTGTTGCTTCCTCCGTCCCTCATTATCTTCAAGATGTTAAACCTTAAAAGGGGGAAAGGGATTTCAGAAAAGTGCGGCTAATCCGCTTTTGAAAACGTTACTGAAGGCAGAAAATCCGTGCAGTCCATTTTCGAAGCCTCTCTAGTGGGGCGGAAATTTTCGAAGCCTCTCTAGTGGGGCGGAAAATCCGTTCTGTCCAGTTGGAGGGTTAAGATCTACTAGTAACCTTTGAGTTCTTTTCAA
>BMAU01008198.1:0-418941 GCA_019973935.1 Trichonephila clavipes | reverse complement strand
GCATCTGTGCCTTGAAAAACAACATAGGAAATATTGGATTAATTAACATAATTTTTGGTGGACATTCGCGTTGAAGCCTCCAAGAAGTGAGGTCGTTTTTCTCAAGCTTATCGGCATCGGAAATTCTGCTTTTCTTCTTGCCGCAGCCTTCGCTTACCTCTTCGCCGTGCGTCAACCAGCGAGTTGGCTTTAGCAAGCGTTTGGATTCGAGCGGGAGTCACTTAGCTATACTGACGTTCCTGCCTTTCTACATTGTACTGTGTGCGACTGAGCACACAATTTCTACACTACCTTGACCCATCTGATTACGACCTGGAACGGACATTTTGTTTTTGATTATGGAAAATAAACCTTTGCCAGAGGAAGCTGCCACTTCCAATGACCAAGTACAAAATACCAAATCACCTCCTGTGCCACCTAGTAAACGGCTGACCGAGGAATATATCACTGACAATGCTGCGGCAATACCTGAGCTTCTCAAACTCCGAGCGGCTTACACAGCCGGCGCTCGCAAGATCGCCATTATTCCATCTACCCGAGACGAGTACAGCCACTTCCAAGGTGAACTCAAAAGCATTTACAACAAACTTATTGCCGTTAGTGACTCTCTAGATGTCCCGCTTTTTAGTATCCCGCCGAACCAGGCGGCCCTAGACAAAATAGTTGCTAGGGTCACTTCAAAGCGGAAGAAAGCAGCTGCTCCTATCGAAAATAATACTTCGGACAATACAATGTACCCAAATCACTTATCAAGAGGGAAACCCGCAAAAGGTGACTGTTGACGAGGATGGATTTAGATTACCACCAAAGAAACAATCCACTAATCCTAATGGTAAGCCTTTTCTTTCCTCCCCTGCCGCCATCTTAACGCATCCAAATAGCTCTGCCCCATCAGCCCCTCCCATAATCCTTTCTAACGCTTATGAGGAGGTAGAGGAGATTGAATTTGATACCGAGAGAGAGCATGCGGCTGTGGCTGTCGCTCCTAGGGTTAAAATCCCGCCATTCTTTATCCAGCCAAATCCGGATTGGACCGACGTTATGGTTTTTGCTCACAGCCTTGCCCCCACGCTTCAAAGTAAATTATCACGGCGTTTCCTGAGAATTACTGTCCAAAGCGAGGAGGAATATAGAAAGCTTGCCACATATTTCAGGCACGAACAAATCGCATTCAAATCTTTCATGTTAAAATCGGAAATACCACTAAAACTTATTTAGAGGACTTCCCACTTCCACCGAAGCTGTTAAAAAAGAAATTGAGTCGGAGGGATTCAAAATTCACAAAATTTCTCGTTTAACTAAATTCCAAAGCAAAGCCCTAATGCCGCTGATTTACATTCAATTAATTAATGATCTAAATGCCGACTCAATCTACAATTACGTAGATATGTTCGGTACTCGTGTAGCTTTTGAGCCGTAAGATGGATCCCGTAATAGACGGCTTAACCAGTGTTGGCGTTGTCAGGGATTCTTCCACAGTTCAGAAGTCTGTCACCTCCCAATGAAGTGTCTGAAATGTGCAGGACCCCATCAAGCAAGAGACTGTACTTGGCATTTTGAGGATCCCCTCAAATGCGCAAATTGCGGTGGAGAGGACGCAGCTAATTGGAGGCAATATCCGCGTTTTCCAAAAAGTAAAAAGGCTCCAAACCATCAAAACAAAAGTGGGAATACTAAAAATAATAATACGAAGCCCTCCAACAAAAACATTAGTCAAAGGAATCAAAATAATGCACCGGAGGTGATGCCCTAGTCACAAAATTTGAAACACAATAATCAACTTCGGTCTCCTCAAAGTTACCGTACCCCAGACCCTAAACTACCTTACTCCAAAGTTGTCTCGGGACAAATTCCGGCAAAACAACCAAAGAAAAATAGAAATAATAATAATGATCAAAATTTTTCGGTTCTATTCTGTTCTGTTTTGGCCATTTCCAATGATGCAGGAGTAGACCAAAATTTACTAACAAAAGCATTTCGGCAGGCTCTCCCTACCCTAAAAAATCTAAATGATGCTAACGAGAAAGCCTGCGTCATTTTTGAAGCGTACGTAGGAATAGTACAAGGGCGCAATTACGCCCCAATGCTCACAGCCTAACATTCAATTTCTACGTGCAATCTTTGTCGATTTGATTCTGGAATGCGAACGGACTTCGACCCAAAATTTGTGAAGTCCGTTTCTTTGTATCAGAACAAAACCCTGATATGTTGTTAGTTCAAGAAACGAAACTACAACCCGGTCTAGATCCACTTATTGCGAATTATCGTCTTCATAAAGACGACAGAAATAATTTTCCGCGTTCTCGAATAGAAGGAGGTACCGCTATTTACTGCAAAAATTACGATCATAACAGAGTTGCATTACCGAGACTCTGCAGTATATGGATGCAACCGCAATCGAAATTAAATTTAATAATTTCCCCCCTATCCGAATTGTTTCAGCGTACGCTCGAAACACCCCGGAAAATAATAGAAAATTCACTGATAAAGATATTCTCAAAATTCTTAATTCTGGCCAAAATATTATCATTGCTGGAGACTTAAATGCCGCGCATCGTACGTGGAGTAACGCTAGATCAAATGCATTTGGCTATGCTCTCCGCAAAATTATTAATAATAAATCGAATGTGAGGAATGTAGCACCGCACACTCCTACACATATCAACGCTAGCTCTAGACCGGGTGCAAGAGATTCTATTATTGATCTAGAAGTTCTTAAAAATATTCCCTTCAATTATGATATTAGAGTTATATATGATCTTGAAAAAATTCTTTTAAATAACAAACCACTCCCCATCCCTCCTTCCTTCAGCAATGACGACCTGGAAATTGCAATTAGAAGGCTTGGAGAAAATATCTGAAGCTCTCATAGAAGCTTCAAAACCTAAAAATTTAATCAACCCCCATTAAAATTCCCCTCCGAAATTAAAGCTAAAATTCGCCACAGAAATCGTATTCGGAAATTTTGGCAACGTACCAGAGATCCTGCAGTGAAATCTGAGTTCCAAACACTCAGTTGTGAGGTTACAAAAGACATTAGACACTTTTTCCAATCTCGTTGGGAATCTCACATAGCGGAACTTATGCCGGAGACAGGCACTCTTTAGAGGAAAATCTCCCTATTCAAAAAACCACCTCAAAACATCCCCCCCCTAAAGGGCGCACTTGGCAGTGTAGTAAATCACTCTCTGGAGAAGGCGGAAGGGATGGCTGACAGCCTTCAAAAGCAGTTCGAACCCAACACTGAAGCTGAAAACGACCGTTTTACAGCTCGTACACAGAGGAAAATTAAAAGATTCCTGGACGCTCCTACCTGTCTCGACCTGGAAAAAACAACACCAGGGGAAGTACAGGAGTATATTAAAAAGCTTAAGATCAATAAATCTCCTGGATTGGATTTAATTACAAATCGCATCCTTAAAAATCTCTCCCTCAAATTTGTTATTTTTATTGTCATGCTGTTCAATCTATTGATGGAGAACTGTCATTTCCCTAAGAATTGGAAGACTGCCGTGGTGGTCCTCATACTTAAGCCCAATTCTGATGATACCCAACCTCAAAATTACCGTTCAATCTCGCTACTCAGTAGTTTGAGCAAAGCGTACGAATTTGTTATTTTGAATCGCCTTAATCAGCACTGCATAGCCAGGAATATTATTATTCCTGAACAGCATGGCTTTGTCACACAGTGCTCCACAGCAACCCAGTTACTAAGAGTTACTGAGCTGATTCATCACGGCTTTCAAAATAACCAGGCCACGTGTATGCTTTTTGTGGACATAGCCAAAGCCTTTGACAAAATTTGGCATGATGGCTTGCTATCCAAGATGATGCGACTCGGGTTTTCGGACCAACTCATCAAAATTATACACTCCTACCTAAACTCCCGTGAATTTAGGGTAAGAGTTGAAAACAGTCTCTCCACCCCACGTCCAATTCTCAGCGGGGTACCACAAGCATCTTTATTAGGGCCCAAGCTCTTTAATCTATACATCAACGATATTCCCAAGGCTGCCGAAGTCCACTTAGCGATGTACGCGGACAACATTGCCATTTTTACCCAAAACATTTATAACTGCAATATCATTGAGCGGCTACAAAATTATGTCATTCGACTCGAAACCTGGCTTAACGACTGGAAAATAAAGGTTAATGCATCTAAAAGTGCATGCCTCCTCTTTACGAGACAGCGATGCATCAGAAAACTCCCGCATGTCAACATTTTTAATCAGCCTGTCCCCTGGGTTACTGAATATAAGTACCTAGGGTTAATACTTGACACTAAATTAAACTTTGCTAAACACATCCGTTCCTCCCACCAAAAGGCGGCTGGAATGAAATGCACTCTAAATCGCTTGATTTCTCCCAATAGCAAGCTCGCATTAAGGCACAAGGTTCTATTATACAAAGCCATTCTTCGCCCCATCATGCTGTATGCTTCTCCCATATGGGCAGGGGCGGCAGTTACTCACCTGAAAAGATATTGCACACTTTTCAAAACATTCAACTGCGTAGAGCAGCAAACGCACCTTGGTTTGTCAGGAACGAAGTCTTGCATAAAGATCTTAATGTTCCGCCGCTTCTTGATTTCATCAAAAAACAATCGGAAAATGTCTTCAACCGGTTACCACAGATTTCAAATGAATCTATCCGGGAAATCCCGGCTTACGACAATTCTATTCCTCGCTCTTCTAAGAGACCTAGAACAGTTCTTAATCACTCGTATCAACACTTCCCAGCCCTGAAAAGGATGAGAATGTCTTGATACGAATTAAAAAAATTATGAGCTTTATTGTTATAGTAGTTTTCTTTTCCAAGACTTCACTCACTCTAATTATCCCCCCTCCCCTGCACCATGTAAGTTTTTGATCACGTTTAGTATGGCAACTTCACCCCTCATGATCTTATTTTAAACTCCTCTACCTGTTCTTACTTTCTTCCAAGTGTGGTTACTTAAAACTTCCTTTCAATAACCGCACGCAGTTATCTTAGAGGTATCGTGTAACGGACTTAAAAATATTATTCTCTTAATCCTTGTTATTAAAAAAACCCTTTTCTCTCCTCGTTCCGTCGAGATGCGGCAGACGGTTGAAAGACGGGCTTTGCTGCTGTCATGGAGATGTGACGTCATTTTCTCTTCGTTTTCCTATGAAAGCGAAACAGAAACTAAATCAACTGGGAAAGTGGTTTCCCACCCACCCCTCTACCAGCGTTGTTGCGCTGCATTTAATGTGGACTGCTTTCTAATTTTTATGTAACTTCAACAAATTGTTCTCTGTTAAATTTATTCTGATGAGTGGATAATAGAGTTTTCTCTAAGGTTCCACGTAAATGTGTAACCGTTACCGTTACCATAATTTTTGGTGACTGCGTTTGAGAGATTTGGGGACCACATAGTAAACTTGAAATTTCTGGAGGTCTATGACGTCATGACATATAATCTAAGTGGATTATTTGAGAAAGTAGTGAAGGTAGCCATAAAGACTATGAAATAGCGGTCGCTTCCTGCAATTTCGCTCTAATTCAACTGTTGAAATATTCACTTCGGTACTTTATGAACGACTTTTATTGGTGTTTATTTCGTATTTTAAATTTTTTTTTCGTCAATAAATTGCGTCGCTCTTAAAAAACTGTTTTGTTCTGTTGATCTGCATTAGCATTAAGTCAATGAACCTAGATCTACGGAATGGTGGGCTATTTTCCCTTTTATGATGGGAAAATAGCTTCCCATAACATTTAAAAATTAAGTTGGAGAGTAGTATACTTACCACAAACTTATAAAAAGGAAAGGAGAAAGCCACTTTACCGTTTTGTCCTTGATGCGGATCATGAAGGATTTCCCCTTGAAAAATACTTTGCTCATTCGAGGCCTGAAACACAAAACAAGTTAACTTCACAAAAACATAATTTATAGCCCGAGTGCAAAACATAATAACAAAATTAGGGCGATTTTCGATCCCTCGTCTCTCGTTGCATCCTCTGATATAAGAAACAACAAAATCTTTCCTAACATGTGTGAGTATCTGGATTTACGAATGAAAACGTGTTTTCTGTACACAACTGAAGAATGAAATTAACAAGGCGCAACGCGGGCTCTATCCGCACCTTTTATTAATCCTCTTGGGAAAAATATTTTTTAACTGCTGTGTGTTTATAAAATCGCTTCGCTCAGCAGAACCATGATTTATGCTAATGCGAGTTACTATTCAAACTCTAGCGAAGTGAGAGTATAGTTGCTGCTATGAAATTATTAGAGTTAGTAATCGAAATCCCCGAAGTTTCAGGAAGAGAATATCCTTCGTCTTACTGAACAAAATATGTCGTCACATCAGGACGAGTACCATTTGCCGGATCTTAGCGAAAGATGAGTGATCCAATTACTTACCATAGATATTTATATATTATTAATTAAGTTGACCTCTCCCTTAGTTTAAACAACCTTCTATTAGCAAATTGAAAGTAAAATATAAAAGTGTTGACTTTATTATAATGCCTGTTTATTCGATGTCGCTTACTTCACCAGAGACCGCAGACTCGCGACAAAGAAATTACACTTTTAACTTAAAATACTGTAGATATAGTTCCTTATTTATCAATAAATGTCTCTAGAAAAGAGAAATGACAACGATATTGTTAAGCGAGGCTGAAGTGCATCTCGTTGTCATTCAGAATAGCTATTTTTTTAAAAGAAAAACTTGTTCTTAAAAAAAGAGCTCACCAAAAGTAGTGGTTGAGAATGTTCTTCCCTTTAATGACAAGCACACCACTGGGAGTTAGGCCCAAGAAGTACTCTATATGGTCCTCACCCTGAAATGGAAAGAGATACTTCTAGTAAAACAAGAGACACCTTTGAGTTATTTTTTTAGAAAGAGCAAATTTCATAATACTGATGACACAACTAAACGAAATTATGACGCTATAAAAACTTTTACAACCATTTAAAATGCAAATAAATAACTTTATTTATTTGAAGATGAATTAATTTCTATGGCTAAAAAGCAATTGAAATGTGCTGGCATTGTAAATCTAACCAGACAAAAAAACTGCAATTGTGATGAAACACGTCCCTTTAACCAAGTTTATCACATAATTTCTTCAGACAAGAAAATACGAAAAATTCTCATTTACCAGGTGTATGCATATGAAATGAGGCAATTTTTTAAAAGAAAAACACAATAATTTTGGGAAAACTGTTAATATTTCTTTATTTGAAATAATATCCATCGCTAGCTACACATTTCCCCCATCTTTTGGGCAATTTGTGAATACCACGCCAAAAAAATTATCAGTCTTTTGAGGCCAGCCAGTCATCAAGCCAAGATTTGACATTTTCGTAAGAAGTGAAGCTCTGGTCAGCCAATGCGTGTCCCAATGATGCAAATAGGTGGTAATCGGAAGGAGCCAAGTCTGGCGAATAAGCCGCATGCGCTAAGGGTTCCCAGTCAAGCGCCTTAACGATGTCCTTGGTCGGTTTAGCATGGTGGTTAGGTACGTTGTCATCAAGGAAAATCACTTTTTGCTGCCGTTTATTGTATTGCTCGCGTTTTTCGAGTATAGCATCGTTTAAATTAAGTAATCTTGCTCGTAGGGATCAGTATTAACGGTTTCGCCGGGTATGGGAAGCTCATAATAGACTGGTTCCTCCTGATCCCAGAAAATACACAGTATTGACTTGCGGCCCCAGCGATTCGGCCTTGCGGTCAATTTGGATGGCTTTCCGGGGTCAACATATGATCGATTACGCTTGGGATTCTCAAAATAAATCCATTTTTCATCGCCAGTCACAATACGATGGAGATATGACTTGCGTTTGTAGCGGGCAAGCAACATTTCGCACACGAGTTTTCGGTTTTCCTCTTGACGATCCGTTAGCTCGTGTGGTATCGATCTACTGACTTTTATTATCTTGCCCATTGCTTTGAGACGACGGGAAACAGTGCTCTGGTCAACATTCAATTGTTATGCAAGATGTTATTGCGTTTGGCCATCATCTTCATCGAGTAATGCTTGCAATTCAGCATCTTCAAATTTTTTTGCTGGTCTGCCACGCTCCTTGTTTCTCACATCGAAATCACCATTTTGAAACTTTTCAAACCACCTGTAGCACTGCGCACGGCTCAGGGCATTGCACCATATGCTTCTACAAGCATTTGATGTGATTCGGCAGCATTTTTCTTCAGATGGTAACAAAAAATTAATGCTGTCCGCAAATCATGGTCGGAAGGCATAAAATTCGACATTTTCAACACAGTAAAAAAATACAATGCACGCTGAAACTCGTCCAAATGTAAACTAAACATGAGTATCAAAGATCAAACTATATAAAAAAATCACATGTCACGGTTTCGTATTGTTTGCATATATGCGTGACGACATCTGTTAGCAATCGTCTCATTTGATATGCATACACCTGGTAAGATGCACAAAAATTGTATTTTTGAGTTACCTTTTTTTGTACCACAAACTTTTGATGAACAATTCTTTAAGGTTCACACACTTTTATCACAAATATGTTTCGAATATAACATCCCTCTTCTTCAAAGTCATGACAGCCCCGAATGAGCCATCTCTTTTTTAGCCATGTTCTTTCAATTAGTTTCTCTTAGGGTAGCCGAAATCCTTTTCTAGGCAGTCAACCCATCCGAGGTTGGATCGACCATTAGTTCTGGTATCAGTGGGCTTCGACTAAAAGATTTTCTTCCTTGAACGTTCTTTGTTCATTCTAATAACGTGGCCAGCCCATTTAAATCTTAAGGTTTCCTCGATGTACCGTAGAGCTCTAAATTCGAGCGTTTTCCAAAAATGGCTTTTCGGATCGGACACTCAAAGACAACAAAGACCACCTCAGACCATAAAAGCTATTGGCAGCAGTAATTGTCCTCTGTATTTGAAATATGACATTGTTACTAATAACGTGATAACTCACAGACTGACTATTTCAACTGGAAAAGACAAGCGTGTCACTTGACTGAAATTAAAAAGTTATCTTCCTTCCTCTCTGTAATAGATTCGGGCTGCGGTAGCCCAGTGGTTAAGGTATCCAACCATGGCAGGCATGTCATGAGTTCGATCCCAGTACCACTAAAGACCCGCCGTGTAGGGCAGCGATGCACGTTAAATCTGTCGAGAGCTGAAACGTCCTCCCGTTGGTGTGGTGTGGTAGTTAGGAGAGGGGGTGCCAGCTCAGGTGTCGTCCACGTCACTTGACCATGGTTCAAAATTACGTGGTCCGTCGCCAAAAGCCCTCGTGTAGCTGAACAGTGCGACGTTAATATTAACTAACTAACTCTGTAATAGATTCAAAAATAATATTGAATAGCTCATTTGTACTTAGCCAGCTTTGATCTTTGGACAATTTTATAAATAAAGGATTATAAAGTAAAAGCAAAATTATCCACGCATTGAACCGGATGAGGGTATAAAACTACCCCGAGAATAATTGTGCGAATCTCTAGAATGCAACGCGATAATAGTTCTACCCCTTCTCAAGAAAGAAATTTTCTGCAATGAGTCTCTAGGCCAGGGACGACGAACCAACGGCACGCGTGCCATTGATGGGGCGTGACACAATATTTTGGGCCCGCCGCCAATCAAAACGGTTACATTTTAGTACAAAATAAAGTTCACTCTGAAAAGTTACGAACAAGCGCGAGAGTGATCTGTCGCCGTGAGAGGAGTGGCGGGGAGTACACTCGTTTGTTATTGACTTGTCTTAATTACGTCGTGGACTGTACATTTGCTAATTATTCAAAGCTTATCTAAGCATGGCATAGTCAATTTCGATGACACAACTGTATTTTTAAGTTTATTTGTGTTATATTTGCGATTTTTAAATGTTATTTAACGTGGCATTGTTACTTGTGTCCCAATTCGATTGATTGGAAACTGCAGTATTTGAAATGCAATAGATTGATTTCCAGTATAGTTCAATATGGATTCAAAAATTTATTGGAAAAAGTTGTAATTGATTGAAACAGAAAGATTAACAAGCAATATAAGTAATAATGACAGTAATGAAATTTTGGAAACATGGATTTCGATTCCAGATACATTTAACTGTCTGAAGAAGCCAGCTCGTGCTATTTCTCAACCCTATTTTATCTATCTGCAACCTATGAGTTATTATTTTTAGAGATGAATAACATTAAAGACTCGCTTACAAACCGCTTCGCAGATGACTCCAATTCAGCATGCATTCTGCTGTAACGTTTGAAAGAATAACGGTAGCGTATTCTTGGTTAATTAAAATAGGGAATTTATTTACGTCACAACTATTGAATATTATTTACTAAATGATACAGTAAAGTTATTAAATTTAATTATAGATTGTTATAGTCCAATATTTTGTGAGAGGAGGATTCGTTGGTTACCGCTCCCGTGCAAGTTCAAAAGCATCTCTCCCCTCATCTTCCGGTCGACGAGCTAGATTCCTCGGGGGGTCAAACAGGGGTTGCGTTGCACCTGCAGATGCACGTGTGGGTGTCGGGTCCACAAAGAAAGCCGACTAGATGTTGATGTTTTCGAGAAGTGACGTTACAGCTCTCGCCCTCTCTTATAGAACTTTTCCGTTGAGAAAAGTTTAATGGAATGACGATGAGACAACTGACAGATTACCGACACATCCCTTCATCAAGCACCACTATATTTCTGAGCTGCAATTTTAATTACTAAAGAAAACGCTGAACTAAATTTGTAATTACTTATTTCTAGTGAGTGAATGTTCTTGCTAGGGAACTTACACAAATCCATAGTACGAAAATGATCAATAGCAATGTAAGAAAACATACTATAACATTAAATAAAAATACAAACACTCCTATCACAATGCCTATTATCAATTATACTAACAACATGTTACATCAAATGCTAGTGTAAGACCTTACACATAAAATATTCTTCGCCACAATACTTAAAAATTATACTAACGACATGTTGATATGATATGCGAAGTGTACAACCTTACACACAAAATATTTTTCACAATATGCCTCTTGCGTAAACTAAATACTCAAGTATATTTTAAAACCCTATACACAAAATTAAGCATATTAATACATTTACTTTCATGGCTTTATCTTTTGACACGCATCTCCATTCGAAATGATATACAGTACTAGTAAATAAATAAAATTAATACAATTATTAATCTTTAAAAAAAACATTATAAGCAACAATTATTATTCATGAGCAAGAGAACATTGTTAACAATTCCGAATTATCTATCACCGATCTGCTGAGACTATCTGCATTTTTGTGACTTCTACCCGACCGATGTACAATTCTAAAATTATATGGTTGCAAAGCCAAAGCCCATCGCATCAATCTAGGGTTAGAACTAACATTTCTATTCAACCACACCAACGGGTTGTGATCGGTCATAACTAAAAATGAATTTCCATCTAAGTAATAATGTAACCTTTTAATTGCGAAAACAATACTAGCACATTCCTTCTCCGTCGTACAATAACGCTTCTCTACCTCTGAAAATTTCTTACTCAGGTAAAGGATTGGATGCTCCTCACCTTGTTCAGTTAATTGGGTTAAAACTGCTCCCATACCTGCGTTTGAAGCGTCCGTTTGAACAATGAATTCTCGTTCAAAATTTGGCGCGTACAAGACGGGTTTATCAATTAGTTTCCCTTTTAGTTCTCGAAATGCGTCTTCACCCTCGGTCATCCACTTAATTTCTCCCTTCTTTGCTCTTCCCTTCAACGCGTCCGTCAACGGAGCAGCGATTATCGAGAATAGATTTATATATTTTTGGTAATAACCCGCTAGACCTAAGAAAGCACGTATTTGGGTTTTCGTGCGAGGGGTAGGGAACTCTAGAACAGCCTGAACTTTGATCTCGGAAGGGGTGCGAAAACCCTGACCCACAATGTGACCCAAAAATTTGACATTTTGTTGCGCAAACTTACACTTTGAAGGTTTTATCGTTAACTTAGCTCTCTTTATTCTCTGCAGAACCGTTTCCCTATGTTTAATGTGCGACTCCCACGTATCTGAGAAAATTGCGATATCGTCTAGATACGGGACAACGAAATCCTCTAGTCCGTTAAGTAATTCAGCCATGAGTTTACTAAAGAAATATGGAGCATTCTTTAATCCGAAACACATCCTTAGAGGTCTGTATGTACCAAAGCTAGTACAGAAGGCTGCGTATCGCTGTGCTGTTTTACTCAAAGGTATTTGCCAATATCCCTTAGATAAGTCAAAGACGGTAATAAATTTAGCCGCCGATACTTTTTCTACACGTTCTTCGATATTCGGAAGAGGAAAATATTCCGTTCTAATGATCCCGTTTAATTTCCTGTAATCTATACATGGACGAGGTTCTTTCCCAGCTACCTCAACTAAAATCATAGGGGACATGTAATCCAATTCTCCTACCTCAATGATTCCTAAGTTTAACATTCGGTTAATTTCGTTTTTTAAGATTTCATTTTGTCGGTGCGACATTCGATAGGGCTTCGTCCTAACTGGTTGATCGCTAACTAACTGGATTTCGTGTTCAACCAGATTAGTTAAAACAGGGTTGTTTGAAAAACATTTAGAGTATTTACTTAATAATTCGCGCAGTCGATCCATTTGTTTGTCGTGAAGGTGTTTGTTCAACTCGCTAGCCTGGATTACGTCCTCGAAATCATAAACGAGAGAATTGTTTTCTAAGTATGGGATTTCTAATTCCTGGTCTGCGAGAGAGTTTTTTGTTTCATCATTAATAATTACATTAACGTGTTCTGGCCTTTTGTAATATGGTTTTAGCATATTTATATGATAGATTTGAGATGTTACGCGTCTGCCGGGGATTTCGACTAAAAAGTTCGTTTCCGAAATTTTATTTAAAATTGTCCCATGACCTATCCACTGCACTGCTAATTTATTTGCTCTGGATGTAGCTAACACTAGGACCAAATCCCCATCCTTAAATTCACGTTTTACTGCGTTTTTATCATACCAAGTTTTCCGCTTAACTTGTATTTCCTCCATTTTATTTATAGCTGCTTCTTGACATCTTTTTAATCTATTTATTAACTTCACCACGATACCTAACTTATCTTCACGATTTTTGACCAATAATTCCTTCTCTAGCGAATAAACCTGATTGGTAACCTGCACTTGACTGGCTGCCTGTTCGTATAAGGATTTAATTTCCTCGCTATTTTTTGAGCATTAAATTTTCTCGCGTAACCCTTAGCAGCGCTAATTCCGGAATTTATTCCTGGAGTGCAGGTATTAAAATTTCGTCCTCTGCATCCGAAGAAACAGTTATAACCTCATCTTCCCCTTTTTTAGCATCACCACTATCTATTCCCCTTTCTTCTCTAGCCGCTTTGACTTGAGACCTTGTTTGGACAGCATTCAATATTTCGACTGGCAGGAAATTATAGCCTAAATTTCCTTTTATTAGCTCGGCCGTTTTATTTCCAAGCAAATATTGACCGTGTTGATTTAAGTGATTTCCACAAACCGCTGCCTTAGTTTGCACCGTTCCAAAATTTCCGGAAATTTCCACGACCGCCAAAGGTAAACAAACTAATTCTGGGCTTAACGGTTGTTTTACCCAAACATTTTCACCAGAGGATTTATGTATTTTGCACATACTAAATCTGTTGTCACTCCCGTATATCTCTAAGAATGTCTATCTCGTGACCATTCACAGAGCCCTTTGTTGTATATGAATTAAGAAAATCCGGGTTTTCATTTCCTTCAATATTATTGAGAGTTTCCGTCGTTTTGTTTTTTATTAATTTAGGGCAAACGGCTTTTATATGTCCGGGCATATTGCAATGATAACATCTTTGCATCACGCGTTTTTCAAAAGTCCTCTCTCTAGTACTCTCCGGAACAGAAGCTCCTAATCTGGGGGAAGTTTTCCCAAATCTATTTTCTTTTTCCTTGACCCCTGAGTATGTCAAAATTTTATCATTTCTGCCCCACCTATCCATGGTTTTCGAATTTACATTTCGGACGTCCTCATAATTATCAAAGAGTTCTGCTATTTGAGTAGCTGATTTAAGGTTTGCCCAATTATCTAAAAAATGATCTTTCATACTAGCATTGGCGCGTTTTTTTAATTGATCTACCACCATTAGATCTTTAAGATCTTGAAAGGTATTTATTTCTATATATATATAAGCCAATCAGCCACTCATCTAGATAATTCGTAATTTCAAAAGTGAAATCCTTCCAGGTGCTATCGGATTTTTTCTGGTGTTGGAAAAATTTTTGCCGAAAGACCTCCGGACTTAACTTGAATCTTTTAAGTAATAATTTCTTTACATAATCGTAATTTTCGGCTTGTTCCTCCGGTTCGCGAGCAATAAATTGCACGATCTCTAGGGGTAACAAACCCAATAATTGCCCCACCCACTCTTTCTTTTCTATTGACGCCCTTTTAGCCTGGAGTTCGAAGATCACTAGATATAAACTAATATCTGACTGCTTAGGATCGAAATCTGGGATCAGTTTTTTAAAGTTTAAATTAGAGGTTACAGAACATGCATTTGTAGAATCGTTTGATTCATCGTTTACCCTAAATCCGGATTCTATTTTAAACCTTTCTAAATCAAATTTCAGCTGTAATTCTTTCTCTTTTAATGTGTGCCTGCTCCTTTACTAACTCCTCCAATCTCATTTTTTCAGCCCTTTCTAACTCCTCTAATCTCATTTTTTCAGTTCTTTCTAACTCCTCTAATCTCATTTTTTCAGCCCTTTCTAACTCCTCCAATCTTTTTTTTCATCCCTTTCTAACTCCTCTAATCTTTTTCCGTTTGCAATGATAGTCTCATACAGATTTTTAACAAATTTCTCTTCATAACCTTCACTGTTAGTGATTGCAATTTTTATGCTAGGGACAGTCATATTTAAAGTGGCATTTATTCCTAATTCCTCAGCAAGTTGCAACATGTCTTGCTTTTTCCCTTTACCAAGGAAAGCCATTTTTTAAACAGTATCAAATAAATGTCACGCTAAATTTTGCACTATTTTTTTTGTTACTATTCTCTATTAATACAATAACACTGGTCCCATGCATACACAGAAATACACAAAGAAAAACTTAACACTAAAAATAATCAAAATCATTCAAGAGACTTAAAACACAATAAATCTTAAGCTAAAATTGCACACAATGCTTGAAATACAATTACAATTCTCTTGAAACAAAATAACACTGTTCCCATGCAAGAAAAAACACTAAGTATTTCAAAATTTGTAAAGAACACTTTAACCAAAATTCCTAATATAATATGCAGTTTGCAACTCAAAAATATAACAGTACTCACCCATTTGAAGTACTCAGCTTGCTGTCAGAAGCAAATTATGTGCACTAGTGGTTTTGAACTCTTCCGTGTGAACAATGGTCCTTTTGATCAATCTTGAATCTTTCACCCTTAACAATAAGTGTGGTCAGTTTGACCAGCCTTGAATTCACTCGTGGCACTGCTTCAAAGATGAATTCAATCGCAGCACTGCTTCCGAAAATCTCTTTCCCTTCGGACACTCTCGCCGTTAACACTATAGATCAGTTTGATCTTCTTTGAGCAGGACGCTCTTTTCCTCCGAAGCTGAATTCAATTGCAGCATGGCTTCCGAAAATCGCTTTTCCTCCGGACACTGGCCATTAACACTATAGATCAGTTTGATCTTCTTTGAGCATGACGCTCTCCTTCTCCAAAGCTGAATTCAATTGCAGCACGGCTTCCGAAGATGTCTTTTTCTCTCCCTCTGCGTTGCGGTCCGTCCGTAAAAACCCAAAATTTCCTCCTCTCACGGGTCCTGAATGCTAACTTTTTATCCCAAAGCGCTGCCACCAAAACTCTAAGCTGTAACGTTTGAAAGAATAACGGTAGCGTATTCTTGGTTAATTAAAATAGGGAATTTATTTACGTCACAACTATTGAATATTATTTACTAAATGATACAGTAAAGTTATTAAATTTAATTATAGATTGTTAGAGTCCAATATTTTGTGAGAGGAGGATTCGTTGGTTACCGCTCCCGTGCAAGTTCAAAAGCATCTCTCCCCTCATCTTCCGGTCGACGAGCTAGATTCCTCGGGGAGTCAAACAGGGGTTGCGTTGCACCTGCAGATGCACGTGTGGGTGTCGGGTCCACAAAGAAAGCCGACTAGATGTTGATGTTTTCGTGAAGTGACGTTACACTGCTAATGATAATATAAGTTATTTCTCATTTAATCTGCAGCAGCACTAATGTTAATTTAATTTGAATTACACGTATAACAATAGCATTTACAACCGTACACCGCAAAATGTATTTTTTCGTAATGAATAAAGAGTTTTGAGAGAGTTTTGTTAGTATTTAATTTTTTTATTTTCCCAATAATCACAAGTCAAAATTATTTTACGGGACGTCTATACCTCATTAAAAATTGGCTTTAAAAAAATGGCATGTTGATCTATAAAGATTCGTCACGCCTGCTCCAGGTGGTCATCGAAGTGTTCTTTGAAAAACCACAAGACCCCCAACACACATACACACAAAAAACTGCGATTCAGAAAAACCTAATTATCTCCCTACTCGCTTGTTATTAAACAAAACAAAAAGCGTACCTTGATCTTACTCAAAAACTAATTAATTTAAACGCTAAATAATAAGCAAAATTAAATTTAATAATCCGGTATAAGGGTTTAGCCGCCCATCCGGTATAGTGGCTCGTGACGCTGACTGCGGTGCCGTAGGGCCTGGGTTCGAATCACGGAGAAGGCATGAATGTTTGTAAATGTATATTACCTTCGCGGCATAGGGGTACTATAAATAACCGTCGAGCCACAAGTCCTCTCGTGAGGTTGGTGGAAGGGGAAGAGAGGTGGAAGGCCCCTGACCATCCCCAGGATGATCTCCCTCCAAATTAAAGAGGATCCAAGAACAATCGTACTGTCACCTGCATGGTTCTCAAAGCTAAGGCTAAAGACATGCGTAAAAATCTAGCCCTTCACCGCCATGAATTTCGTGGACCTTGATCTAATGTTACTGTTGATTAGGTGGCATAAGTAACAACAAATTTAATAATTATATTAATAATTATATTTAATAATATTAAATGTATGTATTCTTTCAAAATGAGTTTTAAAATGAACTATTTTTGACGAGGTAATCAAAAGGTGTTGCTATAATTGCAAAGGAAAGGATGTACTCACCAGGACCGGGTGCAGGTCGACGCCGTACATATCGAGCCATCGCACGCGCTCTAGGAAGCTCATCTCCACAGTGGAAGGAACACGACCTCTGAAACACATAGAAGACATACTTGACTCAAAGCATTGTTCGGATCATTTAATATTAGAGCTACAGCTCTTACCAAAGAAAATAATAAACTGTCGTACAATGTTCCAATACACAAGAAGAAAAAATGGCCACGAGACATCAAAGCCTTTTCGCGATGCAGTTCATAAAAAGTTGTTTCACGCGTGTCTAAGAGTTCCTTGGCACAGCCTGTGAGAAGGAGAATGATATTCTTTACTTCTTTTTTTACAGAATTCATGTATGGATGTATTTTGACATCTCAGTCAAAATACATCGTTCATGACTGAGGAAATATTGTGAGTTCGAGATGAATTGAAAGATGTTGTGGATAAATAACTTTACAATCAGATACTTTTTGGGAAAACTTGAGGATAAAGAGATAAATTAATACATTTGAGATATGTATAAAAAAAGTTTTATGAAGGAGAAAACTATACGAGTTCAAAAATGAGAAATGTAAAAATGACCTGTAATATTCTCTATAAGAAAAAATTAGACGAAAAAAAGGACCCACGCTTTGGATATTTTGCAGCCGGAAATCCAATTAGTAGCCTAGAGGCGCATCACACATAGGATTATTTCAGATGGAGTGAAAAAAAATAATGAATCCTTCTTACATCTTATCAATTTTTTTGCCATAATGGAGGATGTGATTCCAAATTTATTCCCACAAATAAATAGATCATGGCATCATAAACTCTGCAACTTGCAATACTTTTTGATATAATCACCACCAACATTGAAACATTTTTTGAGTATGATATTAGTTTGAAGAAACTAGTCTTCTACTCTGCTATGCTAAAAATTGTCTCCCAACCTGCTCCACCTCAGCATTGGTTTGTTTGGATATTTCTCCACTGGTAAACTGGGATGCCTGTTATTGAGATGGCTTTGATTTCCGGGATGAAAAAGCCCATAGCCCGTGACGACTCTGGACAGCAACTCATTTCTTTGCCGCGTGTACCGCATCAGAGTGGACGCCACCCTACGTCACCATGTACTATGCTCTAGCAATGTTGTTTTCATTCGTGATTCCCACTTCGACCTTCATCCTGCCTTCCCTGCGGAGCATGCAACACCAGGGATCAACCATTTCATCTCTTTTCCTTACATGATCTGTAGGTGTTCAGGATGACAGACCATTCATATCGGGTCACTTGACCATGGTTCAAAAGGTCGAGATCCGTCGCCAAAAGCTCTCATGTAGCTGACGTTAATATTCACTCACTCACTCGGGGTCACGGTATCGGATCATGGCAAGTATGTCATGAGTTTGAGCTCAGTACCACTAAAGACCCGCCGTGTAGGGGAGAATTGCACGTTAAATCTGACGAGAGCTCAAACGTCCTCCCGTCGGTGTGGTGTGGTAGTTAGGAGAGGTGCCAGCTCAGGTGTCGTCCTCGTCACTATACCATGGTTCAAAATGACGAGGTCCGTCGCCAAAACCCCTCGTGAAGCTGAACAGTGCGACTTTAACATCCTCTCACTCACTCGCCATTCATATCGGCACTTGGAAGGGCGACCACGTCTATCAGCTATCATGATTCGTACTCGAATAACCTAGGGAACTCCGGTTTACTGCTACTCTCTCTTCGTAGCTGCGCATGTGTTATTTCTCCTACACTGGCGTTTTTTCCATCCTTTAACCGAAAACATGTGATTTCTTATTTTTTAAACCTGGTGTACGATCTTCTCTTCCAAAAAAAAATACGAAACTTATTTTCGGAACGTCCCTCGTAGTATAACAATAAAAAAGGTGTTACTTATTCATATATAAGGCAATTTGTTAGCATAATTTTAATTTTTTTAAAAAAATGCCTTTTTATGGTATGTTTTATTATTTAAAAATAATTAGAAATGAAAATGGAGAAGAGGTCCATGTTTCATTTAATCATGCGAGCAAGAAGTTTAGTTTCGCGTCATCGCAAGACTAAATGACAAAGAATCAAGAGCAAGAACATTCCAACTTGTATCGATCCCATGACCCTCCTTTTTTCTCTTCATTTAATCAATGTGAATTGTTTTACCGAACCTCTTAAAAACTGAACGAGTATTTAATCATTCCACGCTTTTTATGACAATTGAGTGTGCATACCTCTCGGGGGTGTCAGCTCACCTTCCGTCACGCATCCTAGAGAAAAACAATAGCAGCCGAAGGCAACTGTTGAAGTGGTTATGGATCGAGAAGTTCCGATTCTTTTAATACGCTCGATGGACGGGAGAAAAATATCTTTCACTTGATCCGTAGTCTTTTAAAAAATTCATAAGAGCCGACGTAACGATGAATCATTAGCCATGTATTAACCCACAGGATTGCACAAATAAAGTGATAAAAACATATTTTTTGCTTTTCAAAACACACAAGTCGTCCGAGCACTGTTTCATTTTCATCTCCACATAATTCAATTAAAAAAGGACTTCCTAACAGATAGATATAACTTACTGCTAAAATGAGCAAATTCTTCATAACATGGGATTCATCCATTTATCACATCCTATAATGATTCGGATCCAATAGGTCTGGTTCTAGGATAAATCCTAGTGGTTACGGTCTTAAACTCGTGGTCGGAGTGTCGCGGATTCGAGTCATAGTGCCACTAAAGACCCACCGTGTAGAGGTGGCCGATGCACGTTAAATCTCTAGAGGCTCAATGTCCTCCTGTTGGTGTGGTATGGTAGTTAGGAGAAGGAGGTGCCAGCTTAGGTTTCGTCCTTATCATTTGACCGAGGTTAAAAATTACGAGGTCTATGGCTGTCATGTTCATTTATAGTGCGATGTTAATATAACTTTCTCTTTTTGATTCTTTAGTCTGCTCATGTGTTTAGCAACCCAATGACGTCAATTTAGAGGATTTTAACTTTTGCGCTCCAGAAGATTTTAATGAAATTTGATATGCAGAAGTTGATATATCAAGGTTATGATAAATATGCTTAATCGTTTTTACAGCTGACATAAGCGTAGTAAAATCTACTAGAGGTTTCAATGTGAAACAAAGAGGTGAATAGGGCTCTCTAGTAGTTATATAGTTTTCACACATGCTGTAAATGAGACAGTTTAGGTCAGGAGTTGATAAACTACGCCTTCAGACCCGCATGTGGTTTTTTAACATAGATGATTGCGGATCCTTAGACTTTACATTCTATGTATTAGTAAAAAAAATAATAATTGTCTTCTAAGATTGTTTCCTATTCACTTTTTACCTTATAATCTATTCAAAAAATTTACCTATATTTGCATGTACAATTAAATATTTTACTGGCTTAAAACAGTTACTTCTGTTTTAAACAGTTTTCCCTTTAACAAAGTTAATTGAGAATCCGTGAGAATATCAGAATTAGCTCTAAATCAGGAAAATTTCAATTTATCGGTAAAAATGCCGCTATGAGAGACACTCTTACAATTGAATTCCAGCAACTTTTATTTATTTGCATGCATGAGATCGGGAATGCTCAAGAATGCACAAGAGATATACTTAAACCTCCAACAGAAGTGAATGTACCCTATGCCCATCTCAGACTTTTCGGTCCCATGTCGACGAGCAGCACAATACAATGTAGAACGATACTCTAAAAGCCCAGTCAACAGTATTCAAAGAAACAGTTTTAAAAAACAGGGCATCAATTGAGGTGATCCCCCGTCACGTGGTCGCAAAGTGAGTAGGAATTGTAATCTGAATTGAATATTCTGGGGCTCTTTGATCCCTTAGTTATTTTGCTTCACTTACTACTTGGCTGTTCAACCTCGAAAGTTTGTCAATTTCTGCTTTAGGTAATTAAAATTTCCACTCTTTTAGCATCACTATTCTCCAGGTTCCCCCTCCATCACGCTCTGTAGAGTCTAGGAAACTGGTTGGCGAACACATCCTCCCTTTTAAGACATTAGGTAATCTGATGAGCTTATGTGAACCCTGCATAAAAATTAAATCGTGGTCAACCACACCTCTAAAAGAGCAAAGGGTTATCGCAAAAAATCAGTCAAAAGCTTTTTTCTATATTAAAAATTTTACGCATTCCTATTTTAAGTTAGAAAAAAAAATGTTTTTTCCCCTCATTGTTTATAGAGCATTTCTTGAGATTCGGGAACGCAAGTGGTTTTAGAAACTTGATCGGTCAGGAAAGAGATCTGATAAGTTTCTTTTTATATATCAGTATTAATTATTACAATTTCCATTGAGGCCGCGGTAGCCTTGTGGCCAAGTTAACGGACTCGTGGCCGGTGTGTCATGAGTTCGAGCCTAGTGCCGCTGAAGACCCGCGGTGTAGGGGAGCGATGCATGTTCAATCTGTCGAGAGCTCAAATGTCCTCCCGTTGGTATCGTGTAGTAGTCAGGATAGGGGGTGCCAGCTCAAGTGTCATCCTCGTCCCTTGACCACGGTTCAAAATGACGAGGTCCATCTCCAAAAGCCCTCGCGTAGCTGAACAGTACGAAGTTAATATTTACTCACTCAATATACAACAGCAAAAATACAGGATTCATTTGTGTATCAAAGGTATAGAAAGCCGTTCAATTGTATCATTGTCAGGACAGGATTCATCACAGGATTCATTTGTATCATTGTGTATCAAAGGTATAGAAAGCCGTTCAAACTTCCGCTAATTTACCGGTCCATTTTTTGGACGTCCCGAAATAGGAATCTTTCACAATCATTACACCACAATCCACTGGTCCTTAATCCAATAACTATGTTCTCCTGTACCATGCTAAACGAGTTATTCTGTTTAAAGGACGCAAACAGACCTTTCTCCTTTAACCTTGGGGAAATAATAATTATGAAAACTTGGATTTCAATGGTCAAACGAAGAGCACTCTCGTTATGCCTGGTTGTAATTGACAAAAGTCGATTTGGATTGGTCATACTCTCTACTGATCCGTTCTCCGTAAGTTGACCATAAAGTTGTGCATTACAGTCAAGTCTCCAGCAACCTGCACTTGTGATTGTCCAATCTTAATTCCCTAGGCGATTCCACACCTATAATTAGTATTTAGACTCATTTTTTCGGTCTACTTTGGAATTTTTTCACTCGTCGAATGCTGAGAAAAACCACTAAAGCTCCAAAATTGACACATACGCTTACAAACCGTTTTTCTCAAGTGTTTGTATGCTTATGTAATCAACACTAAAAATTTACCTACCATTCAGTATTGTGCGAAATTCAATATGCAAACTCTCTCAATTTTGAACACCTATATGAATACATACATATATACACTGCTGGACAATTGCTAAGGACGGACAACACTATCATCCATAGCAACCACAAAATGAAAGGAAGCAAAATGTGGAAAATTAGAATAAGTGCGGGATATTAGTAAGAAGTATGAGTATGCGAATTTTTTTTCCACGTCTGTTCATCACGTGATAGCGTTCATAACGTGTGGACAGTTGTTGTTTCAAGTCAAAGTTTTACAGGAAAGATTTAATAGACGAACTTAAAATTTTTGGCATGTCTTCCCGACATCACATAGATGATTTTATGCGTGGCCGAATTATTGGAAAGATCGAAGAAGGGCGAAAAATAACAGATGTTGCGAGGGAGTTCGACATCGCTCACAGCGTTGTTTCACGGCTGTGGAAGTCATTTAAAACTACTGGAATGTGTAGTAGACGGCACGGGGGAGGTCGTGTTAGAAGTACGACGCCTGTAGAAGACAGATATATCGTCCTATCAGCAAAAAGGAACAGGTGCACCACAGCTCAGCAGGTGGCAAATCAGTTTCTTGCTGCCTCAGGAAAGCAGATCTCCCGAAAAACTGTTGCCAGACGTTTGAGGGGAGGAGGACTATACGCACGCAGACCTGTTGTGTGTGTCCCATTGACCAGACAGCACCGTACTGCCCGTTTGCAATGGTGTTGTGAGCATCACAATTGGACTGAACAGGACTGGGCATGCGTACTATTCTCAGATGAGAGTAGGTTCAGTCTGTCATCGGATTGTAGACGCCAACTGATCTGGCGCGAGAGTGGTACTGCTATCGTCCAGAAAATATCCAGGAAAAGGACCGATATCCGACATGCAGTATCATGGTGTGGGCCGGCATCATGATCAATGGCCAAACGCGCCTACATGTCGTTGCGAATGAGACTATGACGGGCCAACGATACATTGATGAAGTTCTACTTCCTCATGTTCGTCTTTTCCGTGGTGCTGTCGGTGATAAATTTGTTTTTATGGACGACAACGCAACATATCATCGAACACTCGCTGTTCAGGATTGTCTAGACAGCGAGGGTATTCAACGTCTCGTATGGCCAGCGCGTTCTCCAGATCTAAACCCCATTGGAAATGTGTGGGATACTTTGGGGAGGCAAGTTGCTGGTCGAAACTATCCTCCGACAAACAAGAACACCCTCATCCGTGCACTCACAGAGGAATGGGATAAATTGCCTCAACAGCTGCTGGATAATGTTGTGCAAAGTATGGTACGACGTGTGGAATGTTGCATTACACTCCACGGTGGACATATCCCGTACTGATACCTTTCTTTAAGGTGCCTGCTGACTTTTAGATGCATTGTTCCATTTCTCCGTACGCAGATCAAATGAACATTTTTTTTTCTTTCAGATGTTTCACAGCTTTTGTACTTTCCAGAACAATAAATATTCTTTATTCTAATGTCTGAACAGTGTGGCAACTATATTTTATCCTACTAGGCCTCATATCTCGCTTAATGTTATGCTACATAGCAATTTGTGATCCGTCCTTAGCAATTGTCCAGCAGTGTAATAATAAATAATTTTAAAATATTTGGATAACTTTTTAAAAAGTAAAATCTCTATATATTTCAGGTCTCTGAGTGGCCATGGTAGCCTAATGGTACAGTCACGAGCTCGGGGTCATGAGTTTGAGCCTAGCGTCATTGATGACTACCGCGTGGAGGGGGAGGCAGCCCGTTTAATTTGTCGAGGCTCAATGTCCTCCCATTGGTGGAATTAGGAGAGAGAAGGGTGTCATTTAATCGAGGTTTAAAATGACGAGGCCCGTTCCCAGTAGCCCACGTATTACTTTAGAGTGCGCGATGTTTATCTACCGTGTCTCTGCCTTTTTTTTCTTCAAACAATATTTTACTAATAAAATATTTTTTTTATAAAATTTGTTTACAAGCACATGGAATATAGAGAGCTGAACTTTTCCCTTCTGCTCCATTGTTGGAGTGGAAAAGTACACTGGAGAAAATTCAAATTGAAAAGGGGTTTGAAAGAGAAAACCCCTTAAAGTACAAGAAAGAAGAGACTCACACCAGGGTCTTATGAATCTGTTCCACCCTTTTCTCCAGCTGCGGATTCTGGTCAGGCAGGAATCGGAACTCGGACACGTAGTGCTCGTGATGCTTCCGAGGGTCAAAGTCGCCCAGTTCGCCTGATAAGAGAGACAAGATGAAGATGTGCACAAAATAAACATGTGGGGGAAATGACACTAAAAACCAAATACTTTCTTTTATTTGGGGTTCATTCATTAGATTTGATGCTCAGATTATCAATTCAATGATTAATTGTTTATGTGTTAATGATTATTGTTTATAATTTATCCTGCAGTTTATTTTTTCCTCGCGAACAGCCTTTGGTTTCATTTTAAATCGCAATCAGGCAAAGCGTTATTTTTACAAATAGATTAGGAAAAACACCTCTTTACCAATAATTTCATAAATTGTTTTACACTTAATTACTTAAGGCTATTTTCGCCATATGTACGAGAGCGTGAACTTGATGCGGAGCATATTTTTGGACAAAAAAAAATGCCTCCATTTTTATAAAAATGTGTGGCGTTGTAACTCATGCATTTGTTTATATAGTAAAGTGTTTTTAAAATTTCAAAATATTTCATAAATAATTTGTTTTTCCTTTTAACATGTGAAGGGATAGCTCATTTAGCATTACGGTATAGGAAAAAATTGCGAAACACATTTTATAAAAGAAAAAATCTGTCAACTCGGATAAAAATGAGTAGTTTGATAAAATAAGTTATTCTCTACAGGATAGTGCAGCCAGAATATAATATTAATATGTTTGAGTACTTTTATATCTGACAAAATATTCCGTATTTTTTAACATTAGCTGAAGATAGCCTTGAGGTTATTCCTAGTGTGGGTTTTTAAATATTATTTTTACTCTTTGGAGAAATTTCTTCTTAAATTTTTAGTGGGGTTCAAAATTAAGGTAACAAACATTAAAATGAAACAATAATTCGAATACCTTATACTGTAAGGCGGGAAAAATCTTCTATATTAATAAAGTAAAGATTAAGCGTGTGTGTGTTTCACCTCTACAACCCAAACTAAGCAACCCAGAAGTATGAAACTTCATAATTTTTCTAGGTCCTGATGATGTGCACTACGAAGAGATTTTTCCGAAGTTCGCTTTAGATTTTTTAAAATTAAATTTTTAAACGATTTTTTCATTTTTTTTCAACAACTGGATTTTAAGTTTCTTCGTTTAGCAACACAGTGTATTGCTTTAGAATTCTTTGCGCTCGAAAATTTCGATTACCGGTTTTTAGATATAACATTTTTTTCCAGCATTATAATCGGCTACATTTTCTTTTTCAGTTAATTTTTTTTTTCGATTTATGTATTTTAAGTATTTATAATAGTTTGTTTTAAAGCTGTATTATACATATATATTTACAGTTGGAAGATGCATCGGTCTTCAAGCTAAGCCTATTTTTTATTTTTTCATTAACTAAATCAAATTAGTTTGATATACATTTTTGTTTCGCGCATTGATCTAATTTTGTCATTTCTCTTTCAGTTTAAAAATTTCTTATTTATTTTTTGTGTAGTCACAATGGGATTCGTATTGTAATTTCTATTTTGGTTTAAGGCAGCGTAACGTTTATTCTTTTTTCATGTTCACCTATAAATGTTTACAGTTGATTTTTGTGTATTGTTTCTGGTCTTAGATTTAATTAGGTCTTCAATTTTAAATTAAAGAATGTGAAATTTTTGAAAGCAACATTAAAGTTATCAGAAATTCTTAACCTGGAAAAGAAATGAGACAACTTTAAATCTAAAACTCGAAACAGTACGGAAGTATCTAATGTATACATATAAAGGTTTAAAATGAAAAAAAAGAATAATAAACGTGACCCAAGCCTTAAACCTAAGATAGAAATTTTTAAACTGAAAAGGGAACCACAGAATTGAATTTAAACCAAGAAATGATTCGGAATAATCAAATAAAATATAAGCAGAACAGAAATCTATATTAAATTAATTTCACTCAGTTATTGAAAAAATATAAAATACGCTTAGGTGTAGGACCAATGCCTCTTCCTACCAAAAAAAAAATACATAAATCAAAAAACTTATAACGAAAAAAAATGTTATAATGGATTATTGCTGAAATAAAATTGCTTTTTACAAGAATTCATAAACGCAGTAAAAAGAAAGAAATTTTCACTTAAAAATTAAAACTTGAATGCAAACATAAGTTTATTCTAAGTGAAAGGCTTGGCGTCAAAAACAGATTTTCGAGTAATGGCTTATAGAAAACAAACATTTCCTTAATATTTGTGAAAAATTTAATTGTTCTTATTCCATTAGCATATTTTATATAAGAAAGCTTATAATATAAATTATTTGCAATACATTTAAATAGCTGCATTTTTTAATGTTTGTTATGTTCGCCGTATAATGCACACCCTCTTTTTTACGAAGAAACCTGAAATGTACATATGCAATGCTCTCATGTTTTGAAGTCATTATTCCAAGGTATAGAAAAAAATAGTATACTTCTATGTAGAATTACAACCCTTTAAGTTCATAAGGAGTGTCATTTCCCATAGCAGAAACATATTACTGCTATAACTTTTCTGTTATAACTTTATTTATATTTTCATTCTTTCATTTCTATTTACCTTTTTAGCATGTTAATTTTCTCTTACATTCAAATATATATTTTTATGAAAGCATTTTTTGTGAAGCGAAGTTTCAATGTGAACACTCATTAAAAAATTATTTTTAAATTTTGGGTACACTGTTCTGCAATGGCTCTACCCTCTTTATTTATATTATGCTTGCAAAAAAAACTGAATTTTATTTATTTTAATATTTAAACCTTCATACCAAAACCACAAAAATTCTTAACATATTATGTGTAAAAAACAAATCAGTCAGATTTTGGTGGAAAATGGCTTCAATTTGGCTGCGGTGACGCTAATACGCAAGTACTAATAATAATTAGTACTTATTCTTCAACGCAAATATCAGTGGATTTTTCAGACAATCTTCACTTCTTACCCGCTTTTAGTCTTATGTTCAAAAATAATAATAATCTGTTACACAAAGTTCCTTTTTGTTAGAAAAAACTTTATTGCTTTTCTTTGTCCAACGACAAGTTCTACATCCCGCTTATTGTAACAATAAAGTAGAAAACTCTAGCTAGCAGTATAACAAGTAGAAAATAGTACTAAATTAAACTAATTGCTGTTAACGGATTGGCAATATTTGTAAACTACCTTCCATTTATGTCAACAATTGTTATTAACCAGATTTCTACATGTTGCTTTTCGGTTTGAATTAATGTTATAATTTCTACTATATGCTAAGTTGCTTTGTATTTATTCATGTTTACATTTTTTATATTTAAGAATTTCCGTGAGTGTTTGTTTGTTCAGCACTGGTTGTGGTAATTTCATCAAAATTAGGGCTTAATTTTTCTGTTTTAGATAACCTTTTAGTTTAAATTAATGCTGTTATTTCTATTTTAGTGTCGCACATTTTTATGTATGTTTATTTTCTGAACTGTAATTTTCTTGCTTATTGTACTTTCAATTATGTGATACCGTGACTTAAAAGTTAGTTTTTAAGCCAAAAAATGATTTAAGCTTTTTGTAAACAAAAGCTAAATTAAGCTAATTGCTATTAATGGTTTGGCAATATTTGAAAAAAAACTACCTTCAGTTTATGTCAACAATTGTTATTAACCAGATTTTAGCATTGTTGCTTTTTTTGACCTCGTAGTTTTTAAACCAATAAGTACTCATCAAGAAGATCTTCACAGAAACTATGAATGGAATTAAATGCTCAGCAAAATAATTTTTTTGTGCACTTTAAAATTCAGATATAATGCAATTTTTGTCGGGCTGCATCATGGTTTAACTTTCCTTCTTACAATCTGTTTTTCATATAGATTTTTAAAGATTTTACATACGTGCATTTCTATGACATTTTCTTTGGTTGAAAAAAGAAAGATTATTGCTTTTCTTCCTTCATCAGCAAATATATTTCAATTATCACTATAATTATCATTGTATTTCCTCATTTGTTTGTTCTTTGCAACAGAATAACAAATATTTTTTTAACTAAAATTTTGCAGAGAAGTATTGTTTAAAAAATTAATTTTTATCAACAGGGTTTATTATTTCTCTCATTAGGTTCATTATGGTTTTACTTCAACGTATAGGTTGTTTTATATAGTTCATTTTAGTTCTTACCAATTTAATTTTTTCCCTATTGTATTACATCTGAATTTTATATTAAATGTAATATAGATGTTAGATAGTATTACTTCCATTCCTCATGTGATATTAATTTAATGCTACAGAAAATTTAATTTAATGCTTTATTACAATGTAGGCTTATTTTATCTATTTTTTACAATTTTATTTTGTACTAATTTTATTTTTTTCCAGTTAAAGGCTTCCTAATGCATGTTATTTATGTTAATATTTTAAGGAAATAGTTTGTGACATATTTTTTTCTTTTATTTATATTTTCATCCTTTCATTTCTATTTATCTTTTTAGTAAGTTAATTTTCTCTTATATTCAAATATGCGTTTTTATGAAATCATTCTTATCTGTGAAGCGAAATTGCAATGAGAACACTTATTAAAAAATTATTTTTTACTTTTGGTCACACTGCTCTTCAATGGCCATTTTTTAATTTAATAAATGAATTTACAATTGAAAAAACTGTATATTACCCACTGTCATCCACTACAAGTTAAAAAATAAATAAAAGCAATGACCACATATATTATGTTTCATTATTAATTGCCATCCTTATTTTCTATGCCTTTTATGATACTTCAAGCATTCTCTAAAGTTACAAAAGTAATTTTAATTTCAAAATATTTTTTCATTGTTTTACTAAACATAATATAATTTTATATTATATTTTTTCATTTGCATACCACTTATGAAAGTCATTTTACGCACATATGAAAATAATAAACAAAACATAATTAGCCATATATTTTTTTTGAAAAATATAATAAAACTGATAATTTTTAATTTTTTTTAAAAAAGGATAGCTTAAAATGTGAAACAAAAATAAAATAGACACTTTTATCAATTTTATTTGTCATGTTTTACGTTAATTTTATCGATGCACATATGAGTGTTAGCATATTTTAATTCTGAAAAATATATACTATTTCTTAAAACTGCAATAGCCTGTGCAACACAAAGAAATTTCGCGAAAAAGTATA
This sequence comes from Trichonephila clavipes, assembly GCA_019973935.1. Lineage (NCBI taxonomy): Eukaryota > Metazoa > Arthropoda > Arachnida > Araneae > Nephilidae > Trichonephila > Trichonephila clavipes. The sequence goes on along the minus strand of BMAU01008198.1, from coordinate 389,242 downwards.
TTTTACTGAAGCTTTTGCTTATACATAAGTATAGAAAGCCCGTGCAACGCCGGGCCATACAGCTAGTGGTAAAATATATATCATAAGAGTTGAATGTAAATTGACATGCAAATGAGAACGATATTGGTCAAAATAGAGGATATGTCATAACTCTGTATTCCTTGTCTAATAAGAGGTGTGGGTTGTAAGAAACTATGCAAGAACTTGTATGCATCACAACGAGCTTTCAGACTATAAATTGGTCAACAAATGTGTCAGTAATTCCCATTCCATCAAAAGAGCCAGTTTTAATATCTTGTGAGAGGTTTGTTGATACGCAATGGCTCTTCCTAGAGCGTCTCATAAGGGACCTATGGAAACTTCGCATGCATGCCTTACAACGAATCGACAGAATCATCGAAAAGGGCAGTGCGTGGTAGGGTGTTATCATGCATAAAAAAATTAGTCTCCCACAGCTCCTGGAAAAAGTCCCATGAAGGGTTCCGGAACCTCATTCTGCTTGCGTTCTGTGCAACAGAGAAGATACGGCGTTGTGCCAAACATTACCTCTCCCCACAGAAGGATAACAGTGTCATGAAAGCGATCGATTTCTCTGATATTTGCATGAGGGGAGCATTTCCCAGGTTCTCTCCAGATGAAAACTCGTCAAGAAGAGTTTGATGTGTTGCGTCAGAATGCATCACTGAAGAGAACGGTTGCCAATCTCGTTCTATTCAAGAGTGGTGTTCACATATCCAAGATCTCAGAAAATTTGCGTATAAGAGGAACAAATACCACTGGTTTCCTCTCAGCTAATCCTCCCCTCAGCTATTCACGATTTATCTCGTTGCCATTGTTCTAAACGCAACAACGAGGTGCCCGTATGACGCCATACATTTAAAGGGACATAGTAATCCCCCATAGGTTTCGTGATTCTTGGGCTAGGATTACTAATCCTTGTAATCGTCCCCGATATCAGAAAATGTGGCCTATTCTGTACCATACGGGAAACTTGCAGCCTATAACTGTCCAGCTTTTAGCTTACCAACGGCTATCCATGGCAATTACTCGCTTAAAAGATTATGTGTAGTTATCTGAACTACTTATGTTTTCTTTAAAAAATTAATCCAGAAAATGTCCACTTTTCAACTCCAAAATCCACTTTTTTTTTGCTACAGGAAAGAAAACCCCTTTCCCTCAAACTTCCACACCAAGAAAATGTGATATACTTTAAGCCTCGGACTCGGATTGGCGGATGTTGGTCCCTGGACTCGAATTGACTGAAGCAACGCTAGGCACAAGTTCAAGAGTATGACCACGGGGCTGCAGAGGCCGTAAAATAAAATAATAAAAAAGTTAAAATTAAAGTTATATAAATAAAAAGAGAAAACTTTGTACAATTATTATAACTGAATACTTTGAGATTATTCGTCTTAAATTAATGACCATGTAACAATACTTTTTCAAATATTACATCTTTGCAATTCGACGCTAACTTTTAGAATCAAATGAAATTTGGACCCTAAAAAGCACTCTCTCAAATGCTGAAAAATAAACAGCCTCCAATATGAGGAAAATTTTTTATAAGTTTAATAATAACGTTAAGTAATGAATATAATAATTTATTTCATTTCCCGCTATCTACTAATTCAATTTTGTGAAAGTTTGTAACAATGGAATTCCGCGAGGTCTTTTCTCTTTAACTCGGGTTTTATCTATCCAGCCACTCCTCAAACGGATGTCACTACTAAGAATATTAGTAGTGAGTGAGATAGAGAAAAGATTTATGTAATAATCTAGCCACTCTAGCACTACTTGAATCGTAGTCGTGTGTTCCTAATTTGAATTTCGTCATTAGAGTTGCTCAGTCTTTCCGAGATATTGGAAGTTCAGCGGTTGCATCTCATTAATGATAAATAGCTTATTGTCTTGTCTACAGATCAGGGAATCAAGTTTAACGTTAGATTAATAAAAGGGTATAATTGAGAGAATCTATTAGTCACATCCTTTCGTGTTTGACTTAATGGCGTCTCAATCACTCCCCCACCCCTTTATTTGGTTAATGAGTGTGACTTCCACCTCAGCCAACATGAGGAGGAGGTACCTGGAGAAGCCTTTTTTTAATGCACATCCACCCACCTTGCAGCGAAAGGGCGAACAGCTCGGCGGCCAGGTCATCGGTGAGAGGCAGTCGGCCCTGCACAATGTCCTGCTTCAGCTGCAGAACGAACTGATACCTGGAGAAAAGAAGACAGAATTATTCGGATGCCAATCACTCACATCGAATGTTTATTCATGCTGCTTTTGGAAACTATTCGAGGATCATGACGAACCCACGGTCACATGAAAAGGACAACACCTGATTTTCCACGTCAAATATAGCCATACAGTAGCCCATCCGGTATAGTGGTTAGTGACGCTGACTGCGGTGCTGTAGGGTCTGGGTTCGAATACCAGGTAAGACATGAATGTTTGTGTTGTAATCCTTCTCTTCTTTGTTAGGTGTGTTTCACGCTTACTTTTATGTAAGCCCCCGTGTGTTTGTGGTGTAAGGGGCTATAAATGTTCTCAATAAAAAAAGTATAACCACACAATTAATTTGGTTTTATTTCGAATGGCAACAGTTTATGTATGTTTACTTTTTTGAACAAGAGGGGTGTTGTTTCAGTTTGTTCCGAATAGTTGGAGAAGTAGACAAATGGTATCTAACACTCCACACTTGCTGTTAATTGAAATACGAATTGGTACAACCATATCGAATATTTTTGGGTGTAAAACGGCATTTAAATCCATAAAACTATTCAGTTTTCTTTTTGAAACTTTGTTTCCAAGTATCTTTAAAAAAATCAAGTTTCAAAATCTACCTTTAGTTGCTTAATCCCTTTTTTTACTGATGCTTGATGTATGTATCACTAATGCATAGACTGTTATCTTCATATAATTTTGATTTCAAGATTTAAAAATGTTGCATTTTCCGAAAAATCATAGTTTGTGTGCATAAAGGATACTTTTAACCCATAGCATCTTTTAAGCCCACAATTTTGAACCATGATCAAGTGACGTGGATGAGCTGGCATCCCCTCTCCTGACTACCACACCATACCAACGCTCATCAGATAGGAACCCAACACTGTGAGGAGCATAGCTACAATGATCTTTTTTAAGACAGCATGGGTCTAGAAAATCGGAACAAAACTATTCGATGACGCACCTAGATGAAGTACCTAAAGAGAGCAGAAGGAGATCATGTGTAAAAAAAAAAGGATTGTAAAATTTCTATATCAAAGATGAATGATGAGGAATTTCCAAAGGATAGATACAGATTTTTTTTCAAAAAGATTTTGAACTGCATTCAATCGAATATCGCAGCTAAATACAAAGGAAAATTTTAAAATGAATATGACAAGCGGCATTGTTTTCAATTTTTGTGACGATCGTAAAGGTTTCAAACAGCTTGTTTTTCTTATTCGTTTTTAATTCCAACTAAAAAAGTTGATTCGGCAAAATTAATTTCGTTAATAATCGCATAGTGCCTTCTCATCATCGACGAATTCTGTTAATTCTAAAAAGTTTAAAAATCAATCGTTGAATAAATCTTATATAATTCTTTATAACGTGAAAAAGAACAATGTAAAGTTACAAATAATTTCGTTACCTCGAAGTTTACATTGAATAATTTAAAAAACAATTTTTTCAGAAATAAAAAAAAAGGTGAAATAAATTTTTTAGGAGATTCAAATAAGAATGAATTGAGACAACGTGAGCAGTCAACTGGAGGAGGGCCCTTCCTCTGTGCCAGACTCATTTGGCGTCAAGAATGAATATCTGATGAAACAATCTTTAGAAAGTTTCTGATTTCAGCCCAATTCTCCCAAAAGTACTTTTGTTTGTAAATGAGTGAAATCCATTGTTCTTCCCAAGCGTTGTTGTTCAAATGAAAAGAAAGTGCCGGGGCTCCACTAAGTGGAAGACTCATCGAAACTCAAAGAATAAATACCTCGTGATTTCTTCCAGTAGCCTGCAGGGATCGGAAGCGTAGAACTTGACTCCGAAGTAAACCGTAAAAGGAGAAAGACCTGGAAAAGAAAAGGACATTTTACTTTAAATCTCGTGCCAACTTCGAAAACATAATGTATAAGAGCTTTGATCATTTATTTCATTGCTTTATTTTTAAAAGTAGTATTAACTTTTCATATAATTTCTATAGCAAAAAACACCCAAATCTTCATTGTGTATTAATTACTTCGAGACTTACGTTGCATGCGTGGATAGTGAGGAAAAAGAGAGTTATAATTACGTCGCATTTTAAAGATGCACTAAGGAAACTGGTGATGGACCTCGTAATTTTGATCCACGGTCAAGTGACGAGGGCGACACCTGAGCTGGTACTTCCTCTATTAACTTACACATCATACCAATGGGAGGAAGTTTGAGCCTCGACAGATTTAACGCGCAGCGGCCCATCTACACGACAGGGTCTTCAATGGCACAGGGCTCGAACTCATGACTCGCCAGTCAAAAGGCCGTGACCTCGAAAAGTGGGCTACCGTGACCACTGTCTGCAGCTCAAAATGAAGAGGCCTTTGAGTGCAAAGACTATAAATACAACCAATTAATTCCATTTGTAAACATTGCCCTATCAGAGCGATGAGTTCCTGTGTTCTCATACTTTCAATATTTGCGACCCAAGTTTCAATTCTAATGTTCATTGCATTCCCCTCCCATACAATATTAAATGCAATAAAAATGTACTCGGATGCTACAATACTTAAAAACCATTCAAATTATCAAGATAAGAATTAAATTTTGTGTAGGATAAGCTCATGGGAGGCACTAGTAGTTGTTTTTGATTTAATGTTAATAAGTTAATTATCAAGGACACTGTGCAGCACTGATACATTTATAAGTATTTTATATCAATGTAAAATGTGTATTTAATTTTCATTACGTCAGAATCTATTTTTTTTGTTTCCTTTCAGTGGCGCGACATCCCATGAAGGACAAGGTCTACTTTGCCCAACTCAGTATACGCAAACTTGGGTCCTGGGACGTTCCGGTCAGGTGGGCAGTCTGACGTGAAAACCCCCGTGTTAAGTTCCCAATATAGCTTGGTACTCAGTTTATCGACCCAAGTAAACTAATACTTATTTTAAATCTTTTATTTTCGAGTTTTCAATATGCGTGCGCCCCGTTACAGGGATATCACGGCCCCAAAGGGGGCGCGCCCCACAGTTTGAGAAACACTGCATTGGAGCAACATGAGGAGTGCTCATGAAGTGATTCAAAACCTCTCTAATCTTTAAGGATGAACACATTGATTATCTCGATTTTGTGATAAACACAATGAAATTTTGAAAAAATATTTTTTTAGTAGAGAATAGAAGAAAAATATAAAATAATGCACACACATATAATCGTAATACTATTGAGTGTTTTTTTTTTTTTTTGAAAAATTAAGAAAAATTGTTAATATAATTGCACAAAATTATAAAATGTAACTTTTTTGTTTATGAGACTATAGGGAAAAATTAACTTCATGGAATTTTCGCTGTTCTAGGGCATTCAAAATTTTTTCTGTTTGTTAGATCCCTTTTCTGTTCATCCAAGGGAAGCAGCCTTTGCCAATAACTCAAGAAAAATATCTTTCAGTTCCTTCGCCTATTTCAAAAGTAGTTTTATTCATTTATAGTGTTTTGAGATGACTGTGGAGCTAAAAAGAAAAAAATGTAATTGCAGGGATATTGAAGATATCCTCAATAGTCGTACAGCAACTGCCTCTTAACATAAATTTTCCATTACTCACACCCTCTAGAAGGCAATATGATAAAAAATGAGATATGCATGGGCCAAAACCTTACAATAATATTGCACCCTCTATATACGAGTGTGTGTGCCTCCTCCAAATCTGTCACGTCATCTTTCATATTCACTGGAATCCCTCATTCATGCAGCCCATTGGTTTTGGCAAGTCAGGGAAAGTTGCATTAGCGTAGCACTACAAAGCAACAAGAGAGCTATTGGTCACGGACCTCGTCCATCGGTCAAGTCACGAGGACGACACCTGAATTTACACAACCCTCTCCGAACTTCCACGCCACACCACTGGGAAGACATTGAGCGTTGACAGATTTATGTCCCCTCTACACGGTGTGTTTTCAGTAGCACCAGAACTCAAACCCGCGACCCCCTCCCTGTGTAAGAGAGATTCTATAGTCTGATTGCTTGCAACAAGAAGTAAGGATTCATTCTGGAATTTCGACTTTATCTTATTCAAAAAAACTTGGAGCAATGTGAAGAGTTTTGGAATAAAAAAACATCTTTTTTTAAAAAAAAAGAGAGAAGAGAGGAGGAGTAATCTAGATGTATATTATAAATGTGAAAGTTTGTGAGGATGTTTGGGCGTCTTTCACGCAAAAACAACTGAATGGATTTTAATGAAACATTACAGTAATATAGCTTATACATCAGAATAACACATAGGCTATAATTTATAAAGATATTGTGAGAAGTGCCCAAAATATAACGATATTTGTCAAGTAAGTAGGGAAAAAATCTGCCATCTGCAAGAAATTCTGGCTTGCGCTGCAAAAAAGGCCACGTCAGCATATATCTATCTTTCGTTTGTGAAAGAACCCTTTTTGTTTTGGCAACACAAGACGCTCGCTTCTAATTAATTCCTGTGATCAGCATAATCCCTAATTTTTTTTTATTTCAGAATAAGACTAAGTTTTGAAGGGAGAGGTTGTTATAAACCTCTCTTTATTTGAATGTTTTTTTTTATGATTTTATTATACACATTTGGTAGTAAGAAATAAATCTTTTTTCAAAATAAATACTTTTATTGCTTGTGGTACTTACAGTAGATAAACTTCGTCTTTCACACTACATCATTTGGACATATTTGCATAGTTTGTTTGTGGTTAGTAGTTAATTATACCGCTATAATTTTAATTGAATAGGCGGATATTGCATTTTTAAGTATAAAAATAATTATAACTACTGTACTGTATTTTTTGGAGTGTGTGAGTGAGTGAATATTAACGTCACACTGTTCAGCTAATGAAGGCCTTAGAAAATGATTTGACTATTTATTTTAAGTGAACGGTGTATATAATTAATTTTACAGTGAAATATTTTTAATTAATTTATTATCTCTAACGGATTAAATTTCCCAAAGTGGAGTATTTCGTTTATGTATATATATATCCCTTAATTTTCAATGTAGTGATCCAAAAAATATATTGCATGAAAAAAACTGCAGTAAATCATAATGTGGTAGATAAAGCATTAACGTGCTCCGCACCCCTACACGGCGGGTCTTACAAATCTCTAATAAAGCTCGAGCTATGAAAGTAGCTAGACATTTGCCAACTTGACTCTAACGTTATCATTTCTCTGGTTTTTCATTGAATCGCCATCATAGCCATTATAATTTAAGAAATGGCGTTGCTTGCGAATATTACAATTTTAACATAAAATAAATACAACAGAAAGTAATATTAATGTATTACACTTTCAGATATAAATTATTTACACTATTTTAAGCGTTCATTACGCAAAACTTTTAACAATGTGTTACTTTTGCTGAGCAGAGATCAGCTTAGGGAGGTAATTTCAAAAATCGACCCTCAAGAGTGTTACGGGGAATTATAAATTTAAAAAAAATCCTTTTTTTCAGCTATTAGATCTACATACTTAAAATTTAACAAAGGTGTTTTTTTTTTTTCTTCTTTCTTTCTTTTGTTTAGCTGAGATATGCAAAAAGCTTTTTTTGTTTAATTTGCAATTCACGTAAAATTAACTCATTAAAAACTTCTTTATCCTTCAATCTGTGTTGTTTAATTTTTCAGTTCACCCGTGTGAAGAAAGGGTATACCAGCTAGTGAACTACAAATATGACATTTGCCTTCTACACCCACAATAAAGCGCAGATGACAAAAAACAATCAATAAAAAAAGCATTTTCTCACTCACCTTTGAGTTGTTTGGCTACTCTCTGCAAAGGATCGAGCCAACGCTGTGAAGAAAAAAAGGAATAAATGCACAAAAAGCAGAAACATACACATCGCTGAAAACGTATCAATCAATCCACTGCTTTAGTATCATTCGGTACCCCTGACAACCATCAGTGACACAATTCATTTTCTTTTTTTTTTAATTTTTTAATTTAATTTTCTCAAGTAAATTTAAAAAAATCTCAGACATTCTTAAATACATTTTCTTGAAGAAAAACCATAAACTATGGGGCTCATTGAACATGAGTCGCCGATTCGAAACTAATAAAGATATTTTGTTTTTAAAATATTATTTATTTTTTCAATAACCCAAATTTTTCATCACTTAATTTCAATTGATTAATTTTTGAAGAAACATTTTTTTTCTGATGTAACATTGAAATAATGAAAATTTTTCAAAACCTGCTGCACTAAATTTTGTTTTATAAAAGGGTTCATAAACATTTTAACTTTTCTATTCCACTTCTGATATATACACTGCTGGCCACACAAAATGCAACACCAAGAAGAACCAGGGATATCACAACGAAATTGTTTGGCAGATTATATGTTGTACAAAGATCAAACGATTAAAATTACAGCCTCTTGTAACGTGTGGATGAAGACAAAATCCGTAGTTAGTGTAGCCGCCATTGTTGGCTATAAATGCTGCCACACGCCTCGGCATAGAATGAAAGAAGCTTTGGATGCATCCTTGGGGTACAGCAGTCTCCATGCGGCTTCCAAATATTGCGAAAGTTGATCTGGTGCATCCCGGCTAGTCGTTTTCTGTAGATCGGGAGAACAAGCAGGGCAAGGAAGAAATTCAATCTGATGGGTTAAGAAGAACTCTTGAACATTATGTGCCACGTGTGGTCACGTATTATCCTGTTGGAATATGGCTGATGGCAAGCGCTAAATGTATGGGAGGACTACGTGTTCCAACACCTCAGAGATGTAGCGCTGGCTGTTCAGTGTACCGACAATAGGAACTAGAGGGACGCGGTGGTGAAATCCAATACCACCCCAAACCATGATACCGGGTACAGGACCAGTGTGTCGATGCATAACGCAACAGTTCATCAGCCTCTCACCACGGTGTCTCCAAACTCGAATCTAATCATCGTGATGTTGTAGGCAGAAGCGGGATTCTTCAATAAACACAATGTCGTTCCATTCCGTTGTCCATGTCCACCGTTTATCGCACCATTGGTGGCACAAACGCCTACAGTTTCCAGTCCAGGGTAAACGAAGCAACGGACATTCCACTCTGCTGCAAACGGCGTCGAATGATACGAGCAGACACCGAATGATGCATAACAGACTGAATCTGTTGTGCTTTGTTTCGTGATGAGGCTGCGCTATTCATCACTTCCATGTGCATAATCCGCCTGTCATGCAACGAGGTTGGTGCGATCGGCTCCGTCGGTCTGTCGTTTCCTCCTGTATCCAGCGACGACAGATCCGTGATTGGTTTCGTCCAACTCGTTGACCGATTTCTATGAAGGATAATCCGCAATCGCTATTCTTCCTCGATCTAATTCAGAGACTTGGTCAAAAGACGCTCGATATCTTTCAAGATACTTAGGTAAACAACTTAATCGCCGTACTTCCAATCGCCAATCCGTTCTCCCCTTGCATAGCACTTGTGGGTGGCACTGCGGAAGTCCGTGATGCCATGCTAATGATTTGCATATTTCATCGCCGCCAAAGAGCATGATGTAACTTTTATATGCTTTGCATGTGTCCTTCATTTTGTGTGTAAGCTGCGGGATTTTAATCTCCCATTATGGGAAATTAAGTCATAATTTTTCGTTTCCTATTCACCTTCAACCTAATTTACGTGCCAGCAAACAAAATTTGTTTAAAACAATTTATAAGTTAACTCTTCTGCTTCGGTCATCAGTGGTTTGATTAATCAGTGGTAGAAGGCTTTTATATCAATCAACGCTCATATCACAATTATTAGACTCAATTTAAATTCAGTAAATCATCGAAGACAAGTGTAAAATTAAATAATAAGTTTAATGGAATATGGAGTGTGTCTGCACTCGGTCACGTACACAAGATTTCTGGTGTAAACAAAGCATGTTTTTACAAGCAGCGCCCTCTATACTGAGGGGGGTTCTACCATTACTCCCCACTTAAACTCCTACGGAGTTTACATTAAGATAAAATTCTAAGGTAATTCAAGTAAAATTCATGCAAAATGAAATAATACAAATAAAAGTCATGCTATGTGAAATAATAAAAACAAAATCCTATGAATTCAATTCTCAAATCACATGCATCATCGATAATTCTGAAATAAAATTAGCAATTCTTAAATCACATGCCCATTACCAATAATACTGAAAAATCAAATCAGCAATTCTTAAATAACATGAGAGTTATCAATAATACTGAAAAATCAAATTAGCAATTATGTAAATAGAACAATATAAAGGTTAAAGTTCAAGAAATTGTAAAATGTGTTCAAATGTTCTTTTCTACAGTTGCAGGATCATCTGGAATAGGTAAAGGCACTACCTTTGTGACGGCTCGTTTTAAAATACCTGTTGAGGGTTTCACATTAACTACTCTTACAAGACCATCACTACCGGGAAATACTTCAAGAATACGCTCCATAGACCAGTCCAAGGGCTTGGTGTTGGGATCCTTTAAAAGAACAAGCTGATTCTTCATCAAGTTAAGGTTATGTATACTCCACTTAGCACGGATCTGAAGATGGGTCAGATATTAGGTGCTCCAACGGTTCCAAAATTTGATTCGCATGGATTGAATGAGTTTCCACCTGGAATGATAGGACAAAGAATCCGAAGCAGTATAAGGTTCAGGAAAGGATGAAATAGCACAATTCGTCAAGAAATGCCCCGGGGTCAAAGGGTTAAGATCATTGGGGACCGAAGAAAGTGGAGACAAGGGACGTGAATTCAGAACTACTTCAATTTGTGTCACCAACGTAGTTAACTCTTCGATGTTCGTGATAGCTGATTTCGCTACCCTCAATAAAATGCGTTTCATGGACTTAATGTTTGCTTCCCACAATCCACCAAAATGGGGAGAAGCGGGTGGAATGAAGTTCCATTCGATTCCCTCTTCCGTGCTGAATAGTTGAATTCTGTTGGACTTGCAAATTTTGTTCCATTCATTAAGAATGTTTCTTGCTCCCTTGAAGTTCGTTGCATTGTCACTCCAAATGACGTATGGCTTGGATCTCCTTGCTATAAATGTCGGAGATATGCTAGGAAGGCTTCTGTGGTCAAGTCGGAAACAACTTCTAAATGAGTGGCTTTTGTACTGAAACAGATGAAAATGGCAATATACGATTTTAAAGTCACTCTTGTTTTTTTTTAAATTTGGTTTTGTGATTATAGGGCCAGCGTAATCCAATCCAACTTTTTCGAAGGGTCTAGAAGGCACAATTCTGTCTCGTGGTAAATCTCCCATCATCTGGTTTATTGTTTAGGTTTTCGTGCGAAAACACGTAATACATTTATTTAATATTCTTCTTACACGGTTCTGGCCCGATGGGATCCAATAAAACTGTCTTATTAAATATAATGTGGTTTGCAAGCCAGAATGTAATGATTTCTTGTGATAGTGTTCAATTATTAAATCAGTGAAATGATGAGCCTTTGGCAACATCATTTGATGTTTTTGGAATTCAGATAGGGTCGAATGTTTCAATCTACCTCCCACTCTCAGTATTTCATCTTCGTCCAAAAAACGTTTAAAGATGATATTTTGTTGCTCTTTGGAATCGGTTGCCCGTTTTTGAGGCACTTTATTTCAGTTAGAAATTTATTTAATTGTACTTTGTGATGACCCCCCTGGGTCACACCTTTTTTGAGTTAAAGAACCACTAAGAGCCATTTTGAATAATAATAATATTTATTTATTATTATAATTTTTTCTCAAAAAAATCTCTGATAATATATAATAAGATAATGTTACGTCACTTAAAGGGATTTGCCTTTATATTAAATTAAATTACTAAGAATGCAATTAATTAATAATCAAGCTCAAGCAAGGTTTACCGAAATAGGAGATCCGAGAAATACACGTATTCGAATTCTTAACTTCATTAACTTTAACTAAGTCGCTTAAACTGACGTTTATTTTAAGCGTACGTGAATTATATTTACCGCTGGCTTATATCAGCTTTCTGGTACGTCTCGCAGCACGACCTCTTCACGAATCTAATCTCCTTGAATCTTCTAGTAATGTGTTTAAAGTTACTGGCTCAATAGCCTTCCATCATCTCTCTTGCTATCCCGCAACGCTCGACTTAAATACCTTATCTAATTTAAATATCCCGTTCATCTTTTTGGAGTTGACTGGAAATAAATGCGAATTTATATTCCCCAAAAAGACGCCTAAGAAGATTAGTGGAAAGGTTCCGTACAGATTCGTCACAACTTGTTTTACTAAAACTTTCGTAGCATGATCCAATTGAGAAGCACTTATACAGTCTATTTTCCTTAATACTGGGTTCGCTTTACAGTTATAAATAAATCTTAAACATAGAGCGCTTATTCTAATTAATTTACTAAAAGAGGAATATCGAGAGATGAAATTATTTTTAATTTGCCTCTTTTCAACCGCTGTATTTACATTAATTGATTTCTTCAATTCAAGTTTATCGATGTTTATTTCGGTTTCAATTGTAGGTTCTGAAAATAATGGCCATTCTGTTTGTTTCATTGTCAACCACTTGGGACCATGCCACCATATTTTGTTATTTTTATGATCATTTAAAGGCAAACCCCGACTTATTAAATCTCAGTGGGATTATCTTTTCCTTTACAGTAGCGCCATTCCTTGGGATCACTTAGTTTTTGTATTTCTTTAATTCTATTCTTTACAAACACTTTATGTTTATTAAAATCCCCCTTGATCCAGTAACATGTTATAGACGAATCAGTCCAATAAAAACGACTCACAGGCAGTATGAGTGCAGTTGCAATTTTGTCACTTAACCTTGCAGATAAAAGTGCGCCCATAAGCTCCAATCTAGGGATCGAAAGAGTTTTTAATGGAGCTACCCGACCTTTTGATGCTACAAAACTAGAAATAATATTTCAATCATTCAGCTCTATGCGTAAATAAGCGACAGTTCCATATGCCTTTTTGGAAGCATCTGAAAAGCAATGCAACTGAATGGTGGTTGCATTTGAAGGCAAAAAGTTTTGAAAGTAATATCGAGGAATATTTATTTCACTTAAATAATGAATCTCATTACACCATTTATTCCATGAAACTTCTAATTGTTTGGGCAATTTGTCATCCCAACCCAATCCTAAACACCAAATTTCCTGAATTAAACATTTTATTCGGATCGTATAAGGATCTATAAAACCCACTGGGTCCAAAATCGAATTGCGGCTTGTAACAAATAATTTTGTAGCAATTCTTTTAGAAAGAAATGTTTCTAAATCACTGAAATCAAATTAGAATGTACCAGATTTTTCATTCCAACCAACTCCTAAGACCTCTGAAGCTATCAACGTGTTCAATGACTCTTTATGTTCATCTACTTCAACATTTAAATTTTTTAACCTTTGATTTAGCTCGGAAGAGTTGGTCCTCCATTTTCACCGATCCATACTTGCATCTTCCAAAATTTGTTTACTTTCTATGCAGGTCGTCAAGGCTGCTTGGACACTGACAATTCCATACAGAAAATCATCAACATACAATGCCTTTTTAAGATGGTTAAAAGTATCAGGGAAAATATCCACATATTTTTTAAGATGATGCTTTATCGTAGCTGCAAGAAGAAATGGACTTGATTTTACTCCAAATAAAACCCTAGTCATTCGGAAAATCTCAAGCCGTTTGTTTTCTAAATCAATTCCTGAATTTTTATCCCAGAAAAATCTTGTAAAATCCCTAACTTTCGTCTATATCAATCATCAAAAATGGCATTTTTATGTCAGCTACAAATGCAATTGGATTCACTCTAAATTTGATTAATAGAAAAAATAGGTTAGGTATAAAATTTAGACCTGTGTGTAAACAATCGTTCAAAGATAGTTGTGCTTTCGCATGTGATGACGCAGCAAATACCATTCGCAATTTACTTGTGGTTTTATCAGTACCTATTACTGCTCTTATGTGGTAGATAAAAAATATTATGCTTTAGATTTTCTTCTTCAAATGGAGCACGTTCTATGATTTTCTCAGAAAGATAATTATTTGCAACTAATTTGCAAATCTCAAGTAAGGAACTGTCATTTTTAAAACGTGATCTTAACTTTAGAAATCTTTTCTTAGCAATTTCTTCATTATTTTCTAACAATGTTTTCATGTAAGGTTTCCAAGGAAATATTTAACTTTATACCGCTTACTTTGGTGTGAAATTCCCGCTTCAAATTCAGACATTATATCATCAATATTTTCCTCATCAGACACCTCTGATTCTATTCCTAAATTCTCTAAATCCCAAAATTCACTAAGCTGTTTAGAAATATTGGATTCATTAACAATAACACTCATTGTTAAAAGTTCCTCCGAATCTGTACTCTCCCCTTGTAAAGACCACCCAAATAATGTTTCTACGGCCGCAAGATTTTTGTTTAGACGCGTAATTCTACCTGTAACTACTTGATAATAATAGTGCGCACCAATAAGAATTGATATTTCTTTATCGTTAAATTCATAAGGATCGGCTAATTGTAAATTTTTTTAAATATTTACATTTTTTATCAATATTTCTATCAGGGGTCGGTAAATTCGTGACAGAAATATGTTCTGTCTCAACCGCTTCTATTTCAATGCACAAATTTGGATCACATCCCTGTTTTTCAATTTTATTATAACTATATTTAAAGTTTCAGTTTCAGTTTCTTTAGCACCAATGTGCAAATGGAAATGTTTTCTTTTCTAAGAATTGGAAAATTAAATTTCTCAGAAGTATTCTTTAAAACGAAACTTCTCTGTGAACCATTAGCTAAAAATAATCTAACCACTTCTTGTTCATTTTTGTCATCTATTAATGCGCGCATGTTTGTAATAATACACTATTTACTTCTGCTTTAAGTACTGCTGAAACTATATTATCAGTGTCCCTTTTCGGAGACAAATCGTCGTCGATTTCGAAAACATATTGAGAAATGGTGGGGCCCATTACAAATAGGACATGACTCCCTTTTTACACATTCCATTGCTCTATGACCGGGAGACAAACACAAATAACAACACCCTTTTTTTTTTTCTTAAAATTTCTCGCTTTTCGTTAGCACTAAAAGAACGGCAAGCATCGAGTTCATGACCTTTGTTGCAGTATAAACATTTTCGGCTTCTAAGTTCTACTTTATCCAGAAGGGTGGAAAATGAATGTGGTCGGAATTGTACTCTGTTCGGGGGTGGCTTCATGCATTGTTCGGGGAAATAGGAGCCTTTATTTTTTGTTCTGTCTTGCGGTGGAGGGGAATAATGACATAGTTTATGATTGTTTATTTGAGAGGCTCATTCCCGACTACGGATCTCCAAGTGCAGGAACCGCAAAAGAGCGCTCAGGTCAAAACCTTCGTCCTTTTGAGAACGATTGAATTCCAAAACGAGTTCCAAGGGTATCTGTTTTAACAGGATGGGTGTTAATAAGTTTGAGTAGGATCCCCTCCTTTAACTCCTAAACTTTTATTTGCGTTTCTGCTCTATCGTACAAATTTCTAACAGGTGTTAAATTTAATAACTTGCTCAAATGAGCGTCAATTAACATGTTTTTATTTCCAAATCTATCTTTTAATAAATCAAGAGCTATATCATAATTATCATCAAAAATTGGAAATCCATTAATGCAAGCAAGCGCATTACCACACAAATGTGATTTTAAATAATTAAATTTATCAACTTTGCTTAGTCTATAATTATGAATAGAGCTTTCAAATAAATTATAAAAATCTAACCATTCAGAATAATTTCCAGAATACTTATTTATATGCAATTTAGGTAAATTTATGTTCATACATTCAAAACTATTGGAATCAATAACTTGGATATTTCGAGAAACTGTATCAACCAGGATAGAGTCAGAATTTATTCTCCTAATTTTAGAAGAAAGCTTCGTTTTCCAAAATATAATCTTCTCTTTAATTTCTTCCGAAGCTTCCATATCTTCAGTAATAGTGTCAACAGACAAATGATCTTCAATTAGTGTATTTAATAAACTTAAGTTACTTTCTTTATCATTTAATTGCTCTATAAAAGCTTCAAATTGATCAACAGGCTCATTTTCATTGTTGATCTTTCCTTCAATTTTATTTATCAATTTTGTCAACGAAGAACGTACCGCAGTACGCTTCTTTTTAAATTTTGAGAGATCTTCTGACATTTTAATCTTCTATTCAGGTATAATTCAGTTTCAATAAAAATTCGGCTTACCTGAATTCACTGTCGACGTTGATATTTCTACTTTTTTGTCCGAGGCTACCAAAAATGATTCTTTCATCAATTTCCGATTCGCAGACCATTGCACCAAATGTTTCAGTCATCAGTGGTTCAATTAATCAGTGGTAGAAGGCTTTTATATCAATCAACGCTCATATCATCACAATTATTACACTCAATTTAAATTCACTAAATCATTGAAGACAAGTGTAAGATTAAATAATAAGTTTAATGGAATATGGAGTGCGTCTGCACTCGGTCACGTACAGAAGATCTCTGGTGTAAACAAAGCATGTTTTTACAACCAGTGCCCTCTATACTGAGGGGGGTTCTACCATCTTCTAAGTGTTACTTTATACGTCAAAATTAGAACATATGAACTGACGTGTTTGGAGTTTTTACTATGGATGACACTTCTTCAATGGTGCGACAACCCCGGTGGCCCTTGGCCTTCTCAATTTTCTTCCAGGCCTCCTTTTTTTACTATTGTCTTCCAATTTGTCACTTTTAGGATAATGAAATCCCTTTTCTGGTAGTCAATTCACCTGAGATTGGGTCGACCCCTAGTTTTTGTTCCAGTGGGAATGGCCCAAGAGATTTTCTGTCTTGAACATCTGTGTTTATTTTGTTCATTCTAATAACGTGGTCGCAGTACAGTAAATTCTTTGATTATCTAAATATTTGGCAACGTCTGATTCTTTGAAAGCATAATAGAATTCTAAATTTGAGCATCTGTGCCAAATACCATCAACATGAGTTCCTCCAAAAAGGGTTCTTAGGATCCGACTCTCAAAGACACGAAAAAAAAGTATTTTCATCATTCTATGTCATTGTCCAAGTTTCTGGTGAACAAGTGAGTATATGTGTAAATACAGACTTTTGTAAATTAGTAACTTAATTACTTTTTAATTAAATTTGATGTTTAATACCGCCTCAAACCGTAAAAGGATCTATATATATATATATATATTCGCAGCACCAATTTTCTCTCCTCTGTATTTCTGATGTGATATTGTTATTAAGGTTAACCTCAGAGCCCAGATACAGAAAGCTATCAATATTTGCAAATTTATAAATATCAATTTGCGGGTGAGCAGCAGACTATGGATGGTTAGGGCAACACTATGCTTGTCTTTATTTTCTTTGTAAAACATTGTTTGCGAGCAATTTCATTTGAACGACACCTTGTGAAGAATACAAGTAATAAAAGATTTCTCAATGTGCAATCTATATTAACTCGGTAAGCACATTTTTGAAACGATTTACTTGATTGTATCCAGTAGAGAGCAAGATAGAATTGATTGATGTTGAACAAGGAATGGATGGAAGGGACTCACCGATTCGTCTGCTTTGTTGAGGAACCTGAGCCCGAAATAGGCCCTCTCGACGAGGTTGAGATGGGAGAAGACGCGCTCCAGAAGAAATTCCCCCTTCGTGGTCACCTGGAAAAATATTCACCGTGAGTCACGCCATTCTATTAAAATTTGAAAGTACATGCAATTTTTCAAACAGCTTTAAAATAAAAAGACCCAAGAATCAGCCGTATTTCTTTTTTTTTTACGCAGTTGATTAATTCTCTGAAATCGATCCCTTAAAAGAATAAAAATAAAATTAATCTGCTAGCTGAATTTTTGAGGGCCTTAAACTTGGTATACCAAGTTTCAAGGGCGGGGGGAGTCATATCTGAGCCCAAGGAAAACAATTTTGTCTACACTGATTTCATAGCCTAAAATTCCAACCTGAAGAATTGCTTAGCTAAGTACTAAAAATGATACATGAAAGACTTGCCAAACCAAAACAGCAAAAGAGTTGGGAAATTTATAACAAAGTATATATTACAAAACTCAGTTTTTTTTTAGCTCAACAGCCGCCGAGTTATCGTTTCACCTGTCAATAAATGCGCTATGCGTTAAAAAATAAATTAAAAACTCGTTTTGCTTAAATATGCGCTTGAACTTGCTAGGTTCAGTCGGAAAAAGAAATGGAACACAGCTGCTCGGTTGAAAGGAGTGACGCGTTACATAATTATCGAAGAAAAGAAGATCAGTCAAGTCTGCGCGATGAGCCCACGATGCCCGATGTCTGCTTTCGTGTTGGGCTCTGATATAAACCCTCTTCCCCTCCCTTCATTCATATTAATTAATTGCTTTTTGCAATGTACAAATTTGATATGAAGCTTTGTTCTCTTTAAGACAGGAAAATGCCAGAAACATAAAGGAAGAATATTGGTTTTAAAAAATTGTTTTTAGCAGCAAATAATACAATAAAGATTGTAAGTAAATAAAAAGAAAGAATTTAAAGTACAATTTCTTCATTTGATCTCATTCATTAGTTCTATGTAATTGCATTTAGTAGTAACGTAATTAGTTATTGAATGATTCGTTTCTCTAATATTAAGGTGAAAATATCCATGGAGGCATGATATACACTGGTGTTCAGATTTAAGAGAATTTTCAGATTTGTCCGATTATCCAAAACTACTGGACAAATTTCAATAAAATTTGGTATGTACATGTGGGATATTGATGCCGTTGGTTGAGTTCGAATAACAGCCAGAGATGAAGATAGTACTTATGTTTATATTACAAGAAAATAAATATTTACAGTTAAAGTTTACACTAAAAGGTAATAATGCGGTTAAATGAAAATTACACCCTTGAAGGTGCTGCGGATTGATGCGAACAAGACCTTGCGTCTGTCCGTTGCGTTTCAGTTTACAGGAATGTCCCGGTACGGGGTTCCAAAAAGTTTCCGTTGGGGTAGGAAAGCGGGAAAATCTCGCGCACTCAGTTACAGTTAAGTGAGGAGTGGAAAGTCTGGCGCACTCAGTTACAGTTAAGTGAGGAGTGTAGAGGAGTGTAGGAAACAGATATAGAGCAACAAAGGCTATTATCCCCTGTACATAGGATTGATGCAGTGCAAAATAAATAAATAAATAAAAACCCTACTCTACAGTTAAAATACACACGCATGATCGTACGTAGAACTCATCGAAGTTGGAAGGTATGAAACAGCAGTTGCAGAACAAAACAAAAAACAGGTTAATAGCAGGTAAACGGGTCTCACACCGGGATTCTAAGGCTACGGTTACCAGTGGTCAAGGTATCGGATCATGGCAGGCATATCACGAGTTCGAGCCCAGTACCTCTAAAGACCCGCCGTGTAGGGCAGCGATGCATGTTAAATCTGTCGAGAGCTGAAACGTCCTCCCGTTGGTGTGGTGTGGTAGTTAGAAGATAGTGCCAGCTCAGGTGTCGTTCGCGTGTCTTGACCTTGGTTCAAAATGACGAGGTCCATCGCCAAAAACCCTCGACGTTAATATTAACTCACTCACACCGGGATTTTAAACCTGAAATAAGGGAATTTATGAGTTCTTGTGGCAATTAATCCTACTCGTTCAGCAACTTCGTTTTCAGAGCTCGGGTGGTTTTCGGAGGATGCTTTCGAGTTGCAATTGCCCTCTCCAGAACGTCACATGCATGCTCTATACGGAGGGATGAGATCTGAACATCTAACTGGCCAATTCATTCGGCGAACATCCTTATTTTCCAGAAATTCATCGAGGATTAGCTCTACGTGCCTCGCGTCCTATGGAGAGAACCAGGGACCCAATACCTGCCTTTCAATGTCCAAGAAATCGACCATTATGATAGCGGAGGCTAGATCATCTTGACAGACATCACGCTGGATGACTGTGTCTTTGAAAGAGGCACTGTGACAGCTGTGAGGTACAGGGAAGTTCAGCTCAGTACAGTGATATCACTGTAATAGTGGAGACTTTGCCAACGCCTTATGCTCCGATAAAATTTTGATTAGTTTTTAACCGAAGTTGTAACGTAAAGCTCGTGATTGCAGTAGTAGTTTGAATTATCGCCGTTGTGCTTCAAATGAGATTGATGAAAGTAGAGTATTGAAAAACTATTAGCTGGAATTTTAGAATCTATTGGTTGATGTCAAAAATTTTTCAACTTGTTGAACATGCTCTATTGTTTTACATTTCGCTATTGAGGAATAAGACCATTCTCCGTGGTTGGAGATAAAATTTTTCAAAATTTCACGCTGCGATTTGTATTTGATACAGTTTAATATAAAATGTTCACTAGTTTCTGGTTCTTTACAATCTGCACACAAAGGAGAATCTGTTAATTTAAAAAGGAAATATATATCATTTAATGGTAATTTTTTAGCTCGCAACTTATTGATTAAAACTTCTGTATTTCTATTTTTTGCTGCCTGTCTATTCCATTTTTCAAGATGAGAAACATAATTTTTATGTCTTTTGCTCTTTTTCCATATTTCTTCACTTTTATTTTTGTGTTGTTTTTTGAAATGTGTATGTAGTTATCCAAGAAATAGTATTCCACGGCTCTGGAGAGGCTTTAGCTAATTTATCAACTTCTTCATTAATCCCTATTCCCTTGTGAGCTGGTACCCAAATGAATGTAATTGATTGCGCTATTTGGAGGCACTAATGTAAAGTTGAACTTAAATTTAATATTATCGTATTGGATTTTCTATTAATATTTTGGATGCTTTTTAGGACTGATAAGCTGTCCGTCAAGATGATATAATTTTCTGTTTCAGAAACCCAATTTTTTAACGCAGTCCATATGGCTATAGCTTCAGCTGTGAAAATTGAAATCGTTTCTTTCAGTATGAAATTTTGTCGAACTTTTTTCTTAGGGATCAAAATTCCTATTGATGTTTGATTAGTATTTTTTGAACCATCTGTTGCTATTATGATATTGTTATTAAATTTTGGCTGAATTTAATCATTAAACATATTTTGTACTATGTCATCTGGAAGATCCTTGTTTTGAAATGGTAGCTCATGAGTATAGATGTTTATTTTGCGATTTTCGTAGACTGGAGGAGGAGGGATCCATTGAAGAATATCTACTTTAGAGATACATAATTCTTGGAGCAGGTTGATCGTCTTTTGAAAAATACTGATCTTTTTCTCTATATTTATAAAAGAAAATGTTATTTATATCCCAAAATAATCTTGCATTCGGTGACCAGTTTTTTAATGCAATATGTTTAGTTATAAATTTTTGGCAAAGGAAATTATGGCGATTATTAATACTTCCATTCATAGACTCTGCTCTTAAAAAATCTAACGGGGGGTTTCTTGGGAGACCTAGGGCTAAACGTAAGGCAGCATTGTAAATCGGTTCTAGTTTTTGTCTGTTGCTATTGCTAGAAAAGGAAAAAAGTTGACTTCCATAGTCAAAGATAGAACGGATTGTGGCATTAATAATATTTAAAAGATGATCAGATCTTGTTCCTATTTTCGGAGAAGATAAGGCTTTAATGGCATTTAAATATTCGAATCCTTTCTGACGTAGGTAATTAATGTGATGTTTCCAGGTGATATTGAGGTCGAAGATGATACGCAGGATTTTAAGACTCTTCACTTCGGGAATAGGCTTGTCGCATATTTTAAGTAATGGAGGTATTGTGCCTCTTTTTCTGGAAAAGTTGATTAGACTGCTTTTTTCTGGAGAGGTGGACAATTTCCATTTTTTACACCACACTGAAATTTTATTTAAAGATTCTTGCATTTCGTCTATTGTTTTATTCCAATTTGTACCACTATTGTATAAAAATTTGTCGTCTGCATAAACCAGAAGATGGCTGTCGTGTTGAATTTCAAAAATATCTGCCATATAAATCATAAAAAGGAAAGGACTTAAGATACAACCCTGGGGTACACCATAATTACTTTTAACGATTTTTAAAAAAATGTTCCTCCATTTGATTTGAATTGTTCTCTGATGTAAGAAGTTTTGTATCCATCGTAGCAATCTACCAGAGTATCCAACTTTGTTTAATTTAGAAACAAGTCCATTTGGCCACACTGAGTCTCATATACTGCTTTAATATCTAACGCTACCAAAATAAAATATTCTTTGCGTTCTCTAGCCAGTATAATGTCATGTTGTAATTGATTGATTGATTGATTCATTATTAACATCGCATTGTTTTAGCTACACGAGGGCTTTTGACAACGGACCACGTAATTTTGAACTATGGTCAAGTGATGTGGACGACACCTGAGTTGGCACCCCCTCTCCTAACTACCACACCACACCAGCGGGAGGACGTTTCAGCTCTCGACAGATTTAACGTGCATCGCTGCCCTGCACGGCGGGTCTTTAGAGGTACTGGGCTCGAAATCGTGACAAGGCAAGCCATGATCTGATACCTATACCACATGTTGTAATTGAAGTAATGTATTAATGCTGCTTCTGTGAGGGTAAAAACCATGATGATTAACATGAAAAATTTTGTTTTGAAAACTGAAATCTAGCATTCTATGTAGAATCATTCTTTCTAATAATTTGGCAATTACTGAAGTAAAAGATATAGGACGGTATGACGAAACTTCCTTGGGATTTTTGTGAGGTTTTATGAAAGGTAGGATAATTGCGTGAGTCCAATCTTTTGGAATTTGACTTGAAGACCAACTGTCATTAAAGGATTTCAGAAGGAGATTTATTGCTTTGATGGGGAGATGGTTTATTGTTTGGAGAGAAATTTCATCATGCCCTGGACTGCTGTTCTTTTGATGAGATATTGCTATTTCTAATTCTTTTAAAGAAAAAGGTTTATTAATATCCTGGCTATTGTCCGGAATAGAGATATTTGGAACACTATCGTTGTTTTGTTTTGCGTAATATTGTAAAAAACAGTTTGCTTGGGATTGTTCGTTTGTTAATATGGTTCCGTAATTTTCAATAATATTTAATGAAGAATAGTTAGGATTTATTCTATTTTTGATTATTCGGATTATTTAAAAAAGAACTTTAGGAGAAGATATTTTTTCACAAGTCTTGTGCCAAAAATGTTCTTTACAGGCTTTGATTTTTCGCTTAAATTTTGCGCTTACTTCTTTATATTTTATCCACTCTTCTTCTTTAAAGTTTTTCCTTTCTTTATTAAGGAGTTTTCTTTTTTTTGCTCTTAAATGCCCGCATGCTGCTGTCCACCATGGAGCTCTTGAACTGATCTGTTTTTTTTTTCTGATTCTTGAGATAAGATTTGAGCTTTTTTAATTTCTTTTATAATATCTATATTTATGTCTTCATTTAAATTTAAATTTTGTTGAATAATATTGATAAATTTGTTCCAATTTGTTTTTTGTTTAAAATTATTAGTTGCTGAGATGTTTGTTCTTTTGTAATTAATAATTATAGGGAAGTGGTCACTTCCAAAATTATCGGTATTTGTGGACCAGGATAAATCATTTTAAATCTATAGAAGCTAAAGAAAGATCTATAGATGTAAAAATTCCCGATGATTGGAGATAAGTTGGACTTTTATCGTTTAATAATATTAAGTCACACACACACATTTTCAATAATCCAGTCAAAAATCTTTTTTCTAGAAGCACTGGAATTTTTTGATCCCCATATCTCATGAGATGCGTTGAAAAATCTCCCTATATCAAACTGTGATTATCAATATATGATGTTATTTTAGATAAATTGATGTCTTTAAAGTTACCCGTTGGGATGTATACATTAAAAATTGTGATAGGAACTAAATCTATCTGAACTCTGACTATTAAAATTTCTATGTCTTCACTAATTTCTGAGAATATTTTTATTGCGCTAATATCTATTTAAACCTATCATTAATCCTCCTCCTCTTTTGATTTCCCTATCAATTCTGAATATATTCTTATTGGGAATTGTGAAAATATCATTTGGATGTAACCAAGTTTCTTGAATTATTAAAATACTTGCTTTTTGAAAAATTGGCGTGAAAAGAATATCTGTGACCTCTTGTTTTTAATTCCACGTGCATTCCATTGGATTATAATCATGATTTAAAACGAAAAAAAGGTGCGCGATACTATGAATTATATAGTTTAAATATTCAAAAAAGAAAGTAGATTAATATTGAGTTTTTAGCGAGAAGGAAATTTGATTATTTATTTAAGTTTCTTTATTTTTTTCTACTACACTTTCTAATGTATTTCCTCTCTGTTCTGATATTTTCTTAAATCTTTTTGCTTTTTCATTCAGTTTTCTATTTATTAGAAAGTCATCATCTTTTGGAATTGTTATATTTTTTTTTATTGAAAACAATTTTAAAATCCCCGTGCACCACAAAGTATCACACGGGGCTTACAGAAGTAAGTCTTAAACACACATTCAAGGGAAATAAACAATTAAAAAAAGAGAAGTTAAGAAGGCTTACAAACAGTTGCAACAAATTTACAGAAATTATTGAAAGCACTTCTGGTGGAAAGAAATTGGTGAAAATTCGGTGGCCAATTAATGTTGAGTCTCTTGAACGCCAGTCTTATGAGCTTTCTCTCTCTGACATACTTGGAACACAGAAGGATCACATGTTCTACATTTTCCTCGCCACCAATATTACAGTCACAGAAAGATGAAGGAGCTAAATTAAATTTGTTCAGGTAGCTTTTGAAATTACCGTGACCAGTGAGAAATTGGGTTAATTTGTAGTTAGTGTAAAAATGATGACATGATAGTCTCTTATTAATGGTGGGAAAAAATTTCTTTGTTATGCTCCCCTTATTAGAAATGAGATATTTTCTTGGTTCCAAGACTTCATCATTCTTTCATTCGTGATCTTCTTGTAAAACGATTTAGGAATATTAACGTCAATGTCAATTTTGCGCTTGGTTGCAGCTTTTGCAAGCCAATTGGCTCGCTCATTTCCAAGAACGCCGGTGTGTCCGCAAACAAATGCAAAATCTATTGAGATGTTTTTATCTCTTAGGCTTTTAAGTTGCTTCTGGATCTCGACGATTATATTGTTAGATGAAGAAATACATTTAAGAGAATCCAAGGAGGAAAGAGAGTCAGTACAGATGAGGTATTCTGAGATGACACTATTTTGCTCAGTGATCCATTTAACGGCGAAATTTAAACATAAAAGTTCAGCTACAAAAACTGTGCATTCATCACGAATTCTAAATTGAAAGTTCTCGGATTCAACACCACTCCTGAACACAACAAATGCGAAACCAACTCTTCCATCAATTTTACTGCCATCAGTATAGCAAATAACAGGGAAATCTTCTGTGCTCTTGTCACTAAATTGAACAGTATTGATGGCATTCCTCTCTGAAGGATGAGGGATAAAAATGGAGATAGAATACAATCATAATTAGAGATGGAAGAAGCAGAGAGATTTTCTCTAAAAGCAATATTATGAAGAATAGTAATGTCGATTGGAGGGAAGCCAGAAAGAGCATAAACTGAGTCGTAACTTATTGTGCGATAACCACATATGACCCGTAAAAGTATCCTTCTTTGTATGCGTCGCAGATACTTAGAAATCATCTTTCTTTTAAGTGCCTCGCCCCAAACTCTAGAGCCATACAAAATGAAAGGCTCGATTCCTTGCTTATAAATGAGAGAATGTACATTGAAGTTTATTCCGAACGTGTTGCGAGCAATCCGATTTAATCCACGCTGTAATTTGTCACATTTCTCGGATATGTAACTTAAGTGTTGCTTCCAAGAAAATTTAGTATCAAGAAGAACCCCAAGATACTTCATTTGCTTTACCATAGTCAAGGGAGTTCCATCGAGATATAGCTGAAATGCATCATAGCAAACGTTTCGTTTTTCAATAGCCATGAATCTGGTTTTATCAGGATTAAATTCCAATTTAAAACTTTTTGACCAGTCAGAAGCGAAGTTCAAAGCTTCCTGTGCATGTAGGAAAGTCTCAGAAATATCCTATATATATATATGTTATATTGGATCCCTATATATGTTATATTGGATGCAAATTTTTTCAAGGTAGATTCCATGGTATTCATTAAGGAAGAAAAGCTCAAATTTATTTGTTCTACCACGGTATTCAGTTCTGCCGTGAAGCGTACTATTTGTTCTAATTTCTTTTCAAATATGTTATTGTTTTCTTCAAATTTCAACTCTAATTTCGCAAACTTTTTTTCAAGATTTTCTATCTTCTCTGTCTGATCATTATACGTTTTGGCCGAGTATGATGTTTTTTTTCCCTTTGGAATTTCTCAACTGCTTCGTTTCTCGAGATTTGTTGCTGTACTTTAATTTTTAAGATTTCAACTTCCTCTTGATATCTTTTGCAACCTTTATCGTTAGCTTCATGGTCATCACAAGAGCTTCATTTTTTTATTTTTATTTCTTTACAATCGTTTTCAGAGTGGTTTAGTGAGCAAATTCGGCATTTTATTGAGCTTCTACAAAAATTTTTAATGTGTCTAAATTTCTAACAGTTTGTACATTGCCTAAGTTTTTCATAGTAGAGATTAGTCTTAAACATTTCAAATCCTATTGGAACTCTTTCGGGAATACTGCATCCAATTTGGGTAACTTTAATTGTTTTGATAGGTTTAAATCCAGATTCTGTTTTTTTTTGGTAAAACGTTGAATATCAAAAATTGCATAATTGTTATTTTCTAATTCCGATTTTATGTCGTCTATTGTATATTCTGTGTCTATTCCTTGTAATATGTAACTACTGGTTAGGCCAATAAAGGACAATCTTGTACTTATTTTTACACCATTAATTTCTTTAATTTTTAAAGCTTCTTTTGCGGTCTCTCAATTATTTGTTTTAATTATGATCTTGCCGTTTCTTGTTTTGCTTATACTCAGAATACTTTTTTTAATTGTGAATGCTTTTATCATTCTTTTAATTTAAGTGGATTACCACTCTGAAAGTTATTTTCTGATTTTAAGAAAATTGTAATATTTGGACTTGTATTTAAATTTTGTCTTTCCGCAAACTTGGTCAATAATTCTATATCTGTTAAATTACATCTATATTTATTTAATGAAAAATTAAGAGTTGTATTTTCCACCTCCATATTATTATCTGGGTGAGGGTAGTCAACCCATTTTGTCTTCCCTACTCCAATACACAAATTTGTATTAATACACTATCTTGAGTAAATACTTAAATTAAAAGCTCTTATCCGAAGGTAGAATAAAAGTTATATGAAATAAATTTCAATACAAAACAAAAAAATCAAAACGATCTCACCGTCTCGAATCCGCTTGAAAAGTCAAAATTATTCAATACTTTTAGCACCCAGAAGCGACATCTTGACGGACATAATACAAAGACCCAGGGAAGAAGTCTTGGAATTCTTTGTTTACCTTTTCACGGGTACAGTTAACCCTGATTTTATTTTAATGGATGACTACATGAGGCACATAGAGCTCGTCTGGTCGATGAATTTCTGGAAAGCGAGACTATTCGCGAAATAGATTGGCCAGTTAGTGCAAAGTGACGAGAACGACAACTGAGTTGGCACCCTTTCTCCTAACAACCACACCACAAGAGAAGAATATTGATCCTCTACAAATTTAACGTGCATTGGCCACATGGCGGGTCTTCAGTGGCACCAGGACTCTAACCCGTGACCAAGAGGGAGTGACCATGACCACTAGACTATCGCGGCCATGATTAAGAGTGATTCTACGAAAAAATCTAATTGCTATGAAAGAGTGCCCGCATTTGTTGCCATCTCGACGAAGACTGCGAGACGTTTTGCTTTTGGTTTGCAATGGACGGCACATTTTACTCCCTCTGTCAGCGTAATTAGATTTTTAAAGGTAACGGATCTCAATGAATGAATTTTCTTCTTTTGTTGAGAAGAATTCTTCAGCCACGAAGTTCGTGATTCTGCCACCAGGGTAGTCGGAGGGGCAGAAGGCCGTTTTCCTTGAGAAGAAAGAAAGTCCATTCAACCGGAGTTGTAAGCAAGAATTGTATCTCTCTGATATCTCCCCACCCAGAAGGAACCGCTCCAGAGAATAGTTCACGACCAATTAAACTTTCTTGGGTCTGTCTTTCTCCTCCCACGCCTCGGGAGCTCATCGAGGCGTGACGTTCGCGCGGCGGAGCGTGTGATCTATTGTGCAAAGCGTCTGAGAAGACGCTTCTCCTTCACCACAAAAGAATCGAAAAGCGCACTTTTACTTAACGTATCGTTCCACAGTGACGCAGATTTTATTCTGTTTCATTTTTATTTAACATCGCATTTTTGTGTTACGTTTTTTCATTGATGGCAACTGACATCATTCTTTTAAGGTATCCGACTACGTTCGGAACCGTGATTTTGTAAAAGTGAATAAATGAATAATATTTATGATATTTAGTGTCACTTAGATTAGAAAATGTATATAAAATTGTTTTAAGACTAGTATTACAATAAAAAATTATTTAAGTGCAATATTTTGACAAAAATCAACATAGAATGACCCATTTTCAAAATGTTTTCCCTTTGTGAAAAATGCTTTTATTATAATAATATTTTGCCTGTATAGAGCTCAGACCTCTGTACAGAGACTGAACTAGAATTTCTGAATTGTATAGCTTAGAAGTGGGATTATCCATGTTTTACGACAACAGAGGGGAGAAATTTGAAGAAAAAAACGCCGATAATTATTTGAATTGGTTGTAACTCTGAAAATAATGTGAAGTTTTCAAAACTCATCGTTGAGCCTTTGTACAGAGGTCTGAGCTACATACAAACAAAATTTTATTATAATAGAAGCATTTTTCACAAAAGGAGAACATTTTGAAAAAAGGTTTTTCTAAGTTAATTTTTTGCCGAAATATTGTATTAAAATAATTTTTTTTGTCAAAGTGTCCTTAAAACAACTTCTACATGTATTCTAATCCAAGTGACACTAAATATCATAAAAATTATCCATTTATTCGCTTTTTTAAAATCACGGTTCCGAATGTAGTCGGATACCTTAAGGTGTAATCATGAAAAAAGTATGACGCCCCTTCAGTCTTTCAAGAGTGTGGATCTAACCTGTGTATATACATAAAAAGGAGAGAAAAGCAACTCACTCATTCATCCCATCTTGACGTACGCTTGCCCCGTGTGGGGCTATGCAGCTGATTTAAAAATTAAACTTATAGAAAATGCCCAAAATGCTTTAATCAGGAATATAACCAAGGCATGTAGATACACTAAAAATAGAGATAGTTACAAAGCTATTAACATTTATCCTTTAAAAAAATATATTCAAAAAATGGCAATTAAATTTTTTGATAATCCGCCAAATTCTAATAAGTTAAATGTCTTAAATCTTGAAAATTACAACCCCAATGTCAATACTAAGAGGCCCAGAAGAATCCTTCTGAACTCGTATAATCCCCATAGTAATTAATTGCGTCATTCCTCTCGTGGCGAATGACCATTTTCTAAATTGTCATTTTACTCATGTTTCCTTTCTTAATTTTAAAATATTCTCAATCTGCAACCCATACAGGCAAGCACTTTTTTCCAATTCAATTTCTGTTCCATAACTTCAAGGCAGTGAATAGAGTGTTAACTCACTGATTCTTTTAGTCCACTAATCAGGAAGCTCTCTCTAAATCCAGGCCTCTCCATTCAAGGCCCAAATACATTTCGATATGGGATGGAGGAACGTCTTGCGTTCCGTTTCCCAAAGATGTCAAGCTTCACTCATTTATCAAGATATCTAGGGAACTGTTAGACCTATTGACTTGAAATTTGGCAGGTATGTTTCTTTCATAGAGTAGAGATCCTCTTCAAAAGGGTTTTAGTGAAAATTGACTGCCAAGAGGGATGGCGAGGTTTAAGAGGTGTTGTAGGTAAATATTAGACCTACAGATTTGAAATTTGGTACTTACGCTTGTTTTGCTTAGAGATCTATTAAGATTACGGGACAAATTGAAAAAAAATATTAGTTTTGGGATTATTAGACTTAGACTTGAAATTTGGTAGGCATGTTCCTTTCTTATTTTTAGTACAAATCCATTAAAAAATGGGTTTCAACATTTCTCTTTGGGGAAGGGGCTACAGGAGTGTAAAAGATAATTCTATTTCAATTTTTGAACTTATTAGTTATTATTTAGAAGACCAGTCCTTTTTAACACGCTTTTATAAGCATCACTTGTATGTAACGAAATCTTTGAACGAATTTTTACCCACTTTAAAAAGTCAGATTAATTCGAAATTTTGCACAATTGTCAAGGATTGATGACAATACAATAATTTCATATTTTTGTTCCATTGTCTTGATCAGGATCATCAGGATTAACTATTTTGAGATTTGTTGACTAAAAGATTAAGTTACAACTCTAAACCCGAAAACGCTAGTGGTTAATAAAAATATAACAAGCAAAAAGAGTGTTCTTTTTTTTGAGAAAGTGATGGGTGCATCAACAATTTCTTACCATAATGTAAACAATTGTTTGATTTTCTTGAAAATGGAAATAAAATAAGACTCGTGCATGCAAAAACAAATAATTTATGTTCTAACTGCTAAACTCAGACATGAAATCTGTTTTTCTAAATTTTTTGTCTGATCTGTGGAAAAAAAATGAAGCATCATTCATTCCCTCATTTTAACAAAACAGCTGATAATTGATTCAGAGGTCAACGGATTAAAAAAAAATCCTTACAAACTCTTCAATTCAAAACGTATACTTTTATACCTAATGCTGATGCCTTTCAGAGAGCATATTGAGCTCTTTTTAGTTAGTCAAACTTAGCTCTTCCAGATTTCCTTCTGTTGGCTGATCCTACATTTTGCAAACCAGGCTGTATCGACGCTTTGCTAGGATTTCAAATTCTAAACAATTACGCATTTAAGATTAATTTATCAATGAATAAATTATAGTTTTTAAAAAACAAAAAAAACATGCTTTTATTGTAGATCGAACTAAAAAATGAAAAATAAATTGCAGTTTAAAAAAAACTAAAAAATACGCTTTTTTATAGTTTTTTAATCGAACTAAAAAGTAAAAAATAATTCTTAATATAAGAATAAAATGATTCACGATAAAATTAATGTTGTTGTGCTAAAAGAGTGGGGTGTGCTTTGTACTGCATTTTTACACTAACTCAACATTTCGGAATAGAACTAGTAAGAAATTATGACAATTGATAGATAGTACCCCAATGACGTTATATATAATTCTCTCGTTAAACATTTTATTCTTATATTAAGAATTATTTTTTTACTTTTTAGTTCGATTTAACATAAAAGCGTGAGTGTTTTAGTTTTTTTAAACTATAATTTATTAAATCAAGAGATGAGAGTTGTAAGAATGTTTTTCAATACAATCGAATGCTTAATGCTAGGACTTAGATATCAACTATTAATATAGATAGGTATACAATATATACTCATACATCATCCTGAAATACCCAGCGAAGTGGACGAGTAAGTGCTAGTTATATTTATAGTGGAATTTAGTTTATCTAATCAATTTGTAGAGATTGCATTATTCAGTTGTTAGCATGAATGATTCCCTAAAAATGTTCCTGTTACAATAATTTTAAATTGTACGGAGTGTTCAAGAGCAATAATAATGGTTTTTTACTCTAATGCCAGTCTCCAAACTACGGCCTGCGGGCCAAATCTCGCCACGAGGCCTTCTCATCCAGCTTTGGAGACTTTTTTTTTATCTAAGGAAAAAAAATTAAGGAAATTGGCACGTATTCCACTAAGATCAACTGCCACTTACGTGAACGTTACTTTTTTACCGAATTAAAATAGAGGTGCAAGTAGAGTTTTATATTTTCCAACATCACACTACATAGGAAAACCTTATTCGCGGCCGCAGTAGCCTAGTGGTCAAGTAACGGACTCGTAGTCAACGTGTCATTCGAGCCTAGTACCGCTGAATACTCACCGTGAAGGGGAGCTATGGACTTTAAATCTGTCGAGAGCTCAAACGTCCTCCAGTTGGTGTGGTGGTTAGGACAAGGGGTGCCAGCTCGGGTGTCGTCCTCGCTTTATCCAAAAACCCTCGAGTAGCTGAACAGTGCGTCGTTCATATTCGCTCACTCACGTGAAACCTTATTCGACACTTTATTTTTTACACTCAGTGAGATGATATAACGCCACTTGGAGAATGAATTTTATTTTGTTCAATAATTGATTGTTTTGATCAGTTGCGGTTGACATCGGCGATGAGGTCTTGGTATCAGTTAGTGTCTAGTTGCGGAACATGCGAGTACTCTATTTAATTTAGTGAAAGTTTCCTTCGCGTAATTTCTTACCAGTGTGCGTAAAGCATTGGTAATGTCGTTAGTTAAACAGGAATTTTCCAAATATTCTGAGGGGAAATACTAAATCGAATCTCTTTACCATAAGAGGCAACGATCTCTCTACCATAAGTGGATACATTTGCAGTCTATATTCAGATTTCAACTTAGAAAAGTCATAAGAATTTTTAAAAATTGTTTCGGGTCATTTGCAGCTATAGAGAGGAAATTAGCTGGCATAATCAGGTTTTTTGAGTAATATTTTGCACAAGGTATTTTCAGTCTCACTATTTATTCATGTTTATGACAAATTCCCTTTATTTTGGTGCCCAACGATGACCGAGAAGAGGAAAAGAAAAATAGATGAGTGTTGGCAATTTCAAGAATGAAATTCGAAATAATCTTTCATCAAATCTGGCGAGAAATCCTTGCGTAATTTACAACATTGCGAGGATGAAAAGAATACACAGGCTGTATTCTTTTAAAGAATACAGCCTGTGCAGTCAACATCAAATAGGAGAAATATGCAGAGTTAGAAGGTAAAATCTATGCTGAAAAATTTTCTAAATTACAAAATTCTCACATCTCAAAGGATTTTGTGCAGTAAACCTTCAAATAAAAATGAATCCTTAACTGAAGTCAGTTATAAAGTCGCCTAAGTCCTGGCTAAAAGTGGCAAACCACTAACAGATGGTGAAGCAGTGAAGGAATTTTTGTTGGAGATATCTGAGGAACTTCCCCAGAAAATTTGAAAACAGTTAAAAAGATCGTTTTGGTGCCATTGCCCTCCATGTTACGAACGTGAGTGAAAACATAGTAACTCAAACAACGAAAAATGCAAGAAAGTTTTGCCATCTTTCAGTTGCAATGGATGAATCGTTGGACAGCTTTCCACCTCTCAACTATTTGTGTTCGTTAAAGTTTGGGTGAAGACGTAAACAGAATAGAAGAGTTAGCTTCCCTACATAGCATGTATGGCACTGTTACCAGAAAGCATATATTGAAGAGATTGAAAAAAACATTTGTGCTGATTATAACTTGAACTAGACTGACCTCAGTTGCCTGACTGATTGGTAGAGGAAAGAACATGAATGCTATAAAGAAATGCTTGGTTGCACAAGTAAAGCAGATGTGTAATGAGAAAAACATTCCACGACCAATGTTCCTGCACTGTGTTTTTCACCAGGAAGCTTTGTGTGCTAAGTATGAGGACATTAGCAGTGTACGGAATTCTGTGGTGTAGATGGTGAATTTATTAAAGTCACTTTGGATCAGGCATAGAGAGTTCATATACATGTTAAAAGACATAGACACGGAATAGCAAGAATTACCATATTGCTCAGAAATAAGACGGCTAAGTTAAGAGAAAGCTTTGAGAAAAGAGTAGTTGAATTAAGAAAAGAAAGAGGTAACATCCTAGAAAGTAAAGGAAAGTCAGACATTTCTGTTCAATGAAAAGACGGAATGTAAATTGTGTGACCTCTGCTGTAGACATAACTAGTCATTTCAAGTTTTTGAATCTAAATCTACAAGAAAAGAAATTTAGTTTCTGATCATTACACTCCACCTAAAGGCCTCCAGATTTAAACTTGACTTGGTTTTAGAATAAGTACACTCCAACAGCTTTTGACGTACCTTTTAAGGTCATGGCTGAAGCAACAACTGAGATCCTCCTGTCATTTGCACACACCTGAGATCATCAAAGACCTCCAGTTGCAATTTCAGGAGATGTTTTCTGACTTGAATTCAGAGCAAGAAGAAGTCTGTTTCAAAAACCCATTTGAAACAGATGTTGCCCAAGGCCAGTTGTTGTCCAGATGAACTGCAACTGGAGGTCATTGAGTTGCAAGCAAAGAAATTCAAGGGACTGGTGGGTTTTTGGCCAAAGAAGACTCTCCAAAAGTCAAAAACTTTTACAAAAAGGTATCAATAAAAATCTTTGGAATAATATACTTGTGGGAACAAACATTTTCAAGAATGAAATATGTGAAAAATAATTTGAGACCAAACTCGTCTGATTATAGATTCAGGTCACTGTTTTGATGTTAAGGACATCAAATCTAAAGCCAGAAATGTCTGCAATTTGGTCGTCCAGAAAACTAATACAAGTGTTCATGTGTGTAGTGCATTAATGTGTTATTAAACAATAACTGAGTTAAAAAATATTAAATAAGTAATTGTAAACATCTATGTTTTCTTTTTTTTTATTTGGACCTAGAGTGTGCAGAGGGGTCCCAAAATGCTGTTTGGTGGTTATGAGGCACCTGGGCTGAAAAGTTTGGAGACCTCTGCTCTAATCTAATGCATTATTTTTATTTATTCCCATCAAAAGAACCATGAGTGGGTTTCTTTTCACTTTCTGTATTAAGGATTCCTCTTTTTTCAAGAAAAGTCTCATTGTTTAGATCAGTGTGACTGATTCCAGTCACGCGTCTTTTTTTCGTAGTACATGACCGGAAGAATTCACGTAATAAAGCATGTTGTGTGTGTATGTACATCTCTTTACTCTGCCTCCGTAAAAGTGTCCGAATTTATCCTCCATACTTATTCTAAAAACTGCATCATCGGATGAGAATTTTATCTTCAACTTCCTCTCTCTCTCTTTTCATTTCACTCACGAATCGAAATTTTCTTTGCAAGGAAGTAACTCTTCGCATACGAAGGGTATCTCTTAGCATTGGGAACAGAATTCATCTAATTTAGCCATTTCGCTACCCCAGATACCGTGGTTCAAATGACCGTCGCCAATAGACTTCGTGTTGCTTTCGAGTGCAACGTTAATGTAACTCTCATTCCCTCAACCTCTAATTCTATATTGAAGGAAGTACAATGGATGAAATGGCCTCCTTTACCTGATGAAGCATCCATTTTATACTGCCGCATAACTATATTTTTCTAATTTTTCAAAAGATATCAAATTTTAAATATCAGAAGAACATGGATTCTTCAACGTTAATGGACTTTTGAGAAAGGAAACAAAACAAAAGCAAGTATTATAAAAAAAATTAAGTCAATTCCTACTTGATCAAAAAAGACAAATTTTATTTTAGATACTTTTTATTAATAGTTACAATTAATATATAAATATGTATATACATAGGACAGAATCACAACAAGTGGGAATTCATTTTTATTCATTATCATTAAAGTAAAGTATTGTCATCCAAAACAATCGTGTCTATAAAATTTCAGTTCAACTGAATGCTTTAAAACGTGAGAAAAAAACCTTTTCAAGTTTTGACACAAGTCGCCAAAAGGGTCGCTAAGTCGCCAACATGGCTGTATTTGTGATTCTTTAAATAATTAGTTTTAATCAATTAATTTTTATTAATTATAATTAAATTACTGTATTGTCATCCAAAATAATCATGTATATAGAATTTCAGCTCAATGAAGCGCTTTAAAATGTATTTTATTAACGATTGAAAATTCCACCACAAGATAAATAAATAAATATAGAGAGTGTGACTTAATATAGTAGCAATTGAAAAACTACCGCATAAAACTCTTAGCATAATTATATACTTGTATAATCATACATATATTATATTAAAAACATTTAATAGGCCGCAACATTTGAACCCCATTTTTTAAAATAAAATATCAGAAGCGATTTATAGTATGCAAAATCTGGTAAGAAATCAATGAGGAAAAGCAATTTATCATGTGGCAGAGCCCCCTCAATCGTTTATGTGTAACCTATTCCGTTTCACGGATGCTGGTTGCCTAGTACTAATGGTCACGAACTGCATGCCGGTGGCTCATGAGTTCGAGTCCTGATGCCACTTCAGATAATGCAGAAATCTGTAGAGGCTCAAAACTTTCTCGTTGGCGGGAAGTTCGGAAAGTAAGAAGACAGTTCAGGTGTCGTCTCCGTCACTTGACCAAGGTTCGCCACTCAGAGCCCTCGCGTTACTTTCGAACAGCGATACTAAACCTGCGCCCCCCGAGCCTTTTGAAGTGGCCCTCTCATCAACCATTGCTTTCAAAAAGCTACTTAAGAACATGGTATTAAAAATCAAATCTATCAATTTTGATTTTTTGCTGTCGGTGTCGTACGGCTGCGAATTGATATTCTTTTTTCTGTTTGTATAACGGTTACGGTTAGTGATAACAGAAAACAGTAGAGTACGGATACTTTTATGGGTGGAACAAATTTTTAACAATCCTTCATACCTTACAAGCGAAAAATATTCGAACGTTTTGGAGATTGACTGTTTTGTAGTGAAAAACAGACATGGATCCGTACTTGTTTGATTTGTCACGAAAGTGCGACATTTAAAAATGCCAGTAAATAGGATCCTTCAATGACACTTTCCCTCCAAGATCTCTTTCAAGAGATGTAAATAGGCTTTCTTGAATATCCTTTACAACAGCAACAAAGTGTTTTGTCAGTGGTCATGTCACAGCAGGAACAGAGATATCCGATGAAGTTTGTTATATTATTGATAATCATATGAAACCGTTTACTGATGCAAAAATTGTCAAGAAGCGTTTCTAAAATTTTTTAATTTATCGTTAGTGATAAAAATAATAATAATTAAAAGAAGCAAAACACAGAATTTATAATATTTTGATCAATTTTCCACATTTTAAATTTCCAATGTTATCTTGATCTGAAAGCATTTCTCCCCCGGTTTAAATTCATGTTGCGGCCCGCGTTAAATAGCTAACATATATGTGTGGCCCGCGTGATATGGCTAACATATGTATGCGGCCCAGCAGAAAAAAAAGATGAGTACCCCTGCTTTAGAATGTAAGGTTGAATGCCTTAGAATGCAAAAATCAAAACAAATATAGCGAACATTATGATCCATTACCGCAGGTTTTAAAGTGAAAGAACTCCCACACGGCATGTTTGGAAACGTTTCTTTAAATGAACTCTTTTTCGTGGAAAAAAATACACTGGATGCTTATTTTGGAATTTCTACTTGACTTACAGGAATTCGTTTTCATAGATACCCTCCTCAATACAAAATATAAAAAAAAAACACCAAAGCATTTGCTTGTCCAGCAGCCCATCCGGTATAGTGGTTAGTGACGCTGACTGCGGTGTCGTAGGGCCTGGGTTCGAATCTCAGAGATGGCATGGATGTTTGTATTGTAATCCTTCTTTCCTTTGTGAAGTGGGCTTCAAGCTTACTTC
The DNA here is from genome assembly GCA_019973935.1 of Trichonephila clavipes. NCBI lineage: Eukaryota > Metazoa > Arthropoda > Arachnida > Araneae > Nephilidae > Trichonephila > Trichonephila clavipes. The sequence goes on along the minus strand of BMAU01008198.1, from coordinate 351,715 downwards.
TGTAAGCCCCCATGTGATACTTTGTGTGATTTCTAAATGTTCTCAATAACAATGGAAAAAAATATCAGTTTTCTGGGTAGGCATTCTATATATTCCTTAAATTTCTCTTACAATCCTTCGAACCTAAGATTTATTCATTTGCAACTGATGTCTGTCGAGAGCTAAACGTCCTCCCGTTGGTGAGGTGTTGTAGTTAGGAGAGGGGTGCCAGCTCAGGTGTCGTCCTCGTCACTCGATCACTGTTCAAAAGAACGTGATCCGTCGCCAAAAGCCCTCGTGTAGCTGAACAGTGCGACGTTAATATTCACTCACTCACTTGGTAACTGATGTTGCCATTCTCAAACATCTTCAGCTTTTCATGGAAATTTGCGTTATATTTATCCCAATTAATATCAGATTTTCATTATAAATTGGTTAAGAAACTATATTGTGTGCAATATTTTTGTTTAAAATAAAAGGGCGAAATGATATGAATTGTAAGTAAATCCGAAAGTAGGTAATCTTTGTAGCTGCCCCCTCGGCGATCGACTCTGTGCTACGTATTGAGAAAATGGATGAGTAGAGTAGGACTCGAGGAATTAAATTATTGATTTATTATGTCTACAGCCATTAATTACAATATTTAAGTATAGATAAAAGTTACTCAATCAACTGATTGCTTTAATACTACAGAAAATTTAGGTGATAGGAGAAGAACGTCTTTCCTTCCAAACCGTTCAGCAGAGACTCTTCGTTAGCTCCCTTGCGATGGTCTCCTCTCTGAAATCCCCTCTAGGTTCAGCTTCCCCGCACAGATCTTTTCGTTTATGGCTATTGGCTGTCAACTTGATGTCAGATGAAAGGATTTTGCAATATTTTAGTTGAGCACATGTTAATATGGAAGGAGTAATTCTACCTGCATAAAGCCGAACTTTAGCTGCGATGAAGGAAACGCACTCATTATAACATCCGGACGAGACTGCTCTGGCACAAGATTTTTCCAAACTTCTTAAGGGTAAAGCAATCGATGGATTCGTTCTGAGTGAAGCCGCACTAAGCGAGGTATTCCAGTATTTTGTAAAATAAAAAGCCATGTTCCAAGAAATTATTTGAATGGGATTCAATTATATATGCAGATCCCTTACAATCAAACGACAAACCTTTATGTACCGACCGTACTTATAAGTACCACTCACTTTAAAGTTACATAGAATAAACATTTTTACGAATATTTTGACACTATAAGTATCATCAGGAATATTCTTTGAAATCCACTCTTTCAAGATATATGGCAGCACGGGTTCTATGATGAGTATTTTAGCGGGGACGGTGAATAGTTTTATAGCAGAAATTGCGTTTTCAGCTGACGGCGTTTTAAGCGGATTGCGAAGATCGTCATTTTTGTCCCGAAAAAATATATATATATAGTTAATGTCAAAATTTAAGTGTCTAATTTTTTGGTATGTTACTAAAGACCTTAGAAAACGATTTGACTATTTATTTTAAGTGAACAGTGTATATAAATTAATTTTACAGTTAAATATCTTTAATTAATTAGCTCGAACGGACTAAATTCTACAAAGTTGAGTCCTTTGTCCTTTAATTTTTAATGTAGTAATTAAAAAAAATATATTTCATGAAAAAAACCCACAGTAAATGATAATGCGGTCGATAAAAGGTTAAACACCTAAAATTGATTGACTACCATGTTGCAATGGAGCATACGGATGGTGTTTCAAATAGTGGACATTCCAATGCTAAAGCATAATTTCCGGGCGTATGCGGTACCATCGTTCCACATGAACTGTACCAATGCCTCGCAGATGGATTTGCGAATAGTTATGTCCCCACTTGACACCGGAAATGCAATTAGACTAAATGAAGCAGATGGTCAAATCGCAAGATTGCTAGAAATATGGTTAAGAAACGATGCTACACTATTCGATGAAGTTGACAGCAGTGAATGAGCATGAAAACTCAATACATGTATAAATATCCCCATTCCATTCATATAACTCTTTCTTGGTGCATTTCTTTTTATGTTATAGAATTGTAATGGGTTCTATTTGCGATTCTGACTAATCATCAAGGAAAAATATTTTTTTAAGTTAACTTCTTATGGCACGGTAGGGAGAAATTTCTGTTACGCGTTACCAGTTACGGTTAGCGATGAAGGTAAGGTAGAAATGAATGAAGTTCCGAATTTTCCCCTCGTTTTGAAAAATGCCATCTAATTCATACTATCTATCTCAGACAAAAAATAATTACAGAATCGGAAAGATCATTCTTTTCGCCACGATATGGTATATTTTTTTTAACAAAATAATGATATTTTCTATTCCTTACGATTTTTTTTAAAATGAGTCAAAATTGATACGCTTGTATAAAAGTGGTTTCTAAATCATTCCCTTTAAGTTTCCTTTCGAGTTAATGAATTGATACTTTATTCTAAACAAGTTCATGCTTTTCTCTTTTAGAATCAGTCATAAAAAAAATGACGAAATCTTATCTTTTTTTTGCGATTTTTCAAAAAATACTCAAAATTTTAATTAAATATTTAATAACTTCATTATTTATAAAAATAATCTAACAAAACTTTTTTTCCATATGCAGAATAGTATTATCTGTAATCTGTTCAAAGATTGAAAAAATAGATTAAAAATTACGGCTTTTAAAGTTTATTTTGTGTTTTTCGTCTATTAACCCTGAGCTAGCACCCACCCCCTCTCCTCATTCAACAGCAGCTTTAACAAGCCTTTCCTCTTTTAGCTTTGCGATGCATACTTTGTTTTGTTTCTACGTTACCTAGAAGTCAAAATATAATCAATTTTATGAATTTAAAAAAAATCGGAAGTGTGAGTCTTTAATCTACCCGAAGTAGGCATTTAAATGGTTCAAAATCTGTCAAAAATTAGTTTAAAGAGAGTTTGTTGGATATACAGTTTTAAAATTCTTTTAAGGAAATTATACAAACAATCTATTGTTTTAAAATTTAGTGGCAACACAACATTTCTTCCAATAGTTTGGCAATAAAAGATTGTGTTTACTAAATTTTTTCAATCGAATGGAATTTTTTAAATCATATATATGTTTTGGTGTAATTAATTTGATTGTTGTGAGAGTGTTATATAGTGCTTCATTAATTTGTATTTTAAGACTACAGTGGGCAGTAAAATTTCTTACAAACATGCCCAAAAATTTTACTGGCTCTATGTAACATAGAACTAAAATCATATAAAAAAAAATTGGTGAGAAAACCTGAGTATAGTTTATAAAAAATTTTAAAATTTAAAAACGTTCCATGCGTTTTGATTTTTTTAAAACTTCATATTTTTACCTGATTAAACTTCTCTAAGCAATACTTTACAAATGTATGCATAAGCGTACGCACGTTCCGTTGGTGTGTGCATGTGCTACAGCAATTCATAAATCTCAAGGCAACACATACTCAGAAATTGTTTACGAATGCAATCGACGTCACTCTCAATCATTATTATACGTTGCTTTATCACGTGTAACAAGTATTGAAGGATTATATATTGCGACAAAAAATAATGATAAAACATTTTACCATTGTCGAAGACGATCGTCATCAACAATTGATTTGCAAGAGGAGTTTAAACGACTTTCATTGAACAAACTATCAATGAGAAGATTTGATTAATTTCATAACGAACAGACAAGGTTTATCGATTTTTACTTTTAATTGCCAAAGTCTTACAGCTCACGCTGTAGACTTACAAGATTCAGTAATAAGAAATTCAAATATTTTAGTTTTATCAGAAACTTGGCTGGGCAATGAAAGTGATATATCTATTCCAAATTTCAACTGCATTGTGAAGTATAAACGACCAAATACGAGAGCAGGAGGAGTTGCGATATATCAATATTCTAGCGATGCTGTTAACATTATAACTCCATCCATGGAATGTTCTGTCAGTCAATCCGATATTTATGGTACCATACAATCTTCAGTGGGGGATTTGTGCTTGGCTGAATACGTAATAGATAATGGACAAAAAATTACAATAGTAGCAGTATATATTACTCCGAACAAAAAGTTGGATGACATTATCGAGTTCCTTCATCGATCATTATTACCACAATTTATATACACCAAACTGGCCAAACCCGGTCTTGATTGTTACGAAAATGCAGACGATTCACGCTTTTTGGCGTTTTTAATTAATATTTTTTCAAATAATTTTTTGATATGTAATTCTTCTGTGCGTGTGGATGTAACTGAACTCCTCCTAAACGGCTGGACCGATTTTGATGAAAGTTTTTGTCTGTTCCAGTGGACTCGAGAATGGTTTAGATTTAAAATTCGGTTTAGAAATGTTTATTTAATTATTTTTTTATTTATAAATTGTTGATCTTGGAATGTTTTACATTGGATCCGGCAGACTGCGCTACGATCGCAGTATCGAATATTCAAAAATATTTTATTATAATTCAAGTTGGTCCCGACAGTTGGTGCTGTGATCATTTCAGGAAAATATTTTGTCACTTCGTGTTATTATTTTGTTGAAATAAATCAAGGTGAAGTTGTACTTCTATTACGGATCCCAATGATTCCTTCAGATTCACCTATACCATTTAAATGTTTACAATTTCCAATTCGCTTGGCATTTGATATAACTATTAATAAGTCACAAGGTAAAACAATGAAGATTTATGGCTTCAATTTAGAAAATCCTTGCTTTTCTCACGGCCAATTATATGTTGCGTGTTCCAGACTTGGAAAACCATCGAATTTATTTGTTTATACCCCTCAAGGATTAACCAAAAATATTGTACACCTAATGGCATTAGAATAAAATAAGTTTATGTACAATTTAATAACTATAACTGATATAAGATAGTTTGAGTCTCAACTTTTTCACCTTTAATTAAAACTAGTTTAAGTTTTATTCACATAGCCTTTACATTTAACTTCGCTCATAGTATACACATACTCACACGCTATCGATTGATTGAATTGTGATAACCGTACATGTAATGACGTTAGACATTGTAATAACTTTTTAATACAAATTTTACTCAAAACGGTCCAGATTGTTAAAGCTTATTCATAAAAATTTGGAATGTTTGAATTTGAGATGTGTGTACGCAGGACAACGTCTGTGGGGTCCTCTAGTATGATTATGAAATCTCTCTCTGAAAAGAAACAGTGATTTATGTTACGAGAGTTATTACTTAAATTCAAGTGAAGAGGAAAGTTGAAGATGGTAATTGTTGTCATACAGCAACTAAGAAAAAGAAGCTAAAATGCTGGAATCGTTGTAGTTCAAGACGAAAGAATCCGACGGGCCATTCAAGGAATAGTGTTATTATTGAGGATCATCTATTGATATAAGATTTAGATTCTATGTATTTAGCCTACTATTTAAGTTGACGTGCTCCCCATAGTTTAGGTTGAATTTCGATAATGACTAGGAAGTCATAATAAAGTATATATTTTAAAGAAAATGTCTCTTCTGTGTGGTGAACCCTAACACTTCAGCGGCAAGAGTCTGTGACAGAGTGTGTTGAAAATTTTTTTCTTAGGTTGTCTTTCAATGCATTGGAAAGTTATGGGTGATTTTAGTGTTTGTTGACCGGAAGCAGCTACCGAAGGGATTCTAAGCTACTTGAAACAATTTTATTTGACAGTGTTATTAAAAATGAACGAATTTTGATCACGTACTGGAAATTTCTTTTTGGTATTCAGAAATGCGCTTGTGTTTGTTTGGAGGGAGAACCGGTTCCAGGTGTGCATTCCGCTCACGTCTCGGCTGCCCGAGCCGCTTTTTCGCCGCTGGGCAAGAAGAAAAACGGATTTACTTTCGCTCGGCGCTCGAACTGGTCGCGCAGCTGGAAGAGTGATTCTCGTGTCTGTCTTCAAATTATCCATCTGCATCTTTTCTCGAGAGTATCCTTCTAATTTCAAGATTTTTCTACTCGATGTTCCCTTTTTTTCGTTCGAACAGAGTAGAAAGAATATTGATAGACGTTACAGTTCCTTGGACACAAGTCGGCCAACCGCGGCTCGCATACCACAAAGAGGTTCTTTGCATTGAAAGTTGCGGCTTTTCAGTCTTCTGCTTCTTGAATTATTTTTAAAAAATAGTTATGCCTACTGAAAAATTCTTTCCCTTTTTTTTTCTTTTTCCTTTATAATTATTTAATGAAAAAATTAACTGCATTTACATATACATTTAAATGTTTGACTGGTTTAAGATAGTTATTTACGATTGATATTCCTAATTGCATAAATTATCTTTAATTAACAAAACTACATGAGATCAGGGAAACTATTACAATTATTTCTAAAGCAGTAAAAGTCCAATTTATAGGTAACAATACCTCCCTGGTGAAAGCAATGTTTACTTAGGGGCATAAATGAGTTATATAAAGAGATACTCATCATTTGACTATACGATTGCATTAAGCCCTTAACAGAAGTGATAAAAACATAGTCCGTATTTTATGACAAGCTTTAAAGGTAGTAAAAAAGAGTGATGAACGGACTTTAGTATAAAACAAGTAATATAATCAATTCCTATACTTAGGCCAACAAAGAGGAATTTTATTTTAGTTATTTAATTAAAAAGTAATTTCAATTAACATAAATATGTATATATATAGGACAGAATCCCAATATTAAGTGACAAAATAGAAAGCTACTTTTTTCCATTTTCATTTCTATATATGTTTTTGGACTATTATATTTTTGTTTGTTATTATTCATTCATCAATTAAATTGAATTATTCCAATAAAATAGTGTAGTAAAAAGAAATTATATTCTCAGAAACTAGGCCAACCCAGGTGGGATTCGAACTCACGACTTTTAGATTAGAAGTCCAACGCGCTATACATTGTACAACAGGGTACACAACGAGCTATTTTCCTTTTTATACATGGTGTAGGACTATTACTTTTGTTTGTTACTATTTCTTCATTAATTAATGAATTAACATTTGAAAAAGCTGTATTAACATCAAGCGTCATCCACTACAAGTTTAAAAAAAATTTATTTGAACTTGAGTGGATGAATAAAAAGTATTTTATTAACGATTGAAGATTTGAACAAAATATATATCTAAATAAATATACACTCAGGAACATTGAAAATAGCGACCCAAGAAGAAAGCATCGGAATGAAATGAAATTTAATACACATAAGTGACACAGATGAGAGATTCAAAATTGCCCCTGGGAGATCATTTAGAACGGTCTCAAAAAATATCAAGACAATTAAACGAATACTATCAGGCCCCCACCATTACACCAGTGTGCAACGACGTAGAACAGTGTGGGAGAATTCTACCGCTCACCAGGGCGCCTCCACACCCGTACACGGTTATCATCTGTCCCTAAAACAAACCGGGATTCATCACTAAACACAACCTTTTGCCAATCTGTGACATTCCACATTGTTCAGGCTTGGCACCACTGTAGACGCAGTTGCCGATGTTCCGGTGTTAAAGGGAGTGCACGGAAAGGGCGCTTGGATTTAAGATTTGCTTCTGCAAGGTGTCTGGAAATTGTTTGTGGAACAATTGCTACGCCTACGTCTGCTCCTATCGTTGAACGAGTCAATGTGGGGTCCACAAGTGCTTGCCGTACGATCCTTCGATCCTCTCTCCTCGTGGTCTTCCTGGTCGCTCCAGACCCGGTTTTCCGCGCGTGGGTACCTTTTCGTGTTCACTGCTCCCAACAATTTCTAACGGCACACTCCAAAAGATCCACCTGGCCAGCAACACGGCGCGTCGACCAGCCTGCAGTTTTCATCCCGATGATCAGGCCTCTCTCAAACTCGCTTAACTGGGAGAAATGTCTTCTAGCACGTTTACCTGGCATGTTTCTCTTACTAAAGTCTTCCTACAATCGGCGGGTAATCGTCACGTTTATGAATCTTCGAATTTGCGCTGGCTTATATAGCACCGTCTTCCTGATTGTAGCGCCACCTCGGCGTGTATGAGCATGCGTATTGGCATATTTTCAATGTTCCTGAGTGTATATAGGGAGAGTGTGAACTAATAGTAGGAATTGAAGAGCAACCAAAGTAAACTTTAATCACTAATGTAAATATAAAAGTCTCTAGAATAAAGCACTCATGGCATTATTGTGTCCCAGAATTTCTTACCCGAAGCTTAAATTTGAATTTACGTCATGAAGTTTTCACAATGGTTGTTCTTGCGTTTAGCCACAGAAATAAAAATATTTTCCGTAGTTCTTAGCTCTTGAAGAATTATAAAATATTACTTTGAATAAAATTACATTTAAATGCAATAAAACGTACTGATTGAAGCACGAAAATCATAGTCGCGACGGCTATCAGAACTCTATCCCTCCAGCACAACGTATGCATGTAATTAGTTTAGGTTCTTTGATAGCTTAATTGTTTTTTGTTTTTTTTTGTTCACTTGCAAATTTGCTCTTTTGTCTGAAAAGCTTGCCGATCTCTGTCCCAGGATATTACAGATGGAAAAGTGATCGGAAATTTTTTTACAAAATAACAGGCTTATGATTAAATATTACTGAATTAATTACTAAAAACGGTTCAAAGAAAATGTCAAGCCTTAAAGATGCAATTTGAAAAGGACATTATTCTTTATTGACCACCGCCGTTCTATGGATAATAAATTTTTTATTCAAAAAATAAGTATTTAAAAATAGCGGTTAAAATAAAACGGTATTTAGTAATCTTACATTAAAAAAGATTTATATAAAAAAGAAAGGGGGGTGCTCACTGAATCTATACTAAATTGCGGTGTAAATATCTACACACACACAACAGTACGCTTAGATCAAACGATTGCAGTTAGTTGGCAACAAACGAATTGTTCCAAATGAGAGGTGTTGAAGTCGGCCATTCGAGAGGTTTGTAGAAGAGGTTAAATTTGTAACTGAACTTCCTTTTGATTGCATACATACGAGAAAAGGCCACTGCTGGAGTGAGGAGGTACAGTTGGTCAGCGAACCGAAATATGGTTCGGTATGCTGATGGCTTGAACCTCACAGATAATCCAAAAAAGAAAATTGCGTCATTACGTCCAAAGTGTAAGCCCAGGGACTCAATGAATAAGGTTTGAGCTCACTTGCATTGATCTTTGGTCGTTTCTCTCTCAAATCATCCCTCTCCGATTCCTATCGAAAGAGATGTTGGACTAGGAATCAAGCTTCTATTATGGTAGAGGCCACGGTAGCCAAATAGATAACGGATCCGTGACTGAAGTGTTATGAGTTCGAGCATAGTAACGCTGAAGACCAGCCTTGCAAAGGAGGGCCGACGCGCGTTAAATATGTCGAGACTCAAACGCCTTTCTATTTCTGTGGAAGTTAGGAGAAGGGATGTCCTCGTCAATTGACCATGGTTCAAAATGACGAGGTCCGTCGCCAAAAGCCCTAGAGCAGCTGAATATTGCGACATTAGCATTCACCCAACGCACACGTGGCTGGCGTATCATGAGTTCCGCTACAGAGCCCCCTTGTAAAGGGATTTTGCACGCGCAAAATCTTTCGAAGCTCAAACGTCCTGCCTTTGGTGTGGAAGTTAGGAGAAGGAGTGTCTTCATCACTTGATCAGTATTCAAAATAAAAAGGTCCATCGTCAATAGCCTTTGTGCAGCTGTATAGTGTGGCAGTAGTACAAGTATCTCTCAATTTATATTAAGATCTTTCTCGGGGGATATGAAAATGTTTACCAAACAAGTTTTATGTGCTTCAATGCCTTGTCAAACAGGAAACTCAATTATTCGGAAGACTATGGAAAATTACTAATTGCTAACGTGATATCCTGAAGTATAAGCTGTCTCATTTTAAATCTACTTTATAAAGTAAATGGAAGGCTACTTACATCTGCCGTCTCTGAAAAAAAGCATAACAGTTGTTTACAAAATGGGGACACCATCTTAAGCGTGAACTTAAGGCTGTGATCATCCAAATCTATCTTGGAAACTACCGACCACACCTAAAGAAGAAAAGCAAAAGTTTTGCGATAGCAAATAGATTCAGAGTTATTAACATTTTCCACCTTAAATGAGCTGAAGAACCAGAGGCTTTATGAAGAAACTTCCAATATTTTAAAAGAAATAATGCCAACAAAGAATACTAAATTCCGCAAATCTGTCATTAAACCATACACATCACGTAACTTTCCCGTACAAAGCTTTAGAGTGAGACACTTTACAAGAAAACAGCGAGAAAAGCGTATAAAGTTTTTTAAATGGTTATAATGAAATGTAATTTAAATTAGAGCTGACTCTAGCAAAATTAATGCAAATAGACGTTTGAAAACGAAACAGTTTTAGGCGCGAATATTTTTCATAGCTCTTTGGTTCCACTTAGATCAAAATCCATTATGATCCCCCCAGAAGGGATAACAACCTTTGTCGCTCCATCCCACAAAAATAACTGTAGCATTCTTCCAGATATTACTACAATAAAGTTTATTCAGAAATCGAAAGATGAAATTAAATATGTACACCAAATACACTGCTTGAAAACTGCTAAGGAACAATTAAATTTTTCGAAATAATTAAGAATAGACAATGAAAGGAAACTAAATCCATATTTAGAAGGCAAGATGTGCATTTATTATAGTGCAAAATGGTACAGGTATCCCCACATCGAAGAAATAAACTTTAAAATAAAAAACAATACTTCTTGGATGATTTCCAAATAACAACACACAAAAAATTGACCTGCAGTTCAGACATGAGGACCTTAGTAAGATGCGAGTTGACCACGTACAAACTAATGCACATTTTGCATCGGTTCTCAATGCTCTTCGCTAAGCTATTGTGGGTGAGTGAGTGAATATTAACGTTGCACTCTTCAGCTACACGAGAGCTTTTGGCGACGGACCACGTCATTTTGAACCTTGGTCAAGTGACGTGGACGACACCTGAGCTGGCATCCCCTCTCTACACCACACCAACGGGATGACGTTTGATCTCTCGACAGATTTAACGTGCATCGCACCCCTGCACCTACAGCACCTCTAAAAATACTAACATTATCCAGAATAATCTCTTTGCAATACCGCGTTGCGATGTAACACTTCTTCGCTCAAAGATGTGAAGCGGTGCATGATGCCTGCCCACACCATCATGCCTGGGCCGTACCAATAATAACGTTCAAAAACAAACTTTTATGTATAACGTGTTCTACGCTCTCTCCGCAGTAATTGGCCAGAATTACTTGTCAAACTGAAACTATATTCGTCGGAGAACATCACTCTAGATCAATTTTGGTGATCCCAACCAACATGTTCCTTACACCCACGTAATCTCTCTCGACAATGGCGTGGTTGAAGTGGAATGCAGCGAACAGGTTTCCGACTTGATTTAATCGCTGTGATATGGCTCTTGCTGAAGCATGCGTACCGGTAGCAGTTGCAAGGTTTGCAGCTATCCAGACAGGAGAGAAATTTCTGTTCTGTTTACCACGAGGGCAACACAGCTATTCTCTAAAGGTGTGGTGTTCCTACCTTGACCCTTGCCAAGATTTCGCAAAGCATTTCCAACCTTCAGCGACTTTCTTTAATCGCAAGATGGCACTCTTTGATTCACCCATTGCAACAGCTACATTGGTAATACTTTAACCTGCTTCCAGTCATCCAACTACTCATCCGCGATCGTAGTCAGTCAAATGATGTCTTCCTGACATTTTGCCAAACAGAATTTCAGAGAAAAAACTTTTATAATATCCCAAACTATTTTCGTCAACCATCAAACAGCGTGAATTTTCATATGAATCATGAACTTGTACGCACTCTCTCTGTCCTTTGTACAGATAACGAGTCATGGTCTGTTATGTCCTCTGATCTTGAATCTACATTTGTTGGTCAGCTGACTGAGACGCGTAAATCACTTGTACCTCATCAAGCAGTGTAAAACATATCTACAAAAAACTAAAATTCTACTAAAAACTATATTCGAGTTTAAAATTGAGCACAAATTATCGATTTACCATGGTCAATGGGAAGATATGTAATCCAATGTAACATCTACAATGCTGTGCTACTTGAGTAGAGCTACTTCAAAAGACCACAGAATCATTATCGTTAAGAATATTTGTCTTGCTCACAAAACTAGAGTTGAATTAACCCTGCATTTCGCGTACAAAATTTTAATTGGGGAAGAGGAAATGAAGCCTAAAGAACATAACATTTGTAGCAGAGAGACCCCCCCAAAAAAAAAAAATAAATAAATTAAAGACAGATTTCGGGAGAAGATGAGTTTCTTTTTAAAGTCTTTTTCCAGATGTTGGTTTCAGAAATGCCAACGATGAGGATTCCGTTAGGTGGTTTTACCAAAATTCGAAATTGTCAATCGAAACTACAGGGGTTAATGAAACTTTAATTTGCTATTCTTCAAGATTATATTAGATGTCAATACATTAAAAAAAAGTATGCTTTAGAAACGACCCAGTTGTATCTGAGTTTATATATCTGGCATCTGATGACACTAACAATGCGTCAGTTTTTACTTTACGGTGCCGAGAGATTATTTCTCATGTCTCTCGGAAAAAGCTACCGAAGCCAAGAAGAAACGTTTTCGTGCATTTAGGGAAAGGTTTTGGCGAGAAAATGTCTTCAAGAAACATAAGACTCGCCGTTTAGAAGAGGCCGATGCATGTTCAATCTGTCGAGACCCAACGCCCTTTCGTTGGTGTAGTATGGAAAAAGAAAGAAGGTTGCTAGTGCAAGTGTCGTCCACGTCACTTGAGCGGGGCTCAAAATTGTAAGGTCTAATGAATAGTTTGGTGTTGCTCTGTAGTGGGGCCTTAATGTAACTTTCACTTACTCAAGGAACATGCGATAAAGATTACTGTAGAGTTTAGACATTGTTTTAACACGTCCATTGTCAAAAAAATCAACGAAACCATTTTCCATAGAAATTGTCCAATTCTTTCTGTTTTAGAAAAAAACTTAAGGTATCCGACTACCCTAAAATCATGATTTTTTTAAAAAAGTTGACAATTTTTTTATGATTTTATTTTATAGGTCATCTTATTAGCTTTATAAAAATACCAAATGTTTTATTTTATTTTCACTAGAACAAAGACTACAAGTGTTTTAGAAAAAGCAAATGCCATAACTTTACATAAGCTGCCAAACTTAAAAATGCGTTTTACTCGAAATATGTTGGGTTTTTTTTTTTTTTCGAAAAGCTCAAACGGGGACAACTATTGCTCAAAAAGTTCTTAAAATAATTTGCTGGAATTTTGCGTGTATGTTCTGTAGAACAGTAGAAGTGTTTTAACCTTTAGATTGATCAATCACCGTTTTATAACAAAATTTACAGTTCTTTACGTGAATATAATCGCTGTTTTTTAAGAAATTTTATAAATAACTAAGATAAAGTGCTCTAATTTTTGTAAAAATTAAGGTAGAAGATCGTTTCAAAAAGGAACAGTAAAGTAATACATCAAAATTGAAAAATTGAGAATTTGTTCTTTTGCTATTTTTACAGAATTGTAATTTGTCAATTTTTATCCATTTTTTCCCATTTTAGTAGTATTAATTTATTTTTCTCTTCTTAATTTAAGCCTTTTTTTTTCTTAAAATGTACTAAATAAATCTAAAAAACACAAAAAAAATCTTCATATCGCTATTTTTTTAAAAATAAGTTGCCGTAAGTAGTCGGATACCTTAAAGAACAAGACGATAGCTCGTGCAACGAGTGTGAGTAATTTTCCTATATAGATGTACTCCTTCTAAAGAAAATAATTTCCAAAAATTTCAGGCTTTTATTCTCTTGATTTAGTTTCGGCCAACTTTTGATGTTGAATAGCCCACTGTGCGTCGAGGAAATGAAACCGATCTGAGCACAAACAAAAAGAAGAAGCGACGGAGTGTTCTTTTCATGGGAAAGAGCAACGACGCGTGACGTCACCTTCATCTGCGGTTTCTGTTAGCATTGCGTTACCTTTTCTTAACCGGTCACTATTCCTCTGCTCGTTGTGAGTTTCAGTTGGACGCCTGATCCCTACAGTGGAAACTGTCGAGCTCTCTTTAAAACCCTTTCCTTCAGCCTCAGGTACGATTTTTTTCGAATGAATTGGTAAATCATTTAATTTCATCCACTGTCGTAAGGGAGAGTTTTATTAACGTCATACTCTAAAGCAACTCCAGGGCTATTGACGACGGATTTCATTATTTTGAACCTCGGTCAGGTGCCCAGGACAACATTGAGACTCGATAGATTTAAAGTGAATCAACCTCCTCTACGCGGGGGATCTTGAGGCAGCAGGAGTCGAACTCACGACACTCTGGCCACGACTAGGCTACCGAGGACACTTCTAGCTTTCAAATGTTACTCGATATTTTGCTGCAAACCATCGAATAAAAATACATTTAAATTTGGGGGTGGATCCTCCAAATGTCCTGGTATTTCGGTAAATCAGTTATGTTGCATTAATGAGTTGCTTCCTTCCTTCCTCAGTGGCACGACAGCCCGGGGGGCTTCGCAAGAATCTTTCCAGGACAGCCTTCTTCCTGCTAGTATTCTTCAATTCTTAGTTCCATCTAAAATTTGACCTGTCCTTTCTTTGTGTGCGAATTGGTTGAGCATTGAAGACTTTTTTAGTGGTGCGGTCTTCGTTCATTCTGATAACGTGACCTGCCCGTTTAATTCGTTGTAATTTGATGAAGTTAACAATGTCAGATTCTTTATATGATTGATAGAGCTCTAAATTTGATCTTCTTCCCTTTGTTCCTTTTTCCTGAATTCCTCCAAAAATGAATATTAAAATCTTCCTTTCGTAGATACTTATCATGTTTTCATCTGTTCGAGACATGGACCAAGTTTCACATGCATAAGTTAATACTGATTTTAAAAGACTTTTACTCAATCTAACCTTTGTTTTTCTTTTGATTAAATTTGATTTCATATATTTTAGCATTCCATTAAGACATCTATTAGCCATAGTAACTCTCTTTTGGATTTCAGTAGTACAATTTTCTGGACCTAAATAAGTGAAGCTGTCAACAACCCCAAAATCTTCCATTTTAAAAAGGAAACTGTTAAAACACGATTTAGTGCAAGCCATGTACCTGGTCTTATTCTCACTGATTTTCAGCCCCATCCAGAGGGCCTCTTTCTCTA
The DNA here is from genome assembly GCA_019973935.1 of Trichonephila clavipes. Lineage (NCBI taxonomy): Eukaryota > Metazoa > Arthropoda > Arachnida > Araneae > Nephilidae > Trichonephila > Trichonephila clavipes. The sequence goes on along the minus strand of BMAU01008198.1, from coordinate 336,634 downwards.
AAGGTCTTAGTGCGGTGGGTGTTCGAGCGATGAATCAATGTCATCCAACGACTGTATCGATTTATTAAAAATATTTAAGGAATTGCTAGCTCTTTTTTTATGCAGGTGACTACGAGGGGATCCATGTCTATTAATTGCCATGCATTATTGATACTTATTCCCCACAATGCACGGAGCAGCATCTTTTTCCATTCGTAAGATACTTGGCAATTATCACAGATTGTGTGAAAGTTTTTTTTTTCTTTTTTTTTCAAGTGCGGTTAGTGCAAAAAGCAATTTGTCATTTTGCCAACACGATCTTCTCAATGCTCTTGAAGCGAGACATTCCTTTCTTTGGCACAAAGAGAGAATTGGACGGAAGATCCGGAATTAAATTACAAAACTCTGCCCCTCTGATGGTAAACAATTTGTGAGAGGCACACTATTAGTATTGCAACATATTCATTTGCCAATGGTGATGTTACGAATTAGCTATCGAGCATTCGAATTCCGCCATCCTTTCTCTCGAACGGGTGAGTGAGAGCTCTATGAACGTCTCACTATAAGGCAACACGAGGGTTATTGGTGACGGAGTTGGTCATTTTGAACCTCGGTCAAACGGCAACGATGACACCTGAGCTGGCATCCCCCTTTTCTAACACACCACACTAACGGGAGGGTATTGAGCCGTCATAGATTTAACGTACAGTGGCCCTCTTTAAACGGCGGGTCTTCGGTGATACCAGGATTCGAACCCGCGACACGCCAGCCTCGAGTTCATGGCCATAACCTCTAGGCTTCCGTTGTCATTTGCCTTGACCGCTTACTAATGAAAACTGAATGATTTCCACGTTGCGCCCAAATTTAAATAGTGCGGTATCTACTGTGGAGTGGGCCTCTTCTCTTGTGCGTTATTCAAAACGGGGAAAGCCTTACGAAACAAACGTATGACGTATCTTGGATCTAAAAATTAAAAAAAAATTCCATTCTCATTAAAGAGTGTCTCAGGATTACCGTTGGTTACGGCAGGGTAAAGAAATGTGCTCTTACTCGTACTTCATTCAGTTAATGCAATTCAGAAAAAATCAAGTCGTTCAGAGATGAAGCGTCTTCCAAAAAAATATCGAAAGGAACATTCGTTTGAATAAAACTGTGTGTGTTTCAAAAACAAGCGACAAAACTTTTTAATTCTGTACATTTTAAGTTATGCCTCATTTTACAATGTTGTTACTTAGACTTAGACGAATCTTCGAATGAGAGCGGAAGCTTTCTAACAAAATGTTAGAATAGAAGTTTTCATGGAAATAGTTTGATATCACGGGGCATGGAGCCGAGCAGTGCTAGTTGTTGTTGTTTCTAATGCCACCTGTCTGACGTAGTCAGATCGAGGCCCACGAAATTCATCGTAGCATGGGGCTAGAGGTACGCCTGTCGTTGGCCTTGAGGACCATACAGGTGACAGTACGATTTAGCTCGGCAAAATTCCCTGAAGGAACGATAGGTGGCGACACCACCTATCTCCACCTCCCCAATTTCTGCATCGAAACTGAAGGGGAGGGAAATATTCTCCAGTTCCTGCACTCGTGACTAAGCCCAGAAGACTACGGACCCACTGATTTAACAAGCACGTACTCCGTGTGTACTCGGAGGGTATTTGGTGACATCGGGCATAGGCCTTCCGGTCTGGAGTCCGATGCTCTAACCACTAGTCTACCCACGGCCCTGTTGTTGCAGGAATGGAATCCAAGATAGCGGCCTAGTGAGTGAGTAAATATTGACGTCGCACTTTTCAGCTATTCGAGGGCTTTTGGCGACGGACCACGAAATTTTGAACCATAGTCATGTGAAGTGGACGACACTTGAGCTGGCATCCCCCTCTTCTAACTACCACACCACACCAACGAGAGGACGTTTCAGCTCTCGACAGATTTAACGTGCATCGCTTCCCTACACGGTGGGTCTTTAGTGGTACTGGGCTCGAACTCATGACATGCCTGCCATGATCTGATACCTTGACCCCTGGGCTACCACAGTCCTGGCGGTAAGTGAATGATACACAATAATTTTAAAGAATTGCTTAGAAATACATTGAAATTTATTTCAAATGAAGGATAGAGAATAAGCAAGATCAATCAATAAATGATGAATATCAATATAATATAATAAAAAGTAACACGTGCTAAAATAATAGTATTATATGCAGTACATAATAATCTTACAATTTAATAATTATTATATATAATATTCATATAGTATGATTTAATAATAATTATTATATATAATAATCATATAATAGAATTTAATAGTAATTATAAAAAAGAATAATCATCATATTGTAATAAAATAAAAGTAATGCAAGAATACTCGTATTACGTAATAATTATAAATAAATAACATAATATGTAATAATATTTATAAATAAATATAAAAAAACAATTACAATTAGTGAATATAATATGATTACTACTTATAGTAATTGCATTTTTATATAACATTATCAATAAAATAATTACATAATTTATATTAAAATTAATAATGAATATCAATTACAAAATACTGAAAACTTGCAATATTCTTAAACACTGCAAGTTTCTTCAACAAATTTCATCGAACAAGGAACTTTAAAAAAAAGCACTTTTAAAACGTAAAATAAAAACGATTTATAGTGATAATTAAAAGCGCAACACTCATTCTTTAAAAAAAATATCCTATGACTCACCTATATTAGAAATATCCATATTCGAAAATAGCACAAAATGAAACAGAAGACGGAAATAATAGAGCAATTACACTGAAAATGGTCGGCGCGTGCCCCGTGATATCAAACTAGCATTGCTTTTAGTTTAAAAATAATTATTATTTTTAACAATAAGTCAGCTGCAGTTTATATTGTAAGTTTCACACGAGTTCATGTCAAATGTATAACTAAAAAAATTCATCCTACAGAATATTCTGTCTTATTTTTAAAAATGTTACATTTGAAGAAAACTAGAGATCTCGCAGCTACCACAGCTTAAGAGTGAATATCGTATTCCTCATGCATTAGCTATTTTTCCCGATTACAAAGAAAGAAAAAACTGTATAAAAGAAAAACTCTTTGTAATTTAAAAATTTATTTATACAGTATGATCTAAAACAGAGATAGCCAAACTTTAGAACTTTGTGGATCTCTAAAAGTATAATTTTATATTTGGTGAACCGCTTGGGGGAGGGGGCAGCTCAGGTGTCGTCTACGTCACTTGACCATAGTTCAAAATGACGTCGCCAAATGCCCTCGTGTAGCTGAACAGTCCGACGTTAATATTCACTCACTTAGCGAATCCCTCATATGATTTACCACTCTAAAGTGGACCATTCTTGACTCGAGATGGGGCTGCGGTAGCCCAGTGGTCAGGGTATCGGATTATAGCAGGCATGTCATGAGTTCAACCACTGAACGATGCACGTTACATCTGTCGAGAGCTCAAACTTCCTCACGTTGGTGTGGTAGTTTAGGAGAAGGGGTGCCAGCTTAGGTGTTGTCGTCGTCACTTGAAATGATGAGGTCCGTCACCAAAAGCCTTTGTGTAGCTGAACAGTGCGATGTTAATATTCACTCACCTACTTGAAACTCACTTGTTTTATCTCTATTTATCACTGAAAGGGAGCCTCTTTTCTCTAGGAAGACAACCCAAAGCAATACCAACACACCGAAGAGTTATGCCGCCAATTTATTAAAGTTACTAACTCTCACTTTTAAATATCTCTAGATAACCAGCCAGATAAGCAAGAAATTTGCTAAGAGAAGGAATTTCGCTAAAAGCCTTAGCGAAAATTAAAGTATAATCCATAATACGTTTTGTTATTTGTCGCTTTTGTGCGAAACTGACTCTTCACAAAAATATGTATAATGTCCCAATTTTTCTGAGGACCGTTAAGATTTTTTCACGTATTTTTTTTCTTAACGTCCACTGATCTAAAGTGACTTTTTGATATAATTCCATCAAAAAAATGAGATTTTTTTAAAGTGAAATTGACAAATATCTCTTGCTATAACAATTTAGGTGGGTCAGCCAGTAATTTATAATTCTCATCGTATAATAAGCCGATTTTTTGCCAACGTTATTTTTGTTCAGTTTACTCAACACTTAAATAACAATAAAAAGGGGGGGGGTCTTTTTCGATCAGTTAATGATAAAATGTCATCTCATTCGTTTCGACTTTATAAGAATTTTCTTAGAGCTGATTCTGTTTCGAGCAAATCAAAATGCTTTTCCTTTCGCTAAAATTCTATTTTGTAAAACTGGTTAATCTTCAAGGGTTGAGAGAATTTCAGAAGAAAAAAAAGGAACACTTTTCACGGGGAAATTCCATGTTCGGACTTTCGGAGAATTTTTTTAATATCTAGAACATGCATCGGCCAACTTGTAGCTGTGGTATGACAAACCACTCTACTAATATGATTTTGGATGCTACACTGTGAAAATATTTGAAACAATTGGATTTCTGTGACAATGTATGTAGTGTTAGAGAATAGAGGGCAAGAATACAGATTTACAGTTTTATATTTTAATTTTGCATCATTTTAAAAGAGACTTATTATCAGGAAAAATGAACAGAATAAAAAATATAAGTATTCAATCAACATAGACAAAAAATTAAAATTGTATATAGGTATGTCTATGTATTTTTTAAATATTTCTATTAAAATGAGAAATAAACAACATAATATATATATATATATATCCCTTCAATAAAATTAAATAAGAGGTAAAAATATTTTGATGCGAACTTCATCCCTGTGTATAGCTTTGCTTTATACCGCAATATCAAGGGTTATAATTTATGATTTTCAATTTAAAAAAAGTCTAAAAATTCAGTTGTTAAACAAGCTTCTTGGTGCACTCAAAATAGTTTTCATGCGAGAAAAGACAAGTTCACATCGATACGTAGATCCAAAAGCTGAAAGCAGATAACTTGTGCATTTTTCTTCAAATAATTAAATATCTCTAGCAATATGGCATCCAGTAATTTAAAATATCTGTCGATTGCTCATAAGTCCACAGTTTTTTTTCGCGTAATTCCATAAATTTTATTTTCCATAATTCTGAACATGTTACTTTAAGGTATCCAAAAACGTTCGGAACCGTGATTTTAAAAAAGCGCTTAAATGGATAATTTTCATGATATTTAGTGTCACTTAGATTAGAATACATGTATAAAATTATTTCAAGGACATTTTGACAAAAAAAATTTATTTAAATGTAATATTTTGGCAAAAAATTAATTTAGAATAACCTTTATTCAAAACGTTCTCCTTTTATAAAAAATGCTTCCATAATAATAAAATATTTTGCTTATATAAAGTAAAGACTTCTCCAGAGAGTCTGAACTATAGAAGTGTTTTGAAAAATTCACATTATTTTCAGAGTTACCACCCATTGAAATAACTATCGGCGTTTTTTCTAAAAATTTCTCCCATCTGTTGTAGTAAAATATGGATAAATCCCCGTCTAAGTTATATATTTCAAAAATTCTACAGAGAGCCTGACAGGCACAAAATATTATTATAATAGAAGCATTTTTCATAAAAGGAGAATGTTTGAAAATGGGTCATTCAAAACTCATTTCTTGTCAAAATATTGTAATTAAATAATTTTTTATTGTAATAATATTCTTCAAACAATTTTATATACGTTTTCTAATCTAAGTCACACTAAATATCATAAATATTATACATCTACACGCTTTTGCAAAATCACGGTTCCGAACGTAGTCGGATACCTTAATAAGCTCCATTTGAAAAAAAATCAACTTCCATCCACTCAAAAATTGACAAATTTCTAGAGTGCCGCTAAGAATCGTACCGCGTGTCATAGGTTCCCAACGCCTGATCTAGATCCTAATTGCCAGTTGAAAATGCCTTAATAGAGAAGATGAAGATGAAGCAGTCACCTGTTCACTTTTACCAACTGAACAGAAAGAAAAGGGGGGGGGAGATGACCAAGGCCACATACATGAGGAGCAATTAAACTTCCTTGAATCCTTCCACTGGCGGAAAGTCGTCTCAGTTCGACGTTCTGACGAAACCGTAAAAGACCGAGGCTCAACGGGGATTGCAAGAGTTTATTTCCTTGCGAAACAACTTAACACTCTTTCAGGGACTTAAGGAAAACGGCTTCGATGAACAGTTCTATAATTTTGTCAAAAATATTTTTGAAAACTTATAGAGCAGAGTTTTTTATTTTTAGAGGAGGAGGGGATGTGCTGTTTTAACCCTTTATCGACCGCATTATCATTTACTGCAGTTTTCTCATGCAATATTTTTTTTGAATCACTCCATTGAAAATAGGGGGAGATGAAAAAAAGGGGATATACATAAACAAAATACTCAACTTTGGGAAATTTAATCCGTTAGAACTAATTAATTAATTAAACATATTCAACTGTAAAATTAATTATATACACTGTTCATTCAAAATAAATAGTTAAATCGTTTTATAAGGTCTTCATTAACATACAAAAAAAAATAATAAGACACTTAAATCTTGACATTAACTATTTTTCTGGGACAAAAATGATAATCTTCGCAATCCACTGAAAACGCCATTACTGCTATGAAACTATTCGCCTTCCCCGCTAAAATACTCATCATAGAACCCGTGCTGTCATATACCTTGGCAGAGTGGATTTCAAAGAATATTCCTGCTAAGTATCGTCAGAATATTCGTAAAATGGTTATTTTATGTAATTTTAAAGTGAGTGGTACCGTCGGTCGATAAAGGGTTAAACTCGAGGCAAAAAAAAAATATTTGCAAGGGAAAAACCACGGAAATTTTTTTTTAAGTAATTTTTGCTTTTAATAATTCTTAGAGTGAATGAGAGTTGCATTAACATCACACTAAAAAGTAACACGAGGGCTTCTCTGGTGACGGAACTAGTAATTTTGAACTTTGGTCAAGTGATGACACCTGAGCTGAAGCCTCCCTCTCCAAACTGCCAACGGGAGCATCGCGGGTCTTCAGTGGCACCAGGACTCGAACTTCAGCCAACAGTTCGTGACCAGATCACTAGGCTATCGCAGACACTAATCATTGTCAGAAGGTTGAAAACGATTTGCGTTTGTTCCTAAATGAACTGGAGGAACATAACGTCGTCTTTTTCAGCGTTGAGGCCGCACATCCAAATACTGGCTGACTTTTATGCATTAAAGTGACATCTTAAACATATTTGAGGTCTATTTTAAAGCATGAATTGGTTTCAATCACGCATATTAATCTCAACGGCTTTTGATGGATTCACTCAACCTCACACACAGTGGGTATTCCCAAGGTAGCATTAACAACTCATTAAGTAGATGTGCTAGCCACGCCCCCAGAATTATTTTTAAATTCGCCCACGAAAGGATGGACTTGCTCTGCGGGCGCCCACAGAATGCTTAGCAGTTTGGTTTCTTATTCAAGAGATCACATTGTATCGTAGGGGAAATTTGAAACAACTTCCCTTTCATATTTCAAGATCGCATCCTCTAGAAAGCAGCAAAATATTGAGAAAATATCTCGGGGGATAATTGGAACCTGTAGGAAAAATTCTAGTTGCTCATAATATTTTCATTTTTCTTTTAAATTATGGCATAATTGTTGTTTAAAATTTCATCAACTGTTCTGTTTGTCTGCTTCAGAATGAATTCGGGTGGCCGCGGTAGCCGAGTGGTATAGGTATCGGACCGTGGCTTGCCTTGACACGAGTTCGAGCCCAGTACCACTAAAGACCCGCCGTGTAGGGCAGCGATGTACGTTAAATCTGTCGAGAGCTGAAATGTCCTCCCATTGGTGTGGTGTGGTAGTTAGGAGAGGGGGTGCCAGCTCAGGTGTCGTCCACGTCACTTGACCATGGTTCAAAATTACGTGGTCCGTCGCTAAAAGCCCTCGTGTAGCTGAACAGTGCGACGTTAATATTAAATCAAATCAAATTAGAATGAATTCGGACCAGAGCTTTTGAAGAGAGAGAATGTCTGGTTGTGAAGAAATACTATTGATAACGAGTTATTTCGTCACTCTTGCTGTTACTAATTTCTTAATGTATTGCTTCTTTGGTTTTGACATTTAAAGAAATTCAAAGGGTCTAGTTTAAATACACTGCTCAAAACAATTAAAGGATATTGTAAGTTTTATATAAAATAAAGATATAAGCGAAATTTTTTTTGCTAAAAATGGAAGAAGAGAATCACAAATGCAAATTTTTCTGATTTTCAAACTGTGGAGTATGCTAATTTTGAGTTCGACATCAAAAACGTCGCTTCAGGGGCAGCGAATGAAATGTGACTTTCAACTGAAATGAAGACAAGGATGATCGGTGAGTGAGTGAGTGAAGATTAACGTCGCACTGTTCAGCTGCACGAGGGCTTTTGGCGACGGACCACGTAATTTTGAACCATGGTCAAGTGACGTGGACGACACCTGAGCTGGCACCCCCTCTCCTAACTACCACACCACACCAACGGGAGGACATTTCAGCTCTCGACAGATTTAACGTGCATCGCTGCCCTACACGGCGGGTCTTTAGTGGTACTGGGCTCGAACTCGTGACAAAGCCAGCCACGATCCGATGCCCATACCACTCGGCTACCGCGGCCTACACAAGGATGATCGGCATTCAGTGACTGCTTTGTTTCGATGATTACGATAGTCATTGGTGTAGGTCTGTATGCTCGCCGACCAATGGTATGTGTTAGACTAACATCAAGGCATCGTCGCAACCACAGGGAGTGGGCAACAGAGCATGTGAACTGGAGGAGAAATGAATGGAGCAATGTTCTTTTTTCTGACGAGTCTCGTTTTTCTGTTCATCCGAATAATAGGCGTATTTTCATCTGGAGGGACCGTGGCAGTAGGAATAATCCTGCGTACGTGCACGAAAGTGTCAGATTTGGTGAGGGGAGTGTTGGTGTATGGTGGCATCTCCATCGACGGGCGCTCAGACCTCTACATCATTCGAGATGGACCTCTGACTGCTCGCCGATATAGTGATGAGATCCTCAGACCTATTGTAGTCCCTTACGCTGCAGCAATCGAAGATGACTTGAATTTAATGGACGATAACTGCAGGCCACATCGTGCTAACCTGGTGGAGGATTTCCTTTTCGAGGAAGGAATCGTACGAATGGAATGGCCAGCGAGTTTTCCAGACATGAATCCAATAGAGCACGTTTGGGACGCTCTAGGAAGACGAGTTGCTGGCCACGAACCACCCCCACAAACTCTCCAAGAACTGGAAAGAGCTCTTCTGGAAGAGTGGGACAGAATATCCCAACTCGTGATTAATAGCCTCATTGACTCCATGCCTCAAAGGTGCTCAGCGTTGCTGGACGTCCGTGGAAACCATACCCCCTACTGAAAATGATTTCCTTTGAAGAAAACACCTTTTCTTATTCTTTTTTTCTCATATGCACAATTTGTGTTTTTTTCTTTTTGTACACAAATGCGCAATAAAAGGCATTTTTTTCTGCCAAACATGTGTAATTTATTCTCATATAACTTACTACGTCTGTCGACCATGTATCAATCAGCTAAAAAGTTTCCCAGCCACAAGATCCACCTAAAACCGCAATATCCTTTAATTATTTTGAGCAGTATAGATATTTAATTTATTTTGTAGTTCTGCTAAACATGTATGGCTTTCAAGCCTTGATTTTTACTGGATTTTCTTTTTCCCAACTAAATGAATAAAAAAAAGATATCTAGATTTTAATATTTACATTATTTTCATCAAGTATAAGCAACTGCAGAAATATCTCGATTTGTGGCGGAAAAATAATTGAATACATCTTTCCGAGAAATACATTGAATTTCGGTTTTATTCATTTTTCCTCATTTTAGAGGGGGGGGGGTACTTTCAAAAGCTTTGTGAAAACTTTTTTAAAAAATTTAGAATTTATAACAAATCTGACAGCTTAAATTAGCGACAAGCAATCTTTTGCAAGAAGCAGTTCAAGAAAAATCCCTCTACATAGTTTAGTCATTAGATAAGAAATCAACCAACTTTAACTGATTTTTTATTACAATGAAAGTTGGAAATCATTCCTTTTGATTCTGCTGCATACTTGGTATTATATCTCCGTGAGATCGGAAATCATTTAAGTTTTGGGAAAGGGTCTGTTGGTATATAAATTTGTGTCTGTTGCAAAAATCATTTTATGACTGTATTGATTTATATATTTAAAAATTTCACTCGATTGTGTGTGTGACGATAATACTTTGTTTACACAGTTGAGATATTTCTTTTAAACACTATTTTTGATTTCATTTATTACAGTTTCTCAAAGATATGAGTTTCTTGAATTAAAATTAATTCGTTGTTTTTACTTGGAGCATGCACTAAAACTGATTTGTCTGGAAAAGTTACTAAAGAAATTCTGACGAGTTAAAGATGAAACCCCTTCCGCCTTGTTTCAACTGAATTGCAGTCCTTTAACGGCAGATTCATTTTGCGGAATGAAACACGGACGAGACTTGAATCAAGTCCATGAGGCAACTCACCCAATAAATTTACTGCCCGAGGCTCTGTGGCCCAGATCTGTCTCAGGAATTCAGATTGAATGCAATTAGAATGCTTAATTTTCCTTTTTTGTGTTGCGACTGACTGGAGAGAAAAGACTTTCTATTACTCTAGATATCAGTCTAAGAGAATCGTACTGGCACACATCTTAAAGAATTTTAAAACCCGATTGAATTCTTAACAGTCATGCCCGAATAGAAAATTTTCAAATGTAGGGATCACATTGACTAACGTCGCACTTTTTGAAGCTCTTGGCGATAGACCCTTTAATTCTCAGCCTCGATCATTTTGAATAGCAGAAAAAACCACTCGAAATCACTCGGCCCGAATCTCGAAATTCAAATATGTATCGAAAGAAAAAAAGCGAATTAAAATTAAATTTTAAAATAGATAAAAATTCTTTCAATTCCTGAATGACTTTTAAGGAAAAAAGGTACAATTTTTCTTTGTTTTGCATATCTATATCGTTATAACAAATTATTATTCTATAAAGCTGACAGAAATACCCTACATTCTTTTCTTACATATCGGTTTCTTTTAATAGAATAAGCAAAATACACTCTTTTCTTACACTTTAGAAACAATAGGCTGAGATATTTGACTAAAATTGACATGAACCCTTGCTCAAGAAGTCGTGGATTAGGAGTGTCGATTCCACTGAAAACGGGCCCTTCGAGACAGATGTGTTAAACTGAAGGGGGTTTAAAATTTGTCTGATGTTATGTGGAAGTTTGGCGAAGGAAATAGTAATTCAGGTCATTTTATTACGGTACGCGTTAATAAGGGATCGATTGAACAAATAGAAACAAGAGTCGGTCTCTAGTCATGGTGCTCAATGAAAACTATCAGCGATCAATGAGTTCCAAAGAGTGTTAGTCATATTAACATCACACATAAGCAACACAAGGGCTATTGGCGATGGACCTCGTTGAAGTGACGAGGATGACACCTAAACTGGCATAATCATCCCCTCTCCTAACTACCACATCACACTAATGAGATGACATTGAGGCTCGACAAATTTAATGTGTATCAGCCTCTTTACATGGTGGGTCCTCTGTGGCACCAGGACACGAACCCGTGACACTTCGGTCACGACTTCTTGACCCAAACCGCATTCTGATACCGCAACAACAAAATATTTTCAGGGCGAGCGCGAATGAATATTTTTCTTAAAATTTATTCTCGAAGAGTGTGGTGACATTCTATTTTGTGGAAAATTTACGCACCAAAGCAATTTAAAAGGAAAATTCTTACATTAACCTCTTAACATGCGCTATCGAATTGATTCGATCGAGCTAAGCAAGCCAAACTGTGTACACTCGAAACAATCGTCACACTATTCAGCTACGCGAGGGCTTTTGGTTACGAACCTCGTGATTCTGAGCCATGGTGAAGCAACGAGAACGACACCTGAGTTAGCCCACTCCTCTCCTAACTTCCACATCACACCAAAGGGAGGACATTTGACCTCGACATTTTTAACTTGCATCGGCCCCTTCAACACGGCGGGTCTTCAGTGGTACCAGGCTCATGCTCATGACACGCCAACCATTAGTCCAATACCTTGGCCACCGCGACGAAAAAATTCAAGCGGGGTCATATTTTTTGCTGCTGTAATTTTCAAACTTGAAAATAACGCCATCAAACTTAAAGGCCGTTTGAACTCGCGAGTCTGACTAAGATCCGTCGTAGTGGTTTCGTAAATTTAGATAAATATTTAAAAAAAAGTATTCCTTCTCTCTCCTTTGCAAGACATCAGCATCTGGGACGTATGTGTTTTATATTCAAAAAAATTTAGATTTCAGAAGCAAATTAGTAGAAATATACATACAAAGTTACCATAGCGATGCAAATATGAAAAATTGGGTAAGTTGAGGAATTGGGAGTTCTACCAACATCAAAAAAAGAATCTCCTACAACAGGGGTGTCCAACACGTGGCCCGAGGGCCACATGTGGCCCACCAATACATAAGATGCGGCCCACCAATTCATTTTTAAAAATTCTAAATATCAGGTTTTTAAAGTTTTTTCATTTTGAATTTTATTTATGGGGAAATTTATACATATATATAAATCTACAATGTATTTTCTTATTACCTGTTCTTGTTTTAAAATAAATCCTTTTTGATAATAGAAATGTCCTTTATATTAAAATAGAGTTATATTTTATTAAACAGTTACGTTTGATTTTACTATAGTAAATTACTTTTTTAATAAATTCCAAATTGTATTATGCATATCCTTTACTATGGATGGTACATGATTCTTTGTGAGTGCGACTTTCCTTTCTTCTCCTTTTCTGTTGGAGTGCCCAAAAAGCAAGAAGCAGTCAGAGATGTTTTATAAAGTTTACAAAAAATATTCTGGACAGAGTTAAGGCAAAGGGCAATGTATACTTAATCGTTTGCGAAAGACAGCACAACCAAATTTCAACAATGAGTAACGAAAGATCAATTCAGAAGGAACACCGTAATTTTCAAGAAGATGGCAACACACTGTAATATTTTAAACATTATTTGATCATTTCATTATTGTATTATATAAACATTATTATATTATCTATGTCTGTATTCATGAAAAATAATGAAAACAATAGTAATAATTCAGTCTGTTTTAAATGTTCCCTCAAATAAATATTTTTTTGTTTCCAAATCTGATATAAAGGTACATACTTTTATGTGTGGCCCGCGAGACTATAATGTTTTTCCGAGGTGGCCCGCAAGGTCATTTGGGTTGGACACCCCTGTCCTACAAGATACTACGCTGTATGTTGCGCTAAAATCGGTAACAAAGGAAAAGAAAAGAGAGTCATTACACAAGTAATAATTGCAATGTGCTGAACCTTTTATGTTTCCAAATGTATCACACAAAAGAAAATTTTAAATATTTTTTTTAATAAATACTACTGCTACTATTATTTTTGTTGAAAAAGTATAAATAAATATTGACACTAATATAAATATGTTGTTGTTTCGAAACAGCAATTCGCAAAAAGAAAGATAGTAAAAGCCGACATGCGTGCAATATTCGGCTCTTTTCTGCAATGGGGATCAAAATCTAAAATTAAAATAAAAAACTTTGATTGGTTTTGAATTTTTATTATTATTATTCATTTTTTGTTGTTAACCAGATTCTAAAATGTGTATTCTTAAATAAAAAATATTATTTCGTCTTTTTTTTTAATGTATGCGTTAAGGAAAATTTTTATATTGTTTTCTTCATGTGTTTGCAAAATCGCATTTAAAATAAAACTCAATTATGCATTTTGTTAAGAAGTGGGCTTCATATCTTAACAAATTCTTTCAAATACGGGAAATAATGTAGTTTCAAGTATTCGTTTCACTATGTGTTCTGAGGGACATGATTTTTCACGAGCTACAAATAACACGTTCCAAAAGAGAATAATTCACTATATGTTCTTTAAAGGCGCAGAGTGGAAAAGAGAGCGAGAAAAATTACTTCCTTTCTTTAAAGTTGCGTTTCAGAAAAGAGAATGAAACAAGTTCTGATATCAAAGTCAAGTCCGATAAAATATACAAAATCTTTCATGTTCAACAATAAAGCTTTTTTTGTAAAGATTTTTTCAAAAAATACTAGTCTGTGTCTACATGTGTAACGTTATTGTTTTATTCTGAATATGATAAAGGAAAAGATTGATAAACAAATGACTTTCAAACAGTCCTAGAGTGTGTTTATTTCTTTCAACTAAAGGCCGTATCACACGTACATTTTCCATGCAATTTTTTCGTCCAATTTTTAGCCGAATCTGTGGGGGAAGGGTTGCCGTAAGCAAAACGACATGCTCTGACGTCAGCCGTGCTCTATCTCCACATTGAAAAATTACTCGCCGATTTTTCTGCTTCGGAAAACGAACATTCAAAACTATTTCTTTCATTTCGCTTGTGCTTTTGCTGATGGGTGTAAACAGAAATGGAGCACCATTCTATTTAAAATATCATACGCCGTTAAAATATCATACGGCATATCTGAAGTGTTAGGTGAAACCGAAGCCGCCATCTTGTTTATGACGTAGAACCCCCATTGACTGGAATTTCAAGCCATTTTTATTTGAAACAACTTTTTGAGCTCGCTAGCAAAAAATTGTTCTAAAGCCGTTGCTATGCCAACTGAGTAAATATTGGACGAAAAATTGCTTGGCCTTAAGCCAGCGTTTCTCAAAGTGCGAGCCTATTGAAAACAAAAGATAAGATTATTTAAAAATCTATATTAGTTTCTACTGTGACGCAATAAAAGTAAAATGCTCATTTAAATAGATGAGTACTGCGCAATAGATTGTACACAATTAATTGAATAATACGATCATTACCAGTCATATCTAAAATTAACATTTATCCCTTAAATGTCGATTAAACATTACGCACCCCATTGCCGCACGTCTTGGGGGTCGCTCTGACCCTCGCAAACACTGTCCTTTAACTGCATTCCGAATAATTTTATGGGCAGCAGCGGATATAAAAGCTTCGGAAATTAACGTGCTGGCTGAGCGAGACGTTTCTACACGCACTGAAGGGGTTAAAGTTATTATTGAATTCAAAACACTGTGTGGGGGGCGGGGAAGGAGGGGCGCGCGACGAAAATTTCAATTGGATCGCAAAGTTTGAGAACCCTCTGTCAAGTATTTTTGTTGTAATTATAATTATTCTGTACAACTCCGATGATCAGATATAGGATCGAAATAGCTATAAAATAAACAAGAATTCTAATAAAGCAACGTGTTTAAAAGGAGAACTAAAAACAATATACATTCCGATAAAAGTAACTTGTTTTTATTGTTGATTCTGTAAAGACACACTAAAATTAATTTTTTCTCTTCATGTGTACGGACATCACCGGTAGAAACACACGTGGAATTAATTGTTCCACCCGGAAAGCGGCGCAATGGCCATCTTTCAAAAAACTCTTCTCAAAACAGAGAAAGAAAAAAGGGCCCACCTGAATATCCTCGGTGATCTCGGTCTCGTCCAGTAACACCACAGTGCATGGGAAGGTCTTCGCTCTCCGCGCGCAGCACCCCATCCGCCTGCTGCCTGCATCGCCACCGGAATGCAGCACTGATCGCTTCCGTCGCACACGACTGCTCTCGTTTCGACCGTGCTGCCATCTCCCGTTAATTATCAACATCATTATGTTCGTTCATTTTAAGAAGTGGTCTTCAAACTGTGTTCATCGGAACCGTGCAAGTTCCACAAAGCATATCCATGGATACCACGAATAAAAATAAAAATTCAAAAGAAGAGAATAAATATGTCTACGAAACAGATTCATGTTCTCTATGCAGCTTATATTTCTCAACACGGGTTCCATGAGCGTAAAATTATAAAATAAGTTCGAGGCATCTTTTTAGTAATTTCCAGCAGGGCCGGCTCTAACAGTTTTGCCGCCCCAGATAAAAATGGAAAATGACGCCCTACTTCTTAAAGTAATAAATTATTATTAAAAAAGGTAAATTGTGATCACATATACACTCAGGAACATTGAAAATAGCGACCCAAGAAGAAAGCTAAGTACAATCGCGAAACTTTGCAAATAAGTACAGCGTAATGTGATATGCAAATGATCCAAGTTTTGTGCCAATACGCATGCTCATACACGCCGAGGTGGCGCTACAATCAGGAAGAGGGTGCTACATAAGCCAGTACAAATTCAAAGATTCATAAACGTGACAATTACCCGCCGATTGTAGGAAGACTTTGGTAAGCGAAACATGCCAGGTAAACGTGCTAGAAGACATTTCTCACAGTTAAGCGAGTTTGAGAGGGGCCTGATCATCGGAATGAAAACTGCAGGCTGGTCGACGCGCCGTGTTGCTGGCCAGGTGGATCGTTCGGAGTGTGCCATTAGAAATTGTTGGGAGCAGTGGACACGAAAAGGTACCCACGCGCGGAAAACCGGGTCTGGAGCGACCAGGAAGACCACGAGGAGAGAGGATCGAAGGATCGTGCGGCAAGCACTTGTGGAGCCCACAGTGACTCGTTCAACGATACGAGCAGACATAGGCGTAGCAATTATTCCACAAACAATTTCCAGACACCTTGCAGAAGCAAATCTTAAATCCAAGCGCCCTTTCCGTGCACTCCCTTTAACACCGGAACATCGGCAACTGCGTCTACAGTGGTGCCAAGCCCGAACAATGTGGAATGTCACAGATTGGCAA
This sequence comes from Trichonephila clavipes, assembly GCA_019973935.1. Taxonomy (NCBI): domain Eukaryota; kingdom Metazoa; phylum Arthropoda; class Arachnida; order Araneae; family Nephilidae; genus Trichonephila; species Trichonephila clavipes. The sequence continues at coordinate 319,941 of BMAU01008198.1, read as the reverse complement.
AAGGTTGTGTTTAGTGATGAATCCCGGTTTGTTTTGGGGACATATGATAACCGTGTACGGGAGTGGAGGCTCCCTGGCGCGCGGTACAATTCCCTCACACACTGTTCTACGTCACAGTGCCCGCGCAGCTGGTGTAATGGTCTGGGGGCCATAGCCTATGATAGCCAGTCCACTTTAATTGTGATGCGTGGAACCTTAACGGGCCAACGTTACGTTGATGATATTCTTCGACCCCATGTAGGACCTTTCCTAAATGGTTTCCCAGGGGTAATTTTCCAGCAAGATAACGCTCGTCCGCATACAGTAAGAGTTGCTCAAGACTTCCTACGTCATTTTCAAATTCTTCCATGGCCAGCCCGCTCCCCCGATTTGTACCCTGTAGAGCACGTGTGGAATCAGCTAAAACGGCTGATGCCATCGTGTCACTCTGTACATGATTTAGAGTTGGCTGTTCAAGATTTGTGGGCCTATCTGCCTCAGGACAACATCAGGTGTCTAATCAACTCACTGCCGGACTGTGTGGCGGCATGTATTGCAGCTGGAGGTGGTCCAACGCGCTATTGAAGTTGCCCAGTATTTGTGTCGTTGCACACCCTGTATTCGTTTAATTGTCTTGTTTTTGAGATCAAGTGAATCTCTAATCTGTGTCATATGTGTACTAAATTTCATTTCAATCGGATGCTTTCTTCTTGGGTCGCTATTTTCAATGTTCCTGAGTGTATGCACACACTTATAAAACTTAAATAATTCTAGCGAAATAAATAAAAAACTACAAACGTATTCTTTTTTTTTTACTTTTAATTCTGAAAACTTTTTAATCATTTTTGTAAAATCAGTTTGTTCATCTAATTCATGTTCGCTAGCCAATATACTGAAAACATTTAATGTATCTTGAAGAAGATAGTTGTGGGGGGATCCTAAGAAATTGTTTATTAATTTTAATTTTGAAAACTCTTCTCTCCACTTACTCTATTTATTAGCAAACATTCAAAATCTTAACGCCATAGCAAGATTTGGTGCAAATTCTTAAGTTGAAATAAGTTTTAAAGCTTCAACTTGGCTGTTAGTGCAGCGCCCGGGGGTTTTAACCTCGGACTTTCGTTACATTGAATGAATTTATAGGGTTGATGTAGGATTTTGTTTTTTATGCTATAAATTACAAAGTTTACCTAAAAAATTTTTGTGCTTTTAATTTTTTATTATTTAAACCAAAAAATATAATCAATTAATATTCAAGCATATATAATTCTACTTAAAATAATATTTATTCATGTATACTTTTGATTTCACCTAAGTAGACATAGATTACATAAATGAACTTCTTTCAAACATACCTGAGTGTGTGAAGGGATGCAGGGACCTTGACAACGTAGTAAATGATGAAGAAAAATCCATGATTTTTGAAATGTTTAGCTGTGCTGAAGTAATAGAAACCAAGAATTTCGAGCGCTTGCTACAATTTTTGATGAAAAGTTAGTTGAGCTTGAAAATAAAAATAAAACGTCGAAATTGCGGATTACTTATTTTCGAATGGTCACAATATTGAAGAACTTCATTGCTGCCGACCGTATGGGAGATTGCAACTTACATTTACATAGCATTGAGATAATGATTCCATTATTCCATGCGTCAGGACATTTTCCCTACGCTAAGGCTTCAGAAATTTATCTGCAAGATATGAAAGAATTACATGATAAAATGGACCCCTTTAAATTTAAAAATTTTTCAGAAGGATATTTCACATCTAGGCGTTCAGATGTTTTTTCACCGGCACTGCGAGTGATCAAACTATTGAGCAAACCTTGATGAAAGGAATGGGCGTCGAAGGAGGTCCTTTCAAACGTGGTGCCACTGAAAGTATAGTATATAAGTGGATCAGAGAAGTTATTTATAGCCAAGATATTATTGAAGGCATAGAAAATTTTTGGAATATATCTTTCAATAAAAGTCATCAACATAGTGATTGGACAGATGCTAGAATAGATAGAGATGATATCGATGTCAAATTATTGGTGGACTTTTTCATACAATACAGCCCTTTTCCTGATACAGATGCTATAATATATATTGCTACTGGAATTACTGGAGATAAAGATATCAATTGTTACCATGCTTTTGAACAAGGTTTGACGGTAATGAAAAAAACAGGACAAAATTTACGCGAATTGAAATTATGAAGGTAAGATAAAATAAATCCTCTTTTGGCGAAAAATAGCAAGATTAAAATTCGTGAGGATGTGATTACTGTTAAGCCATTGCTGCTGTTTCAATGTATTTGTGTTTTAAAAAAGACCGACGAAGAGCTTCTCAAAATTAATTTCAAATTTTGAATATCCGCTTTGTCTATTTGAAGATGGTGAACTGCGGAAGACCTATAAGTCAACTTTTTACGAGTTATTCCCGGAAATTTCAATTAATTTAAAGAGTGTAGAAAATGTTCATCATGTTATTGCATCGTTGTAGATGGCAATTGAATGAAGCCTTTAAAATGATATGTGAGCATTATGTAAGATATTTAAAAAATAATTATAATAATAACACGTACGTGGTATTTGACGGATATAAGAAAGACGGTATTAAGTCAGCCGAAAGGAATCGTTATGCATTGAAAAATAAATGTGCAGACATTGAATTCGATGAAAATAGCTCAAGATAAATTTTTGTCGAATAATAAAAATAAAAGCCACTTGATATAGAAATATTGAGAATTAAATTAGCTGATGTTTACATGCCAAGCGATGCAGACAAATTAATTGGTGATGCATCGACTAATTTGGAAACAAACAGTGCTGTTGTAGTTTCAGAAGACATTGACGTCTTAGTTGTATTAACGGCATTAGTGAATGAGGATCGTGAAATATATATTTTTTGAAACCATCTAAAGGCAAATTCCAACAAAAAATATTTTCTTCGAGAAGTTGAAAAGAAACGCTCCCAAAATGTAAAGAACATATTCTTTTTTTATATGCTTTCACGGGTTGCGATACTACATCTGCGTTTTTCAATAAAGGCAAAATTAAATTTGCCAAAAATTTTTTAAAATGTCATGATCTTCACAAACCAGCAGAATTCAAAAATGTCAACGAAGACTCGAATAATATATTTCACAAGCGTGTGTAACATGCATTTTGGGTTTGTACGGAGCATCGGCAAAAATTAAAGATTTGAATCCATTGAGATGCAATTCTTTCATAGAAGCAACGACGAAAAATGCAAGTGTTCTTTTATCATCGTGACCTCCTACAACTGATATGCAGCACTTGAACATCTAAAAAGAGTGCACTTGCAAATCCAGATATGGCTAGGAAATGACGCAGATATTGATAATTAGGGATGGAAGCATTTCGATAACATGCTCATCCCAATAACAATGAATCAGTTGCCATCTCCGGATCATCTATTGAGAATATTATTTTGTAATTGCAAAAAGGGATGTGCGGTTGCTTGTGGTTGTCGAAAGAGTGGCTTATACTGTAGTGTAGCACAGTGTTCCGCGGACCGGTACCGGTCCGTGGTTCAAATACTACCGGTCCGCACAAGAAACATTAAATTATTTCTCTTTTATTTACTGTGGTATATTTTTCTTTGGTTTGGGCTACTTTTTATGAAAATCACTTAATATTCCTTGTAGAATCACTTCATATTCATTTTTTGGTGTAACCATATTTTATTCGGAAGACACGATTAAATACACAGTTAAATTAAAATTATTAAATCAAAATAGTCTAAAATATAAACAATCAATATCCTTCCCCTAAGCGGGCTGCGGTCAAATTAACAAACGTTGACCGGTCCGCGGCGATCAAAAGGTTGCGGAGCACTGGTGTAGCGAAAATAGTGGTTCCAATACACCACCTGTTATTCAAATAAATTAAGTCGAAGAAGATATGTTATATACATAAAAAGGTACATTGTTTAAATAAACAAATATTTTATTAATAATTATCTTTTTAATTTAATAACTATTTTATTGCTATTATAAAAAAAATTTCAAATTTAAAAAAAAATTAAGATCACAATTTTTTAATAGGTAAACTTTTTTAAACTTTTTAGCTGAACATTCCATTTTGAATTTTTAATTTCATTCACTGTTACAGAAATCCTAGGTTTTCATGTATTTAACGCTCCGGGCACTGCACTATTTCTTTTTTTGCATGACAAAGCCGAAACTGGCAATGTTTCATCTACTAGATCAAACGCGTATTTATATGCGCTGATTCTCTCTCCATCGATCAATATTGTTTCTAATTTTTATTTCCTTAACTTTAGGGATATCTTTTAAATTATACGCATTGTATGAAAATCTCAAACATTTGCAGTGTGTACTCATTAGATTAAATGTACATTTTAAGGTCTTAACCGCTGAACCAATTGTAAAAAAAATAATAAATAAAAATGCCAAGAGTTTTAATTTAGGATTATTCACATCTCGTGCTTCCTATTTAAAATTCAAATTTCTTCGTCATACTCTGTGATGTGACTGCATCGTCTCCAAGTTAGCAGGGATATAAATCTCATCAGCCACTCCTCTTGCATCTCAGATATTTCATAGAAAGGGATATCCTATCGAACATCCTTTAAAGAATCTTAAGAATTTTTGAGTTCCATAGCAGATAATGAATCTTGGACTTTAGTCTGCAATTGCTTACTTAATACACTTATGCAATATAAGATTTTATACCAAATAATAATGTAGTACATAAACTTGTATTTTTTAAAAGAGTTTAATATAATCCGGAGACCTCAACTTTTATAGAGTAGTCAATTATTATAAACACAAAATAAAGCATCATAAATATCTCTTAGTTGATACCTTAAGGTATCCGACTGCGTTCGGGGCCGTGATTTTTCAAATGCGTAAAAACGAATATTTTTTAAAATACTTATGTTCAATTAGATTATAATACATGCATGAAATTGTCTTAAGAATATGTGACGAATCTGTGCGGCACCTTTCCACTAGTATTCTTAGGCGTCTTTGGGGACTGTAAATTCGCGCACATTTCCAATCAACTCTAAAAAGGAGAAAACGGGATATGCAAAGTAGATAGGGTATTTCAGGAGAGCGTTGTAAGTTGGCGAGGATGAAGGCAATTGAGCCAGCAGCAGTAGTGACCACGTTTATAGGATTCAATTGGATTACGATAGTGAAGCATTGCTGTTAATACCCAACGAAGGAGCCTTAGGAAGTTCATATACCTGAAGAGATCATAAGTACTACCAGGGGATATATTCTAGTTTAATATCGCTTACCAAAAGCGTTAGTTTAATGAAATTAGTTCCAGCTAATGAAAGCTACTAATTCAAGTTGCGTGTATTTCTCAGACCTCCTGTTCCGGTAAACCCTTTTGATATGGCGCGTAGCTATTGATTAATTTCGTAATTTAATTTAATATTAAAGATAAATCCCTTTCGTTTGACGTAGACATATAGATACTATTTGTCATTAGTTTTTTTGATATTTGAATCAAGTGAATAAATATATGCTATTATTATAGAAATGGTGTCTGGTCATTCTTTGCCTCAAATTAATCTTAGTGTCCAGGGTGGAACCTACAAATAGTATTACAATAAAAAATTATTTAAATGCAACATTTTGGCAAAAAAAAAATGAATATAGAATTATCTATTTTCCAAATATTTTCTCTTTTTATGGGAAATGCTTCTGTAATAATAATATTTTGCCTATATATAGCTCAGACGTCTGTACAGAACCTGAAGTAGGATTTTTGAAATACACTAATTAGAGGTGGATTTATCCATCCTTTAATACATCAGACTGGAGAAATTTTAACGGAAAAACACTGATAATTATTTTAATTGGTGGTAACTCTGAAAATAATATGAATTTTTCAGAAGCCGTCGTTCAGGCCTTTTGGAGAAGCTATATATAAGCAAAATATTGTTATTATAGAAGCATTTTTCATAAAAGGACAATGTTTTGAAAAAAGGTAATACTAAGTTCCTTTTTTGCCAAAATATTGAATTTAAGTAATTTTCTTATTGTAATATTATTCTGAAAACAATTTTATAAGTGTATTCTAATATGAGTGACATTAAATATTTCAAAAAAATATTCGTTTGTGTGCTTTTGCAAAATCGCGGTTCTGAACGTAATCGGATACCTTAAGGGTTTTATAAACTTTATTCGGCTTTCCCAGGGAGTTTCCACTTAGCGGATTTAAAACTTATGCCCTTGATTTATTTTGATAATACGGCACATAAAAAAATTGAAAAAAACGACATTTTTTGGTCCATTTTAAAAAATTACAGGCTTCTAAGGATGTTTTGCCATTTCATTAACGATGAAATTTGAAGAGTGGCAACCAGTCACGTGAATTGTGACATCCCAATTCTAGACTGTATTCCTGATTTTTTGCCTCTCATATTGTCTTTGCTATCATAGGCTTGCCCCCACAAATCTAGCAAACTTAGACCTAATTTTTTAAATATTAAATTTGAAAATTCTTTTCTAGTCAATACTATTGGAAGAAAACCTAAAAACTCTTTAATGAATTTCACTGGCAACTTCATTAGAATTAGATTTTTCAGTACATACATATTGTACCAAAAACGTCACTTGATAGATCTTACTGGTATCACGAGTGCAATCTAAAATTATAGAATAAATTTAGATAATCAAATATTTTAAAAAATATTTGAATTAGGAGAAATATTATTAAATAGCTTATAAGACTGTTCTGCTTTGATGCAAAAATTTGAATTAATCAAAAAGGGGTTCATTTGAATTTAAAATCGATATGTTTGAGATTTTTCCAAATCTTATCGTAATTTTAAAACAGAGAATATAAGAAGCCCCTATTTCGTTTTCGTCGAAATTTACAATGTTAAGGTATTCGACTACGTTCGGAACCGTGATTTTAAAAAAGCGCATAAATGGATAATTTTCATGATATTTAATGTCACGCAGAATAGAATACATGCATAAAATTGTTTTAAGGACATTTTGGCAAAAAAAAATTATGTAAATATAATATTTGTGCAAAAAATTAACTTAGAATAATCTTTTTTCAAAATGTTCTCCTTTTGTGAAAAATGGTTCTATTATAATATAGCTCAGACCTCTGTACAGAGGCTCAACTATGCTTTTTGAAAAACTCACATTATTTTCAGAATTACAGCCAATTGAAATAAGTATTCGCCTTTTTTTAAAAAAAATTGCTCCCCTCTGTTGTCGTAAAATATGAATAAACCCACTTCTAAGTTATATACTATATCAAAAATTCTTGTTGAGCCTCTGAAAAGCGATCTGAGCTATATACAGGCAAAATATTATTCTAATAGAAGCATTTTTCATAAAAGGAGAACATTTGGAAAAAAGATTATTCTAAGTTAATTTTTTGCCAAAATATTGTATTTAAATAATTTTTTGTCAAAATGTCCTTAAAACAATTTCATACGCATATTAATCTAAGTGACACTGAATATCATGAAAATTATCCATTTATGTGCTTTTGAAAATCCTTGTTCCGAACGTAGTCGGATGCCTTAAATATATGTAGAATTAGTAACTACGTGGGGGAGGAGGTATAAGATATTGTAATAAAGTAGAATTTTCAAAATTAAAAGAATGACGGCGGAATTTAACATTTAACTTTTTTTTCTACACACCTACATACATATCTATATATAGCACTCACAAAAGATAGAACTGATTTATTTTAATTTCAACTCTAAAAGATATTTTATTTCTACAACTCCCATCAGAAAAAATGCTTTCGGAAAATTTTATAACAAAACCCTGAAACTAAAACTAATAAAAACACTTTAAAAATATATTACAGTATATTTAAAATAACCATAAGAAATACGTTATATTTCTCTTTCCAAAATAAAATTCTATTTTTTAGTTAACACAAAAAATACTATCTCTTTAATAATAGCACATGCAATAATATAATAGTAACAAATAATATAACTAAACTTATCTCTCTTTAAATAAAAAAAAGAAAAAAAACTGTGAAATAAAACATCGGGATTACTGACTTAATTCAAACTTTGAATATTTAAAAAAAAGTTTTTTTTAATTTTTTAAGAAATAATTTTAAAAAGCTTATATCTTTGAAATCCTAAAATTTAAGAAAGAATATTTTTATTTATTTCTCTCCTTTGCTCATATCTTTGAAATTGTTTCAAGGTCACTTAAATGAAATGTCCCTTAATAAGAGAGGAATATGTAGGGTCCCTCTTAAAAAAACTGGTACCAATATAATTGTGCCTTATTTGGAGGTGTACCTCACTAGAAGTATATTATTTTCAGTTTTCAAAAATACAAAATCATTCGAAAATAAAGACAGAAATGTAAAAGAAGGAATTTCCCATTTCAGCGGACACACCCCATTCGACAAACAGTCTCCTGGTTGTAGGAGTCACAAGCGTTTATTTTAACTAAGTAACTGCATTCAAGACTAAAATAAAACATCTCTTGTGGCTCTCTATCTTCTAAAATCTCCTAATATTTCTGTCCCCTTTTGGCTAGCTGACACTGGATGTCTTATTAAAATTTCATGATTTATCATAAGCTTAGGCCTCGAACCCTTCAAGTTGCACCATAAAAGGAAACTGACTTTAAACATACAGAGTATAAAGTTAAGAAATTGGTTACATCAAATGAAATGCCAAATTCACAATATTTCTGAAAATATGTCAAATTTTTTCGTAACAGAAAATATGTCGTAAGAAATTCGTAAGAAAATATATTTCAACTTCATCCAAATGCCGCCCCGGACAGGGGTCCGGTTTGTCCAGCCCTAGAGCCGCTTCTGACATTACTTAACACTCCCATCATTATTTGGATAAAGGAAATTAAGAGAATAATTAGTTATTGTTCAATAAAATTTAACTCGCATTTAAAAATAACGAAAACGCCATAAAGTTTCCAAGGGGCGAGGAGAACTTTTTTTAAAAGAGTGTGTAAGCGAGAAGTTTCGCCTAACACAGCGATTGGTATCCGATAATGAGAGATTGCCCCTCTATCACGAAGATGCTAATACGGACCACGTGATGTGTTGACGTCACCTCTCAGGTCAAGGAAAGATAATTTCAAGATGAAGGAAACTTTTTCTAGATTGTGAATGCTCTATAGTTTATGATCCTGGGTTCCACAAAATAATTTTATATCGGGGAGTAAAATTTTTCGCAAAATTAAGTGGAATGGAATAAATTAAATGTAAGTGGCATTGTTAAAGATAACACAATGAGACACCTTTTTCCATTAGTGAAAAGAAAAAAAACACTGCATGTAAGAGAACATTTTCAACAAAAAAACCAAACCCCTGTAAATAGTTCTCGAAGAAAAAAAAAAACATGAATGGATAAATCAGAAAGCTTACCAATGAAAGAGAATGGACAACCTATCGAGCAGATTCAATGTTAAAATCAAAATTTAAGCAGAAACAGCTCCTAAATTATGGCCTGCAAATTAACGTGCTCAAAAGATAAACAGAAAGGAATGAATTAAAGCATTAAAATAAAAATTATAGCAGAAAAGCGATAGTAGCAGCAAGTTTCTGTTGTTCGACTACACATGAAATAGATCCAACGAAAGAAAAAATTACGAGATAAGGCATTCCATAAAATACTATCGTAAATAACATATTAGGAAATCTTGGACTGAGTAACAAATTAAATTGGTATGAACTAAATTTTAAAAAAAACTATTCAAAACATGTAAAATAGACCTATGTTGAAATAAAATAGGATCAACAACAGAATTGAAAAAAAAGCTCAGAAAACTTATAAATACTTGAGGACTTATACCTGTTTAGTCGAATATTTCAATATAAATTATAATTAAAGATTCCAAGTTGTAATAAAAATTTCCTTTTAATAAATAAATTTAATGAAAATAGCATAGTTGTGTATTCGATTTCATTTGATATTGCGGAAGATGCCATCCTGCTGTATAACTCTATAACATTGGGCATTTTTGTCTCAGTAAAAAGAGCAGAAGGTTCAGGTGCAGTTTCGAAAATTATAAACTGGCCTGATAGAAGCGTTTCATAATTAGACGTTTTCTAACCAAAGCAGATTTACCCACTGGATGCTTGGGGTGGGCGCCCAGAAGGGCTCGGATAAGCAAATTTTCTGGTTATAAATTTCGATCCAAGGGGGTCTGTAGATTTTCTGTGCCCAGGGCCCAAAATGAGCTTAAATTGGTACTGCTTTTAACTTACGAGCAGTTTTTAGAAGAATAATGCAGGAAATCAAAACAAATCACAGATCGAAAATCAGCCAGAGACTGCAATACGGAGAAAAACTATTGTAGCTAAAGGGAAAGTAAGTTGAACTGAAATTTGTATCGGAAGCTGGGATTACTAATTAGGAAGGAACAATAATTGAGAGCCATTCGATAGAAAATACGAAAATGGGCAGAAAGGTCCATTTGAAAACATTTACTTGACTGACTCCTTTAAGTGCTTTAATTTCCATTCAATATCTCTGATGCTATGAAACTGCTTAAGAAAAGATTCAGGCAGCCTTTCTCAAACCTCTAGGGGGGCGCGAGGAAGTCGAAAACAAAAGATTATTTTAAAAAATTATTAATTTGCTGAAAGTGTGTAAGCAAACAAAATACATTCTGGCATAATAAATACACATTTATACTAATATAAATGTATCAGTACTTCACGGTGTATTTTATAAGTAATGGAACAGTATTAAGTGACCAGTGACAATGGTTAACACTTATCTTCTAATGAACTGCTGAGATGGAAAGTTGTTTCTTCGCGTAGGTGCGCGTGTGAATCCTCTGAATCCTTCGTAATTTTTTGGCATTACAAAGCTTTCGGAATAATTCTGTGGATTCACAGAAAAGATCGTACTTCGGAAAGACGTATAGATACGTTCGGACCCATTAATGAAAGACATTTATATACGTCGGTGGGGCTTAAAGTCGTATTGTAGGTTTAGTATCAAAGCATAGTACTACTGAATTCAATACATTGTTATTGCATGGAGAAAGGGGGCGCAATGGAAAATTGGGTCGCAAGAAACCAAATTTGGAGAAGCACCGGATTAAGGCAGAAAGAGCGATGAGTAGCTATGATCCTCTATAGACCTTTAATAGTTTAAACCAAAGGTCACCAACTAGTGGTCCGTGAAAAATTTTTGCTGGTACGCAGAAAAACTGGGACATTATTTATATTTTTATAAAGATTCAATTTCGCACAAAAATGACAAAATGCATCTTAGAATATGGATTATATTTTCATTTTAGCTACTACTTCTAGCACAATTCCTTCTGAATTGAGCGAATTTCTAGCTACTTTAGCAGGTTTAGCGATATTTGAAAATGAGAGTTGACAGCCATAATACACTGACGGCGTAACTATTCAGTTTGTTAATATTGGTTTGCGTTGTCGGTTTGTTCTTGCTTTTCAAGAGATTCCTTTTCAGTGACTATAAATAGAGACGTAAACAAGGGACAATATAGTTATAGTAGTCCACTATGTACAGGTCAATCATATGAGTGGTCCGCGAAATATAAAATTATATATTTAGATATCCATGAAGTGTGCTAACATTTGGCGATCGCTGGTTTAAGCAATATTTTATGTAGTTCGCCTTTGAGTCTGGGGATCAAAGTGTAGAATAGATGGTCAATTAGAAAAGGCAATTTTTTGGCGACAAGGAGCAGTCGCCAAACTATCGATATGTGTCGAAAGTTGATCCTAGAGATTACAAAATAGCATTTTCCAAGAAAAAAAACAATAATAAGGAGAAATACAAAAAGTATACTTTTATAGTTACTAGTCATGGGTTAGAATAAAGTTTTAATGTATTTTCTCATAAAGTAAAGAAAAAGGTTTATATTTGCTTAGAAGAGGAGTTCCTCGGAAGGAAATACACATTTTTTGATGACTTCGAGAAAAATTAAAAACAAACAAATCAGATTGCTAAATTTGTGAATTTTTCTCCACATGAGCTCCGCAAAGTAAGAATCGAATTGATTATCCTTCCTTCACATTCCTCATTGATGAAATCTGAAACGTACTTATCCTGCTATTCTCAAAAGAGACATTCTTTCGTACAAGCCTTTTAAGGTATCCGACTACGTTCGGAACCATGATTATAAAAAAGCGCGTAAATGGATAATTTTCATAATATTTAGATTACATATATAAAATTGTTTTAAGGACATTTTGGCAAAAAAAATTATTTAAATACAATATTTCGGCAAAAAATTAACTTAGAATAATCTTTTTTCAAAATGTTCTTCTTTTGTGAAAAATGCTTCTATTATAATAATATTTTGCCTGTATATAGCTCAGACCTCTGTACAGAGGCTCAACTATGCTTTTTGAAAAACTCACATTATTTTCAGTGTTACAGCCAATTGAAATAATTATCGACGTTTTTTTCTTAAAATTTCTCCCCTCTGTTGTCGTAAAATCTGAATAAACCCCCTTCTAAGTTATATATTTCAAAAATTCTAGTTGAGCCTCTGTAGAAAGGTCTGAGCTACATATAGGCAAAATATTACTATAACAGAAGCATTTTTCACAAAAGGAGAATATTTTGAAAGTGGGTCATTCTATGTTCATTTTTTGTCACAATATTGTACTTAAATAATTTTTATTGTAATAATATTCTTAAAACAATTTTATATACATTTTCTAATTGAAGTGATACTCACATCATATTTATTATTAGACCAGTGCTTCTCAAACTTTCAATAGTGGCGCCCCCCTTATCAATCACAATTTTTATCGCGCCCCCCTTATACATTAATAATGTACTGAATGCAATAATAATGCATTTTTTTTTACGCTAAAGCAATAATCTTAATTATATACCGTACAAATTCATGACATAAGTATTAAATTTTGTATATGTTGCTTTTAAGCAAAAAAAAAAATATTAAGTAATAGGATAATTATGTTATTTTTCCTTTCTCTAATTTTTAAATTGGAACATATTGCAAAATGAAGTGGCTGCTTAGAAGACAAAATATAGATATCAGCTTTTTTTAGAAAGAACTCAGTGGGTCAATTTCTAATCATATAAGCATTCCTTTGAAAAATTTGCTCTGTAAGACAAGCCCATGGAAGTCGCTAATACTTATTAAACTTGTTCTTAATTTAGCATTAATCAATTAGTTATAAAATACTCTGTGCAGCACTGATACATTAAAAGTATACCGGCTGAAGTGCCCGCTCTTTGCACGAGTTCACATTTATAAGAAAATAAAACAATATTGATATAATCGCTGAATTTTAAGGAGAGTAAAGCCAAGTGCGCAACAATGTTTACAAAAATGTAAAATGATTTTTTTTAAATCATTGCTCAAATTATAATTAGTTTTAAGCGAACTGTAATTTTAAGCCTCACAGAATTAGCATTTAGAGTTGATGTTGAATAATGAACAATAATATAAAATTCCGATGAGAAATAATTGTATTGTTTTCAATATTTAAAGTCTCTCTCTTAACATATTTTAAACCTGGAGCAGGCACGCACTTGATACTAATGGTCGAGTGGGGTTATTGAGCCACCCCAATCTTTTTTTTATAATTATTTTTATAGTACACAATAAAAATCGTAATTCCAGTGAATAATTTAATTAAGAGAAAATATACTCACCTACTTTCAAGAACACAGAAAATATTTCGGAAAAAAAGTTATCACACCGGGAACTCAGTCAAAACAAGTACCTAAAGATTGTAAAAAAACGTTTGTCACTCCCAAAAAAGAGGAAGATATGTGACAAATATATTTTAGTTCACACGTTAAGACTGTCAAACAGGGGGATAGTGTCAGAGCCATTGGTAACAATTAAACAGTTTTGCCAGAATTACCGATTTCGTGCACTCTGTGCTCGGCGTGACAGCTCCGGAATAAAAGTGTAGTTATTACAATATGGATGTTGAAAAAAAATTATGTAAAACGTTTTTCATTTTGCTTTTTTATATGTTTGGGAATAACTCATAGAAACAAATCTTGGCCAAGTAATCCTTTAAAGAGCTCTCTGTGCTTTTCCAAAAATCATAAAAATATTTTACAAGGAAAAAATCGCAGCAGAAATAGTTTATTTGCAAGTTCCCAAAATGAAAAAACAAAATACATAAGAACAGGGAGGTAGCTAACCGTACAAGTAAGTTCGAAGGTCAAACCGCAGCAACTACATTCTGCAGCCTACAGCTGATGACAATAATATTACAGTGATGAATTTTTTATCTTCCTAAATTTTTTTTTCGATTATGGGTCTGAGTTTTGTTTTTTCTCATTTTGGTTTGAAAAGAAACCGTAATAGAAGTAGAAGCTTTAATTTTTTTATGACGTAATATCGCAGATATATAAATTATATCAGCGTAAATGTGCATTTTTTTATTATGTCAGAAAGTATTTTGTTTTACTTCATTCCAGTAAATAAATTTTTTTAATCTTTTATTTTCGATATGCTCGCGCCCCCCTTGTACGTTTATCGCGCCCCCCAGGGGGGCGCGCCCCACAGTTTGAGAAACACTGAAGACTTAATATTTATTAAAGAGTTTTCAAAAATATATTTTTAATCTTGCGTTTGTAATAAACTTTATTGACCGCGCGTACAAAGATTTTTCTTTTCTTTGGCCTACTCCAAAAAAGGTTTACTAACCCCTTTTCTTAGCTATTATATTGGAACATTCAGTATAAAATGGAGAAGGGGGGAGAAAGCTACATTTAAAAACAAATGAGTGCCAAATGCCTTAAGGTATCCGACTGCGTTCGGAACCGTGATTTTAAAAAAGCGTATAAATGGATAATTTTCATAATATTTAGATTACATATATAAAATTGTTTTAAGGACATTTTGACAAAAAAAATTTACTTAAATTCAATATTTTGGCAAAAAATTAACTTAGAATAACCTTTTTCCAAAATGTTCTCCTTTTATAAAAAATGCTTCTAAATTATTAATATTTTGTTTATATAAAGTAAACACTTCTCAGGAGAGTCTGAACTATTTTTTTAACAAAAAAATCACATTATTTTCAGAGTTACAACCAATTGAAATAATTATCGGCGTTTTTTTCTTAAATTTCTCCCCTCTGTTGTCATAAAACATGGATAAACCCCTAAATTATACATTTCAAAAATCCTATTTGAGCCTCTGTACAGAGTTCTGAGCTATATATAGGCAAAATATTATTATAATAGAAGCATTTTTTACAAAAGGACAATATTTTGAAAATTTGTCATTCTATGTTCATTTTTTGTCAAAATTTTTTTACTTAAATAATTTTTTTTATTGTAATCCTATTCTTAAAATAATTTTATATACATTTTCTAATCGAAGTGTGACACTAAATATCCTAAAGATTATTCATTTATACGCTTTTGCAAAATCGCGGTTCCGAACGCAGTGGGATGGCTTAATGCATTGCGCATTCCTCCCTGTCTTTCGGCATTTCCCAAAGGTATACATCACTCGAATCTTTCTTTTTAACCAAACGCATATCGTTCTTCCATGCATTCGATATTTGCACCAGTTAATCCTCTATTACTAATTAATCCTCCAACTCTGAACCACAGACATTTACCCCCTTCGTTTCAAATCATTAAAAAACCTAAATCAGAATAATTCGAAGAAACAAACGCAAAACAGAAAAACTTAAGAAAAATTCCAAGGAAAAATGTGTAATTTTAAGACAGAAACAGAGTGACAATTAGAATAAACGAAAGGTGAAACTGTTAATCTAAAAATCGTCTGCCTTTTTAAAAACATCTGCGCATTTTGAATAACAAATAGTAATTAAGTAAATAGTACGAGGGACTTTATCGAAATAAAACTGAATTTCAAAGGATGTCAAGTTAAACAGAATGAATTCGTTACCTCACCATAAAATCTAGATGAATATTTTTTTTTCAAAGGGGCTGCGGATCGGTATGTTACCATCCCAGGGAGCTGGTATCACTTTTTAGTGCTGCACCCTATAGGCGGATACTTTTGCCACAATGTTGTTTTGACATACAGTGTCCTCCCCAAAGGGAGGCACCAGAACTCTGACGGCTAAGACACGCATTAATCAACTAGAAGCATCCCAAAGTATAATTCCAAGACAAATTCTAAGCTTTTGATGGTTCATGAGAAACAAAATGCTTTCTATTAGGCAATTCATCAAAAAACCAGCTTCTAATTTCTTCGACAAAATTGATGTTTCCCAGAACCCCCAACATCTTGGGTATTGAAAAATACACCCCAGATCTTAATTTTAATAGACCCAAGAACATCCTAATTGATCATTTACTAAACTACAAAGCTCATTTTACTTTCACCTGAAACTTCATTCACACTTGCCCACGGTGTTACTAGTGGTTCAGTTCCCTATTTGTAACACTTCGATCTGGGTTTGATACTCCGACTTTTGTCTTCTTCTGCATTGATTCCCCTTCTTCGGGACAGTTTTGTCCATACCAATCAGAAATCTCCCCCTTTACTTTTCCACATTCTCGTACAACACTTTTTCCAGTTTTTGCTCGGATTTCTTAGCTGCAATCCGATTTGAAAGGTTAAATTCCTGCCGTTCTTAACTTATTCTTGGGATATATTAAAATAATTTATAATTATTTTAGTCAACTCTTAAAATTTTAACTCTCATCTTGTTACGTAAATGTATTTTTATCTATCAATGGGTAAGTTTGAACAGCATCACAGTCACTCTAACTTCAAAGATTGGAGGTTAACACCCAAAAGGGCTTAGGTACTGTATCGGTTGCTTGCGAGATTAATTGCTTAACATGAAGCCTATCTTTTAGTGGAGGCCACAGTATTTTCTAAAACAGAAAATCAAATGTTGCTAAAGTTCTGATTTGACCAGTTTAGTTTCTATGTAGTCATCGGCGAAGTGTTAGTATGAGTGCTTACTAATGTCTCACTACGAAATAACACATAATTGGGAACTATAAAGGCCTCGTATTTATACACTATAAAACCTCGAAATTTTGAACCGTGGTCAAGTGATCTGAGCTAGCAGCTCCTCTCTATCACACTAAAAATAAATAAGGTGGCAACTCAATCAATTGATAGAGGTTCAAAATTATCAAGTCCATCACCAATAATCCTCGTGTAGTTTATAAAAAGTAAAATATAGTTAAAATAAAAATAAAGCAAAATTTCATTCTGTTGTCTGAAAAAGTTAACAGACATAATCAATGTTTTAATGCTTAAAAATCCGTTATCTTCCTCAACTTTAAGTAGTAATCGAAATTCATAGCTAAACACGAGGCAAAGGGCTCGTGTGTGTTTTGTTCTTTTGGATACAGTTCTAAAATTCTTCAATACTACTTGTGTTGTTTACCTGTGAATTCCCTCTTACAATTGCTTTAATTTCACCGTAATTACTTTGATCTTCTTCGAGATTATGTTAAAATATAAAGCCTTTTCCCTTATTAAATTCAACAGAATATCTGCTTTGTACTTTTCAGATATCTTTAAAGACGATATCATAATAAAAATCTGTTTCTTCAACACGCCTTTTAAATTTTGTTAATTTTCTAACCTTTTTCATAAAAGCATCAATTGACTCATTATTTTCGTTTTTATGTCTCCGATCAAAATAACATAATTATTTTATTCAACTCCTACTGTTAGTTCACAATCCACCTATATCTAGTTCAAATTATCAGTCGTTAATAAAATACATTTTAAAGCATTCAATTGAGCTGAAATTTTATATGCACGATTATTTTGGATGACAATACGATTATTTAATTATAATTAACTAAAATTAACTCTGACTGAAATTATTTATTTAAAAAATTACAGATACTGTCACGTTGGCTTCATTTATAGAGACTTGGGTCAAAAATTTAAAAGATTTTTTTCTTCTCACCTTTTAAAACATTCAGTTTGTGACGTATCTTTACGCAACCTTCACACTAATCCTCTTGGAGAATCTTTGGGCTAGCATTCGCGTTAATTCACAGCCATCCCTCTCAAGAAGAACCCTGATATGGAGGTTAGTTCGACTACATAAAGTCAGGGTTTTGTAATGGTACGATAGAAGGAGCGGAAAAATTGTTGCTGTGTTACGAAGATGAGATTTAATTCATTTCCACAACTTAAGAACGGAGTTTGCCATAAGTTAGTGTATTGGGAATTTATAGTCTAAGATATATGAGGTTAAATCAAACTGATTACTTGCGCTTGTTCACTTAGGGTTTATTGCTTTATATCACTTCCAGGGCATCCTCTTGTGATTTAACTTGTGGTTGATTAGTGGGGGAAAAAATAAAAAAAAATTAAAAATAAATAAAAATTATTATGGAAGTTTCTGGTCATAGTTTGTTTCCTCCCACACTTTTAGCTAGGCAAGACGGTGATGAAGTGACTTCAGGGGGAAGTCAGCCAACGGGGAAGGCATCCAACGGGTTTGTCCCAAGGACGTCTTACTTTCCCTAACCCCGAGATTAGAGTTGGATCTAATTTTAGGGCCTTGCCTGAACTTTTTTTTTCGGATCGGAAAATGTGGATGAATTCTTAGAATTCATAGAAAACTATATCAAGTTTCACGAGATACCTAGCAATTTGGCTTGTGGATATCTAAAAGTTCACCTCAGGGGACGCGCTTTGAATTGTGGTTTGAAATATTTGGATATTCTTTGGAGACAGCTACTGATTTCACGCGATTAAAGGAGGCGTTAACGGAAAATTTCCCATTAATTAGAAATAAGACGGAATTAGAAGTCAGGCTCCATTCGTCGTATCGAAGCAGAAGTCAGGCTTCATCGGACGACCGACTAAAAATACACAAAAGGCTGGGACTAAATATGTCGGAAGAAGGTTTGGTGGAGCACATCATTGCTCGACTTGAACCTCAGTTGATGGAGTACGTTGCGATTAGAAATCCAACTTCTAGGTCTCAGCTCTTAAAAATGATCACGAAATATGAAGATAGGTACTTGAGGAGAGACACCCAGGCTCCGAGTAATAGTAATAGTGAAAGATGATATTGGGATGCGCTTTGGAGATCTCCCTAGAAATTGGCAAGATGCAGGGGTAATTGAACGACAAAATGACAGAAGAGATACTTATAGAAGTATATACGGGAGTAGACCCCAGAGAAACCATGTTAACCAAGGGTACAAGAACAGGAACCATATTGAAAGAAATGATCGTGGGTTCAAGAATCGTGGTGGTCGGAATCAGTTCAGAAATGAATTCGAATTTCGATAAAAAGTCATTAGCGATCCCGGATTTACAAATTGAAGAATTACCAATAGATGAGGGGAATTTAGAAATTAATCTCTCAAAAACGCGAAACAGGAGGAAAGTCAAAGGAGAAAATTGAAAACGTTATTTAATAGTTTTAAGGGACTATTTTCGGATAAATTGGGGCTCACTCATGTATTATATCATGAAATTGACATGCGATAAACCATCAGTACTTTCGAGACCTTATCAGTATGATAGGCTAAAACAGGAGATAATCGATTATCATGTTGACAAGATGTTAAGGGAATGTACAATATTACTGATTCAGTTGTGTTATGTTTATTAGTTTCAGAATGTTCTTCAGAACATTTGCATTCGAAGCGTTCAAAACAGTTCTTGGTTATAATATAATTTTATTAAGCATGAGTTGACAACGTCATCTCACAACAGCAACAACACAAGCAATCATATATAGTTACAATTCACAGTTATAACTCAAGTACACATTCACAGTTACAGTTATCATGACAAGTCGCCTTATGCGTCTCCTGTAGTATTGTGTCATAAGATAATCCGGAAACTTATAGATTTGCGGTAGATTATCGCAAGCTTAACACCATAACTAGGTACCCTAGATATCCCTTGCCTATCATTGAAGATTTAATCACTAATATTCCTCACACGACGATAATGAGTTTATTAGACCTACGGTCCAGGTACTTCCAGTGGGCAGAAAATCCCAGTGATGTAGTTGAAACGTGACGAAAAAGAGCACTTGTGCGTTTAAGCGCATGCCATTCGGCCTCTCGGGAACTGCCTCGAATTCTCACTGAGCAATACTCCAACCGGTATTAGGGAAGCATGGGAGTGTAGATAGGGACGACGCTATTATTTCGTCGCCATCGTTTGCACACCACATCGAACATTTAAGTTGTAGCAGGAAGAAGGCTTGATATAAGTGCAATTTTGGTGGCGAGAAATTAAAATACTTGGGTCTGGTAATTAGCAAAGATGGGATTACCACGGATGAATCTAAGGTTAAGATGTCCGACTACCCTAAAATCATGATTTTTTTCAAAGTTTGACAATTTTCTTATGATTTTATTTTATAGGCCATTCTATTAACTTTCTGAAAATACCAAGTTTTTTATTTTCCATTCGCTAGAACAAAAACTGCAAGTGTTTTAGTAAAAGCAGATGCTATAACTTTTCATAAGGCTCCCTTCACACCAAACGATTCCGAGTCTGTAGCGACCATTCCAATTCACAGCCATTCTGAATGAACCGAGATTTGCCTTCACAACGCCACGGGTCAATCATTCTTCCATCAGCTGTTGTCGAACATGGATGCTGTCTTTAATGTTTTAATACGATTAACGTTTCAAGCTATTAATTGCACAACTGTATCCTTATTCATTTATTTTCAAATTAAAATACATAAAACGAAAAATATAAGAACGGTCTTATTTATTTTTATATTTTGCCTGTTAGTATCAAGTATAATTATAGTCTGAAAAGTAGTAACAAATAATAATTATGTATTGTAACTATATTATAATGCAATTACTTTTACAAATAATATATCTAATGTTTTTAAAAGGCATTTTTGTTATATACTACAGCTTTTGTAGCATATAACAACTATTTTTTTGATTATGTATCTAAAAATGATTTGCTAATACACATTAATGAATTAAAAATTTTACATTTTGTTTGCTTCATATAACAAAATTTTAGATCTGTGTAGTAATAAAATGGAATCTTTTTAAAACATTAAAATTATCGACAATATCGGTGTTTTATTTTATTTTAGCATTCTTATAAGTATTTAATTTTTTTGTCTCCCAAAATTAAATAAATTCTTATCAAATTGATCTCTGAAACTATTTCAAACATCCTTCAGAATATTCCCTTCCCTCCCCCCAAAAAACACAGTTTGCTTTAAAGTATTAAAAAGTAAAGAATAAAGTTTTCAAATTTCTAAAATTGAATAAAATAATACATGCAAAATGTTAATTTTATCATTTGCGCAAGATTAGCAGGGATAAAATACAGCCTACACACTCGGCGACTAGAACTAGAGTTAGTTTCAATATGAAAAAGAATACTATGAATACCTCACAGAAATATAAGCGCCATCTATTGGCATAAAAACAAACTCATGCTAACTCTAACAGAGAAATTCATTATCTTGAAACATCTGAAATCAGTTTCTTTAATAGAAACTTAATGTGAAAAAAAATTACTGATAACATAAAAAACAATAAAAATAAATACTCTAGTTATTTGAATTCGCTTTTTCTTTAAGAAATAGCTCCCGGCTCCTAGTGATTGAGGGAAGAAAATCTGACCTGCCGAATCACGCGTAAGTCAGAATGACGGCGGATTGAACCGTTTTCGGTTGGTGTGAATGCGGGAAGCGAATCTTGGCTTATTTAAGCGGGAAATTACGAAGCCGAATCCTGGTCAATCAGACAAGTTTGATGGTGAATGAATCGAAGTCGTTTGGTGGGAAGGGAGCCTAAGATGCTAAACTTTAAAATGCGTTTTACTCGAAATGTGTTTTTTCGAAAAACTGAAAAGGGTAAAGCGATTGCTCAAAAAGGTTTTTAAAATAATTTTCTGAAAATTTTTTTGTATGTTCTGTGTAACAGTAAAAATGTTTTAACCTTCAGATTTATCAATTATTGTTTTATTACAAGTTTCATAGTTCTTTTTATGAATTTAATCACTTTTTTTAAGCAATTTCATATAAAAACTAAGGTAAAGTGCTCTAGTTTTTTAAAAAATTGAAATATCTCTTCTGCTGAAGGTCATTTAAAAAAAGAATAGCAAAATAATACATCAAAATTGAAAAATTGAGAATTTGTACATTTACTATTTGTACAGAGCGGGCCCCGTTTATGTAATTTTTTTTCCAATTTTTACCTATTTTTTCCCATTTTAGTAGTAATAATTTATTTTTTTCTTAAGTGTACTAAATAAAACTACAAAAAAATCTCCATTTGTAAAAAAAAAGTTGTCATAAGTAGTCGAATACCTTAAAGCAATGATAGAGATGAAACCCCCGAATAATGCTAAAGAGGAGTCGAAATTTCTGGATATGACCCAGTGGTATCAGAAATTTAATAAAGGTTACGCAGATGTCTGCGAGCCCCTTTATCAATTAAAGAAAAAGTATAGGAAATTTATTTGGTCACGCGGAGAAGACGCCGGTTGCTTTTGAACGCGCAATTATGGAAGCACCAGTACTAAAACTAACAGATTTTCATGTGCCATTCGAGTTGTTTCTGATGCTAGTTCGATTGGGATTGGAGCGGTGCTTACACAAGATCAGAGACCCATTGCGTATGTGTCCCGCGCGCTCAATAATGCGGAGAGAAATTACAAAGTAACCGAACGCGAGTGTTTAGCGATTATCTGGGCTTTAAATAAATTTTGCACCTACTTTGGTCCGCTGCCAGTAAAAGTGAAAACGGATCATACGGCATTAAACAAGTTAATTAACGGTAAAAATTTATCCAGTCGAATGAGCAGATGGGCACTCAAGCTAGCCGAGTTTAATGTTAAATGGGAACAGGAAAATTACCCCTTCCAGGAACTTAAAATGTGGTGGTAGATGTGTTGTCTAAGAATCCGGTTGAAAGTATAGTGGGCGAAAATATCACTTGTGAAGTGACTAAAGATTTAGTACTTTCGTCCAAAGAAGTGCAAAAGGACTAGAGGCTCGAAAGAATCTTCAATAGGGCTTCGGCAGCCGCAATACAAAAAGAAAAGAACACAGGAGGTGAGGAGGTACAAGAAAGGTCTTCCTTCTTCACTGTCTGAAGGACTGGACAGAAAAAGAAGACCACCAATCAGAGAGGACCATAAGAGAAGGTTGATGTCATCCACCGCGTCGACTGAGCCAGTAACGAAGAGAGGCAGAAGGACGGAGCAGAACTTCGGACATATTCCAGGCGGAGGTTCAAGGCCAGGTCCAGAGGAGGAAAGGCCACTTCAGTCAAGCCGGATCCAGCAAGGGAAATCCAGCCCATCTCAGGAGCAGAGGAGAAATTACCAGGAAAGCCGGTTCCCGATCTTCAGGAAGAACAGTACAAGCCCAGGAGGGACCATTCCAGTCCAGAAGAGACCAATTCAGAAGACCAAGCCCGTACCACTTCAGACAGCGTCGGCAGTCCCGACAAGGTCTCCAGGAGCCTGAGGAGAGTCTAAGAAGCAGAAGATCAAGCTCTTGCCACTCCAGACAACGTCGACAGTACAGGCAAGGTCGCCAGGAGCCTGAGGAGAGTCTAAGAAGCAGATGGTCAGCATCACAAGAGGTCCATATTGGAGACATAGCAAAAAGAAGATGAAAGAGCTTTAGCCAGTTTGTATTGTTTCATTTATTTTTTTACTTACAGGCAGTCAGGTGAATTTTTGCAAGAAACAAGTCTTGTTTTGTTAAAGTTTTTCACTGTACAAAAGTTTTACACTACATTGTGATGTATTTTTCTGGTTGTGGGAAAAATGAATTTTTGTATGCGTAAATTTATTCCAAAGTGCAGAAAGCAATTGTATGATTACATTTGTTTACTACTTATTAAGACTTAGCTGGGATGCGAGAATTCTTTGTTTTGTTTGTTTATAATGAATGTTTATAAATTGTACATAATTGTGTATGTATTCACGTATTCGTAGATATATTAGTATGTATCTGGTTTGCGGATCTGGCGTAGATAGGAAATTAACCATAATACTAATATCGCTGCGCGAATGGAATGGGAGTTTTTTGAAAAACCCGAGGGTGTGTTTATATATTTAAAAATAATTGACAATTGACATATGTGTGAAAGTTCAATGTTGTCTGTGTATGTATGTAATGTTGAAAAAAAAATTTGTACGTCCACTCATACAGTTTTCGTTTCATGGTGGCTGACCCTGATGTTTTAAAGATTTTTTTCGAATAATATGAAACATGTAAGACGACGATAGTTGTTAAAATATTTAAGTTTTACGTGTTGTGTACGGCCGGGTTTTCTCTCACTTGGGTGATTTTTCATTGCTCCTCGCCCAAATGGTGGTACATCTTAAATAATGATTGTAAAATTGGAGGTCCAATGAGTGATATAAATTTTTGAGCTAGTAGTTTTAGAGTGTTTTTTTATTATAGCGTATTGTTATGTAGGAGTTAATGCTAATTTCGAGTTAGAGAATTCTTGATAGTTTAAGTGCAAACTTTTTTTCAACGTAATTTTTATTGGGTCTTTAAGACCCTCAAATAAATCACATTTTCTTCTTGGAAGGGATTGTGACGGATCTTTACGCGACATTCACACTAATCCTCTTGGGGAATCTTTGGGCTAGCATTCGCGTTAATTCACAGCCATCCCTCTCAAGAAGAACTCTGATATGGAGGTTAGTTCGACTACATAAAGTCAGAGTTTTGTAATGGTACGGTACGATTGAAGGAGCGGAAAAACTGTTGCGGCGTTACGGAGGTGAGATTTAATTGATTTTCACAACTTGAGTTAAGAGCGGAGTTTGCCACTGTAGTAAATTAGTGTATTGGGAAAATTTATAGTTTAAGATAGATTAGGTTAAATTAAACTGATTACTTGCACTTGTTCACTTAGGGTTTATTGCTTTATATTACTCCTAGGGCACCCTCTTGTGGTTGATTATTGTGCTTGAATAATAATAAATAATCATTATTATGGAAGTTTCTGGTCATACTTTGTTTCCTTCCACACCCTTAGGTTGGTAGGACGGTGAGGGAGTTGTTGAACTGAAATTTTATATACACGTTTATTTTGGATAATAATGTTGTACTTTAATGATAATTAATAAAAATTAATTGCCCCTTAATATTGTGATTCTGTCATATGTATAAATACATATGTATGTTAGTAATTGTAATTATTTAATAAAAAGTAACTAAAATAAATTTTTTCTTTGTTGACCTAAGCAGGAAAGTTTACTTTTTTTTTATATTGCTTATAAGTTTTAAATTGCGCTAATTTTAAATCTGTTTTAATTTTCTATCTGAATTGAGCTCTACTACCTCAATTTGACAGTCATGATCGAATTTTTGGTTTTCCTCCTCCTCTAACACTTGATCTATAACATTTTCCATAATTTCATTTGTGTTTTTAAACAGGTTACTCTTCATAATATCAAACGTTTTAAATCAATCTGTTTAATACCTTCTGGAAATGATAAACTTTTATATATATATATATATATATATATCAAATCTCAGTTAAGTCAAGAACTTTAAGAAAGAGGGAAAGAAGGAATTTTAATCAATAATGATAAACTGCATTGAGGTATCAAGTTTTGGTAATTCTAACTTTTTTATCGAGTATTTTTATCTGTTTCTGACTTACACAAGATTAGTTCATCATACTGTGACGAAGCCAATCACTTCCCCCCAATTACTGCGGACACCTCACCCTTGCCGCCAAAGTTGCGGAAATTCTACTCTTTTTATTAATTCCTGGGAAGGAATTTCGGAACTTGGTCCTCGGCGTCACAAAGAGACGCATCAACAATTTGTTTTGTTTGCTCCCGATCCGCTGACGACAGCGCGTCTGGAAACACAAAATGTGTACCCAGACATCGGCACTCGTGGGGCTAGATCTGGAATGCGTCGGAACTGATGGGATCGGCTGAGTGACAACAGTTCAAAAGAGCCGAGTTCGATAGGAACGGAAAAGGGACAAAACATCAGAGGATAATGGAGAAGGATGTGATGCGAGAGGAGTGGATATATAAGGGAAGTGAGAGAGTCAAGCAGGAAGATTGGCGTTTTGGAGGGTGCTGTGTTGAAGCTCCTGGCAGCGATAAAAGATTGTGTTTTGGAGGGTGCTGGTGTGAGCCCCTCGCAGCTATACGAGTTTTTTTAGAGGGAGCCGTAGTGAAGCTCCTCCCGCGAAGAGACTGATTGTTTGAGGGTGCCCTGGTGAGGTGCCTTCCACGAAACGAACTAGGAAAACCGCGAAGTCTGCGGAATCCGGATTTGAAGCCAGCGAACTCTCCAGACTCGTTGGGGAATCTATGATGAAAGCTACCCACCCTATTTCTAATTCTGTGTGCTGTTATAACTTCTGATTACGTGTTAAAAATAAATAGTTGTAACTCAGAGCTGAGCAAAGTCATTACAATTCCCAATGCACCTTGTCATTTTAAGCCGTGCTGAAATGACAAATACCTAAACATCCCACTATTCACATCTAAACTTAAACTAACTAAGAAAAGTGAGCCTCGACAGACTTAACACGATGGGTCTTAAATGTAATGAGGACTTCGAACATATGATCCCATTGAAACTGTACACTAATGGTCGAGTGCATTTGCTGTTTTAATAAACACTTTTTAGCTGCTTCTTTCTGCCTGGTACGTTTCATGATTTTGAATCCCAACCGCATTATTCTTGAGCACTCTATTAGGCCCACAAAATCCCCTATGGACTAATTAAACAGGGCCGGCGCTAGCAGTTTCGCCGCTCCGGGCAAAGAAGTGAAATGCTGCCCCCGTTTATAACAAAATTAAAAGAGATCACCTAGACCATGGATGGCGATCCAGTTGTACGCGTGCCACTGATGGCACGCGATACAATAATTTTGGCACGCCAGTGATCAAAATGGTTAGCATTTTATTTCAAAATTTCTAAGTTCACTTTGAAGTATTACGAACAAACGCGAGTGATCGCGGGGAGATACTCGTTTGTTATTGTCTTGCCTTAGTTACGTCATAGACTACAATTGTTTATAATGTAAAATTTGTCTACGCATAGCACAGTCAATTTCATTTACACAACTATATTTTAAAATTTACCTGTGTTATATTTACGATTTTTAATTGTTGTTTAACATGGCTAATTCAGCAAAAGAACAAAAAGGGCAAGTTAGTAAGTGCAACAGAATTTGAAATTTGGTGGACCGAGAAACATGGCATTATATATTAGTAAAGGCGACAAAGCGTTGCAAGTTTTATGTCCTGGAATAGTGGTATGCAGAACATCGTCAGTAGGTAGAAAAAGCCGATTCTGCCGTAAAGGCGGTGCAGGCGGTCGACGGCAGTGCACAGTCGAGTTGTTTCGTTCCTGGGGCCGACGGCGGTTGCAGGTGGACGACGGCAATGCAGATTTGCGTTGTTTCGTTCCTGCTGACGGGTAGAGTTGGTTTCTCCTGCTGAGTTGAGTTGCTTCGTTCCTGCTGCCGAGTTGAGTTGTTTTCTCCTGCCGAGTTGAGTTATTTCCTCCTGTTGAGTCGAGTTGTTTCGTTCCTGGTGCCGAGTTGAGTTGTTTTTCTCCTGCTGAGTTGAGTTGTTTTTCTCCTGCAATGGTTTTGGTTTTCGAGTTGAGGGGGTGAGTTGAATTGTTTTCTCCTACAGCTAAGTTGAGTTGTTTTTAAAAAATGTGCCCAAAAAATGGGAGTATGGGAATGTTAAACGTGCTCATGGCGCCACCTATTGATTATAATATACACTAATTATAGATTTTAAAATGATTGAAGTAAATAACGCTCAAATAAAAATAATAATAATAATAAATCTCCAGATTCAAACTCACGGCCTCAGATCAAAATGTCTCCAGAGGACAATAGTTTTTCAGTTACGCTAACCATTGTCCTATGAAGGCATACAGACCTGAAGAAAACTTATGTTTATAATCTCATGAATTTAATTTTGCAGGCGAAGCAGATGGCGACGTGTTTTAAAATCATTTTCTTAATTAAAATGAAATAAAAAAAATATTTAATTTATATATTATTTTAATAATTTGTAAATTTTAATTCAGTATAATGATTACATACACACACAGTAAAGATACAAAGTAAATTGATTATTCAGAAAAATGTGCCGGAGTATACTCGTCATCAGCGTGAACGGGTTACGATTTAATTTGTTTTAGCTTGTCTGATCTTGATTCTACAAGACGGCTTTTGCAGGCGAAGCAGATGGCGACGTGTTTTAAAATCATTTTCTTAATTAAAATGAAATAAAAAAAATATTTAATTTATATATTATTTTAATAATTTGTAAATTTTAATTCAGTATAATGATTACATACACACACAGTAAAGATACAAAGTAAATTGATTATTCAGAAAAATTTGCCGTAGTATACTCGTCATCAGCGTGAACGGGTTACGATTTAATTTGTTTTAGCTTGTCTGATCTTGATTCTACAAGACGGCTTTTGCAGGCGAAGCAGATGGCGACGTGTTTTAAAATCATTTTCTTAATTAAAATGAAATAAAAAATATTTAATTTATATTATTTTAGTAATTTGTAAATTTTAATTCAATATAGTGATTACACACACACACAGTAAAGATATAAAGTAAATTGTTTATTCAGAAATCAACATCTTGTATTGCGTTTTACATTACAATCGTATATTTACATTACAGGAGAACAACAACTTGTAAAATTTATTTTAGTATAATGATAACACATGTACAGTAAAGATACAAATTAAGTTGTTTATTTACAAAAACAGCATCAATTATTGCAATCAATTATTTACACACACACAAAAAAAAAATCAGATTGGATTTTATGTCCTACAGCTCATTGAATAGGTCTAAATTCATCAACGACCAATGACCATGGGCAAGAGTAGTAATGCCATCATCATTAATAAACCTTTTGTCATCTTTATATGATAGAGCAAGTTTGTTTTGCTTTATTGAATATAATGAATGAAATTTGGATCTAATGAAGTTAATGTCAACATATTTTATTTTTTCATTAAAAAGACAGGCTTTGTAGTCCTCAAATGTTATTTTATTTTTTATAGTTTGTTTTTTTTAATTCCTTTTAACCGCTTTTCAATCTTATTGTTTGTTTTGTAGGCATACATTTTCGATTTTAATCCGACATATTGTGTCATAATATTTCCTTTATTTTCATCCTTCATTTTCCCGATGACTTTTTTGTTAACAAGAGTAAATTATAAATTTTGTTTTCATCATAGTCTGAAGTATCATATAAGTTAATATCATCTTTCATGTCACTATAAAAATCATCAGTTTTTATTTCATATATAAAAGAATCAGTGTCTGTATACATGAGCCTTACTTTTGAGTCATAACGGTGCTTCATGTACTCATAGTGAAAAGAATACATTAGAACTTTTGATGTATCTAAAATTACCATTTCTACCTGTATTGGTTTGAAAATTTTGATTTGGGTTTTTTTTAGATGGACGGCCATTAAGTTTTCAGAAAATATTGTGCGTCGATTAAAATTTGATTTCGCTATTAACTTTCGAGCCTACTCTGCTGTTGAACATAAAGGTATACCTACTCTTCTTCTTCAATTTCCATCGTTTTCCCGAAAATGCTATTATTCATTAGTTTGTAATAATCCTTTTGAAAGTCATTTACAGATTTAGTTCTTAATTTAGTATTATAATCTATGTAATTTTTAAGCCAAGAAGATTGAAAAAATTTTAAAACGCGATGAATTTTTTTCAAGACTAACCCTAATTTTAAATATAGCTTTAAATTAGAATAATGGAGAACATATTTTGTTTTTGGTTCCAAGTAGTTAAAAGTCTAGGCTCTTTACAATTAGGTGAGGGCTTATTTTCAGGGGCAAGGGGAAAGTCTGAATGTTTGTCATGCAAATCGGAAGGATATTCAAGATCTACTTCCAAGATGTAACCTACATCGGATTCATCTGATAAATTTAAAATATCCTGTTCAGTTAAATTGTTATCACTCCAAACAAAATCTTTTAAGGGTAGATATTTACTCATTGCATAACCGTACAAATTATTTGCGTCAAGATACATTAAATATTTTATCTCATCATTTGGGTTAAAGTTAGACATATATCTGTTGTTGGCTATAGCATAACGATTGCAACACTAACTTATACCTCCTCTTACACCCTTTTCTATAAAAAGAAGCATGCCGTAATATGTGAACAGTTCGATAGCTACTTTAGTATGTAATAACATAGCATCTCATGATAAAGCTGGGGTGGTAAAATACCAACAGGGGTCAAGTTTATAAGTTTTCATGCATATTTTCCGAAAGTTTTCAAAGAGATCTATTAACAATAGAACATCTGTTTTTACATATAGATCACAGTATTCACCAAGATTATTTAAATGAAATTCATTAAATACATTACATGCATGATTATAATCCTCTACACTTATAGCCTCCTCATTTAGTTTATTGTAAAATTTGCTAATAGGTGGTAAACAAGAATCTTTACACTTTTCAAAACTATCAAAATAATCATACGGAAAAACTCCTTTTCTGAAAAGTAAATCTATTTTTTCTGAATCAAAATAATGTTTCATATATTTAAATTCATCCTTTTTTAGTGTTTTTATCAAATTTTCCAAACTAGAAGACATGAATTTGAAAGAATCTAAAAACCTTAACTGAAAATCATTTGAAATATTTTTACTGAAGGAAATATATTTTTCTTCGGTGTTCGGAATTAAATTAATTTGTTTTTCATCATATCCTAACTCCTTAATAAAAATATGGGCGTCATATCCTGAAAGATTCTGGAAGAAAACAGGAAAAAATTTGGGGGTTTTCATCGCTAAATTACGACTATTGCAACAAGGGCCATTAAATTTTTGAGTAACATTATTATGATCCCTAACCTTGATATTGTTTTCGTGAAAGGTTTGACCACAAACATAACAATTATTAGCATTATCATACAATTGCTTTTCTGATTCAGTGAGAGGTAATAACGGTTTTGATTTTTTATAAATATTATCAATTTCTATTGCGTCTTTTTCTAACCTTTCAATAAAAATTTTGGGGGCATCAATACCTCTATATACTACTGGATCTTTATAATGCCCCCTTTGATAACTGATAAAATAACAAAAACCTATTGAGACATGTTTTTCATAAATATTTGTAAAGGAAAAGTTTGGATTAGGACAGCAAGTATCAGTTTTCCTAGTTACACACTCAAAATCCGCATATACAACAAAAGGTATTTTTAAACAATGTTGAAAATTTTTAAGTTTTAAAAACTTACTTGTTTCTGACGGCATTACTACCCTTGCAGGACTTTTATGTATACTCATCTCATTGTGCTGAAGAAGTTTCTATTCAAAAATTTTAATTCAAAAAGGAGAAGGATTCTTATCTATTTCATTACCTGCGACTATTTCCGTCATCAGTTCTTTAATTCAAAATGGAATTTAGCAAAAAATTTGTACTGGTACCCGAAGAAAGAGTTCAAGTGACGGAACACTTATCGGAACTTGATCAACGCATGAAAAACATTCTCCATAATAAGGATTTAACGGAAGAAGAAAAAACAATTCTCTATTTACAAGTTTTACAAAAATATACGCACTTTTTTAACGAAAATCGAAGAGAGTCTGAATCAGTTCCAAATGAAACATCTCTATCAGAAAATCAAGAAACGGAATCATTAAAAGAAAATCTATAAGAGTCAGTAGTAAAGACGGAAAAAGAAGTGTTTGAGGATGAAATTTTTAGAATTGTTCCAGCTAGGTATAAAGAAAAAGCAAAAAATATTTTCCAGTTATTAAAGCTTCAAGAATCTTTCAGTTGGAATTCTGATGGTGAAATTATTTACAAAAACACTGTTATTCCAGGAAGCAATATTGCATTCCTCGTGAATGATTTTCTACGGAATCGAAAATCAGCACCTGAAGGAAGATATGTATTTTTAAGAGCTTTCAATGATGTAAATTTACCAAAAAATCTAGATGTAAATAAAAAATTGTATCAGAATAACAAAATTATTAAGAAACCAATAATGTATGCTCGCAGAAATGCATGGTTGAAACTTTGAAATAAATGATACTCATTTGATTAAAAAAAAATTGTCTCAATTTTCTCTTTATGATTTGAACAGTTTTATTTTGCACAGGAAAATATACTTATTTGATAAAATTTAAAAGTTTCAAATAGATAATTAAATAAAATTATATTAATTTTTTGGGGGAAAAAATTTATCATAGAAAAAAAATATTAATTTTTTGAGAGAAAAAGAAATTTAACATAGAAAAATATTAATTTTTTGAGAAGAAAAAAATATTATCATATAAAATATATATATATATATAATAATTTTTTGTGTGGGGTGGGGGTAGAAAAAAAATAAAATAAAAGGCACACAAATATTTAGTTTAATTCCATTTTTTATTTTCTAAATACATATCTTACACCATATCGCTTCTTTACAAATTGATACATTTGAAAATCATTTATATACAATTGATTCAAAATATAATGCATAGAATAGCCTTGGCTGCTTTTGAATAAAAAGTAAATACAGTATTGCCCACAAACATTGGATGTTGGTGATTGAAGCACTTTAGAATTCCATAATACATCTAAATAGGTAGTAGTACTAATGTTATAGAATACAGGAGGTTGTCCAAACGAGTCATAAAATTCTAATTCTCTTTTATCATTTACAAATAATGCTAACCAGTGTGTTCCAGGTTGTGATGAGTCATCAGAATTCACAATAGCACACATGTTTTCTTGCAGAGGAGAGAGCGTATCTCTAGAATAAACACCTTGAAAATAGGGGGACGTTGTCTTCTCTTGAGATAAAACTGTATTCATTTGCATTCCATCCATTCTTTAATTTCCGAAATCATACAAGATATTTCTCGATTTGTTTATTTCGATCAAATTTTCAAACTCGGCGAAAACGATAACACATACGGTTTGTTCTAAAGATTTGCTCAATTTTAATTCTAATCTCAAATTGCTATGTTTTATCAGACTTAAATGTTCTCCTGAAGAACATAAATCCGGTGAGAGGTTAAATCCAAATAATGTATTTGAATCTTTATATTCTTTTCTAGAAATAAATATACCTCTGTCTTGACCCATTCGATCTGTCCCAACAAATAGAGTTTGATAGGCCCGTATGTATTGATCTTTAGAAAAGTCGAGTTCTAATGGATTGTGAGGCACTGGTTGTCCATCCGCATACACTCCCATAAAATTTAAATTAAAATGTTTAAACTCATAATGAGATTTTGAAAATGCTCCGTGAAAAGCTTCATTATCTACACATCCTGCAAAAAGTTTTTTTGGCATTTGGCCTGAAAATATGTTATCTTGAATAAAAGACATGCTTCCTTTAGGAATCGAATACACTTTGCACAGAACTCGGTTAATGGGGTATTTTGCGCTTGTTTTTTCCAGTGCTTTCGCATGACCAAGAATAACTCCAGGATTCACGCGAACTTTTCATATGAATAAAGAAACATGATCCAAAACAACTTTAAATCCTTCAGATCCTTGTAAACAAAATTCGGGCTTGCTTCGTATTAATTTTATTTTCAAATCCACTAAATTGAGTAAAAGACGATTTTGGTGAAATAAATCCGAATGTATACAATCAATCATGTCTACAGTTGCACTTTCTTTAAAAAATTCGGTTCTTTTCTTGAGACCATCATCAGAATCCTTGTAAAATAGTTCAGCCGTTAATTGGGAAGTTTTGCTGTCTTATCCATGGTTTAAGAGAGTTTCAATATAAGATCCATAGGGATATGTATTACTGGAATTGGAAACCACGTGATCGTTTAAGGATACATCTACTAGAGAAAATAATGAATGTAGAAATAAATTCACAGGTCCTACAGTATCATCATTAGTAATAGGCGTATTGTCCACTTTTACTATTTTCGCTTTTACGTATAATTGTGTTTTACTGAGATCTATGTAATCTTCTGCATTTCCGGAAATGTGAAATTCTACTGGTGCGTTATCGAAAACGTTAGAAAGAGGATGAAATTGTTTCCACTTCCCATCTTGAATAACTGTTTGAGTTCCTGGTAAGTTGAAAAGTTCCAATTCAGATTTAACATATTCAGGAGAATCTTTAAGAATAAATGCCATTTTTACGAGTCGAAAATATCACGTACTCTCACTTTATGTGTTTTGGATGAAATGAATTTTTTCTGTTTCTTACGCTTTTTTTTATACTGTCCTTTCCCTACCATAGACTGAACTCTATCAATAGCTTTCTGAGCTAATTTTTTTCCACTTTCTCTGCTTCTTGTTTTTACAGCTTCTTTAAAATTTTCTCCTGACAATACATCAGAGGCAACACGACTCCCTGTCATTAATACTTCTTTTCCAATAGTTTTACCTCCTTTTACTAAAAAAGGTGAAGCTGCTCTAAACAATCGACGAAATATTCCTCCGATTCCATAACCCTTTTGAAAATTAATGCCCTTGTAATGAGTCAGACCCGAACCTATTTGACCTGCATAATGGTCTTCAAATCTTTTAGTACAGCAAACGTATGATACACTCATCTTGGTCTTTTATCTCCAAATGAGGGTATGAGAAATGCATTGCTTTATTTATAGTATTTGCCTCATGTCAAAATAAAGCACTATGATCACTTTACCTCTTTCAAAGGGAACAAAATCACCCGAATTGAGTCTCAGTTCAGATTGAATAGTTTGAAACGAGTGTCTCACCAAAGGTAAGTATTGAGGTCTATCATAATATTGACTAATCGTTTCCCCGTCTTTACCTTTAGTGCGAACGATTCGCAATAAAGGAGCCTGTGTATCTCTCACAATTTGGGGTGAAATTAAATCGGAGTAAACGTAAAAAACTGAAAAATTAGACCATGCATCAGCAACGAATTTTCGCTTTTCATGTTACCTATTATAATTGCACTGCGTCTGAGAATCCTAACAATTCACCTAAATTCTCTAAGTGAAGGCTGCTACCGTGAACTGCATTAATTTTCACCCGTTTTGTTGCTTTATTGTAAATTATTGTGAACCTATTAGGATTTTTGGGTAAAGCAAGTTGTACGGCTGATATAATATCTAACATTGTTTCATAACAACCCACATCAATTGTTCGCTTAACAGTTGAAGAGATATTGCCGTCACCAACTTTGTATAAAAAATAATTGTTAGTTTCATTTACGTTAAGCCAAGAATGAGGGTAGATGATTTCAGACAATCCCACTTCCCATTCATCATTTAAACAAACAGGAGAGGGTAATTGAGTTTTGAAATGAGATATTTTGTTTTCTGGAAAGAAATGCATAGAACTATCGGAAGGTAATGTTACGTAGAAAGACATTTTGAAAATGAGTCGGCAATAAAAAAGTTCAACTATTTATACTTTTTGAATATCAGTCACCCAATCATTAATTTTTTCAGGGGATAGCCTAAAAATTTAACAAAATATTCAGTGATTCCTCGTCTTTTTCTTTGTTTGATAACATTCTCTACAGGATAGAAACCAGAGTCGACAACTTTTTGTAATTCTGCTTCGTAATATAAGTACCTTAATCTCTTCACCTTGTAAATCTTTTAATCTATAAACGATCGGAATTCTTTGCACGATTTCAAAAACTATGAAAAGTTCTCTTCTCCAGTTTTGCTCGTATCCTTTTTCAAAGTGAAGTTTTTGTTTATTAAGGCGTACAACGTCACCAATTTTAAATCTAGGGGCTTTAGGTTTCTCATTTCTTAGATCACCGTATAAATTTTTTAATACTTGCTTCCGGTTATGCCTACTTACAGAAACAGGTTCCATTTTAATTGAACGGTGATACGAGTGATTACAACTGTGTATTAATTTATCAATGACGTCGATGTAATTTTTAGTGTTAAATTCAGTGAAATATTTCCACATTTTTGTTTTTAATGTCCGATTAAACCTTTCAACAATGCTAGCTTTAGTTTCGTTATTTGTAAAAAAAAATTTTACATTCAGATTTTTAAATAATTTTGAACGATTTTATTTAAAAACTCCTTACCGGCATCTGTTTGCAACACTTTAGGCTTCCTTTCTTTAAAAATAATTTCTAGCCTAGACACTTTTTCCAAATTTATCTTTCAGAGGAGCTGCCCAAGCAAATTTTGAAAATAAATCAATGCAAGTTAACAAATACTTATACCCTTTATTAAATTCTACTAAAGATTGCATATCGACTAAATCCGCTTGAAACTGACGATCAATATCACTTACAAACACTCGATTCCGCTGAAACTTATGTCGAACAGGTTTATGAAGAGTGTAAGCATCTTTTTGCGGTAACCAATGTTTTGCATCTTTTTTACCCTTTTACAGAGCGATGTAATGCTTCCACGCCCCCGAAGCTATTTGGAACTTCAGGATTTTCGTAAAACGCTGCTAAATCTTGATGCATTGTTACCGATGAAAATAACTTGATTGAATGACTATTACCATGAATAGTTATTTTATTTATACTTTTTGGGAAAGGCAAAAAGTTTATGTATAAAAACATGAGCATAAATTTTCTCACTTTCACGTGAAATACATTTAAAATATCACTTGTACATACTTCGATATAATTTCTTTTAAAAAATAATCTTATTTATTTTTAAGATGTGAAACGATTTCAACATAAATTAAACTAACAAACAAAAATAATAAGAACTCAAATTCAGCATATATAAAAAAAAAAAACATTTTATTCAAATTTATAAAAACAAAATATTGTGTGGATTTTATAAAATCTTTAAACAAAATCCTCATAGTATTCAAAACAATCAGGTGGGCATAACATGTCTCTTACTTCTCTTAAAATAATATCCAAGCGAAGATTTTTAAAAAATTCTTGAGTTACATAATGTACAGGTTTTAACAATAAAAAGTGTTCATTTTCAGAAAGATTATTATAAAAACAATCAGCTATCTCATTAGCTTCAAGTGATGAAACATATGAATTAAATGTTTCTTCCCGATTCCCCCATAACTCCTCAGCGAAAGTCTGAGGTTGTTTCAGTCCTTTTTTGTTCAGGAGGCTACAAATAGATTTTTTCAAAATTTGCGTCAAGTATTGTTGACCCAGACTAACATCCAAAGAAGAAGGTAATGTATTTTCTATGGGGCCTTCGCAGAAGGTTTTATATGCAGTTAAAAAGTCCATACACTGAAACATATTGTCTATAGCAGCATTTTCAATAGCACCATATTTTTTAATCATTTCAGCCCACTGCTCTCGGGATATGGTTATTTCTTTAAAAGTGGGCTCTTTATCCGGACTGTGTATTTAATGCGCTTGAAAGTAAAACCAATGAAGTTCTCACTAGTTATTTGAATGTGTCGTTCAGGAGGGAAAAGCCCACTTGGTAATTCCTCCAGTGATTCCGGCACTTTTTTTTTACGCATAATATATTCGATCCACCGTGGGTCTAATGTTATTCCCTCGGGAGTTGGGTAGTATGTTTTTCCATATTTCTTGAAACGTCTTATGTGTACTAATA
Organism: Trichonephila clavipes; assembly: GCA_019973935.1. Taxonomy (NCBI): domain Eukaryota; kingdom Metazoa; phylum Arthropoda; class Arachnida; order Araneae; family Nephilidae; genus Trichonephila; species Trichonephila clavipes. Next base: position 282,547 of record BMAU01008198.1, on the reverse strand, counting down.
CGGAATCATAACAGGTGCTTGCAAAGACAAAAACATCATCTGCAATTGGAAATACTCCATCTGTAAATTGGTATCTGCATCCTCGGTAAATTTTCCATACTTCTGAAAATAATATATCAAAATTAATAAAGATCAGAAATGTGTAAAAAACATTATAAAAACTTCATATTAAATTTATTTAATTTTGTTACTTACTTTTGAGACTTCTCTTCTGGCTTTCTTATTTGCAGAAGATTCCACGGCTTTTCCAAACTTTCGTTTTTCGCTATGTGTTTCAGACATCATCATTTTTTTTTCTTTTTGAATACAGTCCACCGCAGTACTAACAAACGAAATGAATTTTGAACTAAAATGTGATAAGGGTCTAACGCATATTGACCGAATTACACTTGAGTGGCGTTCGCTTAGTGGTTGAAAGCAATGTATTCATCCGCTCTAAGCATTGAGATAATTTCTGACGTAGAATTCAGTCGCCGTCTTGTAGAATCAAGATCAGACAAGCTAAAAACAAATTAAATCGTAACCCGTTCACGCTGATGACGAGTATACTCCGGCACATTTTTCTGAATAATCAATTTACTTTGTATCTTTACTGTGTGTGTATGTAATCATTATACTGAATTAAAATTTATAAATTATTAAAATAATATATAAATTAAATATTTTTTTATTTCATTTTAATTAAGAAAATGATTTTAAAACACGTCACCATCTGCTTCGCCTGCAAAATTAAATTCATGAGATTATAAACATAAGTTTTCTTCAGGTCTGTATGCCTTCATAGGACAATGGTTAGCGTAACTGAAAAACTATTGTCCTCTGGAGACATTTTGATCTGAGGCCGTGAGTTAGAATCTGGATTTATTATTATTATTTTTTTTATTTGAGCGTTATTTACTTCAATCATTTTAAAATCTATAATTAGTGTACATTATAATCAATAGGTGGCGCCATGAGCACGTTTAACATTCCCATACTCCCATTTTTTGTGCACATTCTTTAAAAACAACTTTACTTAACTGTAGGAGGAAACAATTCAACTCACCCCCTCAACTCGAAAACCAAAATCATTGCAGGAGAAAAACAACTCAACTCAGCAGTAGAAAAAACAACTCAACTCGGCACCAGGAACGAAACAACTCGACTCAACAGGAGGAAATAACTCAACTCGACTCGGCAGGAGAGAACAACTCGGCAGGAGAGAACAATTCAACTCGGCAGTAGGAACGAATCAACTCAACTCGGCAGGAGAAAACAACTCAACTCTGCATTGCCGTCGTCCGCCTGCAACCGCCGTCGGCACCAGGAACGAAACAACTCGACTCAACAGAAGGAAACGACTCAACTCGGCACCAGGAACAAAATAAATCGACTCAGCAAGAGAAAACAACTCAACTCGTCAGCAGGAATGAAACAACTCAACTCAGCAGGAGAAAACAACTCAACTCATTAACAGGAACCAAACAACTCAAATCTGCACTGTCATCAACCGCCTACACCGCCTACAACCGCCTGCACCGCCTTTACAGCAGAATCGGCTTTCTCTACCTACTATCGTCTGCAAAACGGTATTTTGAAACAAATCGCAAGCCCTCTTACAAAAAAAGTGAATAACAGTAAAAATAATTAATTGCTTAGTAACCGTTCTGTAGATGACTCAAATTCAGTATACATTCTACAAAAGTAACATATTACAGTCCTTATATAAGTTATTTGTTATCCACAATCTGCAACAACAGAAGTCCCAATAATGTTACTTTAACCCTATAACTGGATACCTTCCTCCTGAAAAGTTATTCCGAAAGCGTTTTACTCTTATATTGCTATTCCCTTCAAAAATGCAACAGAGTTCAATTCTTTCCCCCTTTTAAAACTTGGGAGGTCGAAAGGGGACATCTTTATGACTTGGTTCGGCGTATTTGATCATTGAGAACCAGGATAGCAATCGTTTACAGCTAGCTGTTAAGTTGCCTTGGGCAATCTTGTATGAAAACCGTAGTTCTTTCTACTCTGTCGTTTTCCCCATAGATTCAGTCACAGTAAAATTAAAACAAAATGCAGGGTAAAAAAACATGAAATAAATGGCGTGTTAAAAGTTGAAAAATAGTTATATTTTCTTCAAACAAAATTTATTTTTCTGTCATTTTTTAAAAATTAAAAAAAAAAATATTTTGGTATTGCGATTTGAACCAGAAAAAAGCATCCTGTATTCATTTTTGAATATGAGAGTAAGAAAACGCGCTCACTTTCATGTTTTTAAAAAAAGTTATGAGGTAAAAAGAGTAAAGGCACTATCTTTTTTTTTAAACAATAAGACATAAATGGTGCATATTTATGAAATAAAACAGGTCTTTCTCTATTCAATTATATTTTTAATTTAGAATAACATAAAAAATGATTTCAATACTTTTAATTTATTTAAATTTAAATCATATAAATGATATTTTTATGTTAACTGAATATTTTTCGGAAAAAATCTAAATTTTCATTCCTAGTGCTCTCCTTTTCGAACTCCTTGTATTAAATAAAAATATCTTTTCTACATCGGCATTTGTGATGGACATAACACACATTCAGTCAATAATATTTAATTTTAATGGGGGATATACTTCTTCAAATGCGCATGACAGTACTTCTAACCATTTTCTACTCAAGTTAAATTTTTATCTTTATGTTTCTTTTTATTACAAGGAAAAATGTCACACATCGATAACTACATTTTCACACAATTCAGTCATTACAAATTCTATTGTGAGAAAAGTTCTCCCTAATTAATTTTGTCTTTCAAAACAGTACACTTAAAACAATTTTGTTCAGTGAAGTTAACCGACAGTTCCACAATGTATTCATACCAAATTTTAAAAACAAATTTAACACTTGGAAATGTATCCAGTATTAAATTTTTCAGTATACACAAATATTTCCTGCTGTAGGGAAGATATAGTATGAGATGTGGTGTGCGGTTGTGAAAGAATGTTTTCGTACGTGTAGACTATTTTTGAAAATTTAAATATCACTGAAGCTGATCATATAACTGCAAAATGAGCCTTATTTTAATGTGTGCTGGTATCAAAGTAAAACACTTTACAATATTAAACAGCCTATGGAATTATACTCAATATCAAACTATTCGCAAAATGGCTTACAACTTCTATTCAAATTGTAAAGAAACTGAAATATAAATATATCTTATTACAGTCAAAAATATTCATAATATATAAGTATCCTATTTCTCCACTTATTTCTGTACATTTTAAAAACTGTAGCTGAATGCAATTTTTTATATTTATAAACGAGGCATAATAGCTCACACACTCGTAAAAATGTCTTTATCATTTTTAAATATACTACTATAAAACGTATATGGATTGTAAGTTCAGTTGTAAAATCCTAAAAGCTTTTAGAGGAGCTAAAAACATGTAATTTTGGATTGATCAAATTTTTAATATAATACACAAATATACATGTTATTAAGCAAATACATTTGAAAAATAAAACTTCCTTCTGAAATAAACGTAATTGAAAGAAAAATGTTTAATTGCAAATGAGTGGAAATACATGTTTATGTAAGGGGTACCTGTATCCCCAAAGTGAGGTAATCCTCAAACTTAAAACTCAAACTCAGAGGCACAACAATCCATGAGGGCCAGGAACTACTGTTCCCATCATAATACACGTGACCATTGGACGCTGAGGTGCATGAACAGATGTCCCATTTGGTGGTCTGTCTGAAGAGAGACCTTCAGTGTTTAAGACCCGAAGCAAGCTTGGTACTCATTTATCGACCCAATGTAGCGGGGATGAAAGGCAGAGTCGACCTTGCGCAGTTCGTTAATAGAACCCCAGACCTGTGGTGTGGAAGCACTATACACTACCACTCGATCCTATTCGGTGAAAAAAATAAAAAATTTAATGTTAGAATCTTATATAAATCCCTAATGAATGAGGGAGTCCAAACTTTTTTTCATGTAAAAGTGTTAAGACGGAAATGGTTAATTATGAACATTTCACAAGTTGCATAAATTAAAATTAACCGTTATAGTTTACATAAATTTTTAAGGGTGCAAAAGGTGTATTTTGGCTGCACGAATTAATTTTAAAAGGAATACGGTTACGAAAAAGTAGTACAAATCTATCTAACGTAGGGTTGGTTACCTTAGATATTGTCAAACACAACAATGTATTGTAGGGCCAATTCCACAATTCGTTGTTATAAAAATGTATGGAAAATTACAAGACTTATTTTTGCATTTGTAATTTATATATATATATTTTTCCTGAGAACTTTAAAAGCTAGAGCGGCATCCATCAAAACCGCGGTTCCTCTCTGTTTTTCCAGATCGCCCCTGACTAAGCCGGCTCTACCATAGTAAGTGAAAATGCCGGATTTTGTTTGTCAAGATCATTTTATAGCAGACTGCATTTTTCATGTATTTTAGATGGTCGTTTTATATTTTCTACATCAATATCTTAATGTCTGAATTTAAAATTACATAAAATTCTTGACATTCGCATCAATGACCATTATAATTTTTATTAGTATATGAATGTGTCATCACACGATTACATGACTGTTATTAACATATTATTTTAACCATTTAATTAATATTAAGTATAACATAACGCACACAAATTTTCTGAACTTTAAAATAAATATTTCGAAAACTACTTCAGATATACTCAAAATTTTTCATTCCTACCCTTTATCTTCTCAGTTTTGCTTCTATGTAATTCTTTATTGTATATTCCTCGGTTTTTTTAGTACATTTTTTGCTCTTAGCATGCATTTTTCAACTGAATTGTATGAAATCTTCAAAATATATTAAAAAATACCAAAGAAGCTATATAATAAAATTTGAAATTTATATTATACTCAAAGAGATGCTAGAACTTATGGTAAATAATTTTTAACTTTGCGATACATTTTTTTTTCGAAATTTGAAATGGAATTTCTAACATAAAATTTCTAGCTTTATACGGTCGACATTTCAAAAAATATCCAGATTTTAATTACTTATTCAGTTAGCCTTGAAAAAAGATAAATGTTGAGGTATTTTGCATAAATAGATATTTTTGAAGAATAATTCGAATGTTTTTGAATAGCTCGAATTTAAAATTGATTTTTATGTTTATTTATATGCATAAATGTCTACTGTAAATGTTTCCGTATATTTTTGATTACCATTTATTCAAACATTCAAGTTATAAAAGAAATGTGGGAAAATCTTCATTCATGTTGTCTTTGATGTAAACTGAAGTTCAAGCACTTAAAATTCAAATATAATTCGGTGTATTTTAACAATATATAACTAGGCACTGTACGTAAACTTCCCTGAACACTTGGGCTTTGAAATCTAAAAAAAAATTAATAGATCTTAATTAGTTTTTTTTTTTTTTTTATTATTTTTATCAAAGTGTAAGAAAATGTTTCAAATTATTTGATGAAGTTTAAATTTATTCATTTTTAGTGGTTGGAAAGTTGAAAAGATTTCAAATTTAAAGTGTTTGGTGTTTTATTATATTTTTTAGGGGGGAACCTAAAATGAAATAATCATGTTTCAAAAACTGAAAGCATTGATTGAGATAAGAAAAATGAAGCGAAAGAATATACTTTAAAAAAGATAATTTGTCTAACTATATAAAATAGCAGATTGCCCTGACATGCCCCAACTTGTTACAGTTTGAAATTTATATGAAACCAAAAGGGAATTGTAACATATTTTACTTATGCGTTGGGACTTTTGAAAACTTTTAAAATACAAGCTAGCAAACAAACACTTCTTGGGTTCTAAAGAAATTTCTCCCCGATTTTTTACGATTGCCCCAGGGTCAAAACACGGGGTTCCCTGCGAGCCATAAAACTTCTGCTGTGTTGCTTCCTCCGTCCCTCATTATCTTTCAAGATGTTAAACCTTAAAAGGGGGAAAGGATTTCAGAAAAGTGCGGCTAATCCGCTTTTGAAAACGTTACTTGAAGGCAGAAAAATCAGTGCAGTCCATTTTCGAAGCATCTTTACACTGACGGAATTTTCCGTGCTATCCGGTTAGAGGGTTAATTTGTGAATTACACGTATAACTAAAACATTTATAACTAAACAGTGCAAAAGTATTTTTTCGTAATAAATATAGTTTTGTGTTGTTAGTATATAGTTTTATTATTTTCTCGAAAATTATTTGACACGGCACTTCATTAAACATTTCTTTAGGAAAAATGGCACGTAGATCCATAAAGGTTCGCCACCCCTGACCCTAACCCTTCCCATGCTTAATGGTAAAATAAATCGTGAGCAAAAAAATTGATATCTATAATGTTGAAGTTTTGATTAGCAAAAAATACTAACTTATCAATTTATGTTTTTGGAACTAAATTAAAATTAGGGTTGCACAGAAAAAAAAAGAAAAGAGTCATTTCTAGTGTATAATTATAAAATACGAGAGCAACCTCTTAGCTCTCAGCCAAGCCAAAAAACTCTAAAACTCTCCACCCAGATGAAGAACCTAAGCCACGCCTCCCGGATTCCATCGCTCGACCAATCACCAACATGCCACTCATCAGAATGGAAAACACCACTTTCGTCAAGCCCAGCATCATAGACTTTCACGATATGGGATTGAGGACTGTTCTTACAGTCCGGACGTCCAAAGAACAACGCCTATTCAATTATAAAATACTAAAACAAATTATAGAACTACTTAATATTAAAACTTAATTACATATTAAAAATACATTTAAACCGAGAGTTAAACTTAAAAAGGTTTTTTTCTCACTTTTAATTTTGAAAAAATTTTTATAATTTCTTTAACACTAATTTCTTCAGCCAGTTCTTGTTCAATGGCTATTGTTGTCAAGCCGTTTAGCCGATCCTCGGTTGTTCTGGAGCATAAAAAAATTTTAATTAATTTTAATTTGGAGAAACTCTCCTTTCTCCCCTTTCCACACTTATTGGGTGAGTAAGCAATATCCTTATGACTATACCGAGATCTGGAGCAAAATCCAGGTTCGATATGAATTTTAAAATCTCGATTGGGCTTTCATTTTTATTCAGCAAAGCCTAAACTGCTACTATCTCGTCTGCCAGGTCCAGCACGTTTATATCCGATGAATTCCCATCAGTTAACACTGTTTCTAGATTTTTACAATACTTTAGTTCGTCATTTTGAGGAGTATCTTTAAAATCACAAAAATATTGGAAATAGTTGCTGTGGGCTATTGTTGTCAAGCCGTTTAGTGGATTCTCGGTAGTTGTGGAGCGTAAAATTTTTTTAATTAATTTTAATTTGGAGAAACTCCTTTCTCCACTTGCCACACTTATTGGAAGAGTAAGCAATAGAGATTTGGAGCAAAATCCAGGTTTTTGATATGAATTTTAAAATCTGGATTGGACATTCTTTTTTATTTAGCAAAGCTAAAACCGCTACTATCTCACCTGCCAGATCCAGCGCGTTTATATCTGATGAATTCCCATCTGTTTCTAGATCTTTACAATACTTTAGTACCTCGTTTTGAGGAGTATCTTTTAAATCACAAATATAAATAATAAATGTACTCAAAAGCTCATTAATGTTTTGCATTTTAAATAAACTACTATCGTCCTTTATTAGCGACTAAAGAAATTATTTTTATACGAAAGGCAAATAATATTTTTTCATTTGAATAATAGTGTCAATCGAAAATGTTTTAAGACGATTACGGTACATTCAAGTTACGAAAACACACATATTTATGTATGTTAATAAACATGAAAATATTCTACGAAACTGATGACATTTATATTTATGTATGTAAAACGAAAAATAAATAGATGAGATAGAAAAAGCACAAATGCAGCAAAATAATTTTTTTTACTTTATCTTACCCAATGATTAAAATTCCTGGGCATTAAACCTTAAAAATGTAAAAGAATTTAAAAATGCAAATATTGTTAACTTTTTTGTTGTACGACTTAGTCTTGTCCGGATAAGCACAGGAAGCTGAAAGAATTCGTTCGGAGGTCAAATTGACACAATATTCCCCCAGTTTTCTTCGAAAATGGGTCTTTTTCTCAGGGTCATTCTTCCTCTTTCTTTTCATTCATAAAACTTGACCGGGCTTTTCATCACTTTTGTTGAGACTAATCTCTACCAAAAAATCTATCTCTTTCAATAGTACCCGAATTCACGCATACACAGCAGTAAAAGTTGTAGGAAATTAGTTGAAAGAGAAGGAACCGGATGCCGAAATTCTTATCGCTCCCTCTTCCTTATCCCATGAGACCAGCTTTGGGAAACACGGTTTTAAATACTAAGGAATACTCGTTTAAAAAATCCTCTAGGACACCATAGAAAACGTGAATATTTTGCATACACATTTTTAATTTTTTTCTTCGAATTTTTATTTTGACTCGTGGAACCCCAGGGTTCAATGGAACACAGTTTGAAGACCACTGGTTTATATCCATGAATTAATGTATTCTATATTGGGCGTTTTTCAAAAACCATTTTAATAAAAAATTTTAAAATAATAGAACAAGCTTTAAAAAAAAGCACTAAAAAGAAAAAATTATTTTAACCGACTTCACTGAAGTAATGTAAAGTAAATCCCATATACAGTCGGACCTTTATATAACGAAGTGGATAAATCCCGGAAAGAAGTTCGTTATATAGAAGTTCATCTTCTAATATAATTTATGAACCACATAAAACAAACTTTAGATTCATAAACATTATATATTAAACACGCCTTTTTTTAAATTATTACATATTTATTTTATACATCTTACCCATAAAAAAAGTAAGAAAAACTGCAATGAAAAAAAGAAAAAAGAATGTCGAAGTATTCCCTGTATTTTCAACATTAAGAAAATAATTTTATACTAAAATGAATTAATTTTAAGGACATTTTATAATTTAAAGCATACAAGTAATATTAAACATACATTATTTTATAATTACTGTTAGACATTTAAAAAAGAAAACCATTCGAAATATTTTTCGGATCCAAATTTTTATGATCTCCTTGTGTTGTTTTTCCAATCCCGTTCCATGATCTCAATGAAAGTAAACACACCGATTCGAACCCGATCTTTTTGCAAGTTTCGTGATTTGTGGTTGGCAGCAACTGCAATGCAAATCGAGCGACTATTTAAACTCGGCTCATATTAGTTTTTCAGGAGGGAAGGAGAAAAAGAAATATAAGAAGTGTGTGAGTGTTTTAACTCTTAGAGGGAGAGAGTGGCTGGTTGGCAATGCAACTGTATGTTGCATCACCATTTTCAGATTATAAATTCATTTTACAATATTAGACTGTAAAAAGACGGTTCGAATCGGATGTCTGGTAATGTTGATTTTTGAATTTATTGTTTTTTTTATCGCTCCAGTAACGAGCACATTGACTTTATCATTGATTATTAAAAGCCAATTTTAAGAAACTGCTTTCGTCTTCATGCCGCTTCGACGCAAAAATTTCACTGCTTGCTTTGCCAAAATTTGGGTTAGTTTACCAATAAGTGTAACAAATTTGGTTATGGGCCCAGTCCATGTACTGTGTCGAGACAGGCTAAGCAGTTGAACTAGGCCATGAACTTTGTCTATTTGAATACTGTTCCAGTCTAGAACTATTTTTTATGAACTCTGTTGCTAGTACGCTAAATCGAGTAACAGATATGGAGTTTAACAACCAGATATCAGTGTTGACTCAAAATAACTGGAACACGTGGAAGCATGATATGCAAGTACTCTTAATGCATTATGGTTGCTGGCAGTTTATAATACAGACCAAGCCAGAGCAACCTGATGAAGAGGCAACATACAAGGAAAAATTAGATCTATAACTTCGTAAGGATAGATGTTATACGTTGATCTATACTAACATCAGTTCAGATTTGAAAAATCTGATAACGGAAACAACTGACGGAGTAGCGGCATGGAAGATATTAAAAGATCACTTCGAACCAGTCACAAAAGCAAGAATAATCCAGCTTTTAGATCATTTTTTGGAACAAAATACCAACCAGGGGAAGATGTTGGAATCTTCATATCTCGTGTAAAGACAGCGGCAACCAGACTACAAGAAGCGGGTCATAAATTGGACGACCTGTACATAGGATTTCAATTAATAAGGTGGCTTCCTCAGGAATTCCAGTCTACCGTGCAACAAATCTACAGATGGAAAGAAGAGGACTTCAGAGTTGTCAAAATTGAAGCAGAGCTGATATTAGAAGCCAATCGTCTTCAGTTGATGAAACAAGATTTGGAGAATGCGGAGAATGCTTACTTGAGCAGTTTCACTTCGAAGAAGTCAAAGACGTTACCTGGTGCTACGGCTGCAGCTCATGGAGATCCAAATGGCAAGAATGATTACCAAAAGAAAGGTGGTAAGGTATTTAACTGTAAAACTATTAAAAATGTTAAACAATCTATTAAGAATCTAGGTCCGTGTTATGTATGTAGTAAGTACGGGCATCTTAAAGTAAACTGTAAAGAGAAAAAGTCTCTACAAAAATCTCCTTCAACTGTAAATGAAACTTTTAACACAGAGTTTGACAAAGGTGATAAAGGTGTTTGGGTAATAGATACTGCTGCCACGAGTCATTTTTGTAATGACAAGAGTTTATTTTTAGATCTTAAACCGATAACTAACATGAAAATGTCGTTAGCAACGGAGGATAAAAGTTGTCCCGTAGAAGGAATCGGTACACTTAGATTTTCGGGTAAAATATAAGGGGAGTTTTCATGAAATAACTTTGTCTAATGTATTATTTAATCCTAAGTTGAGGAGAAATTTGTTATCCGGTTCCAGATTAGAAAGTAAAGGTGCGCATTTTGTGGGTACTAAAGGTAAAATTAATGTTTTTAATAAAGACTGGATAAAATTGTTCTCGGCGACACGCCATGAAAATTTGTATTTTTTAAGCCGGATCATTATATTATACCAAAGAATAAAGAAATTAGTTTTTAGTGATGTAACCGCTAAAACAAAAACGGATCAATAGAAATATGGCATCAACGCTTTGTCATGTTAATAACGATTACTTGGTAAAAACTAGTAAAAATGATAGTGTAAAAGGTCTCCCACGCTTAACTGATAATGGTAAGACTCATTGTATACCGTGTAAATTAGCGAAGTCTAAGAGAGTTTCATTCAAAAAGACGGGGGCCGTAAGATCAAAACGTCCATTGGAATTGTTGCATATGGACCTCTGTGGTCCAATGCCAACTGAAAGCCAAGGCGGTAATAAATATTTCTTGAGTATAATTGACGATTATTCAAGAAAGGTGACTGTATTTCCCATCCGAAATAAATCTGACGTATTTCATACGTTTATAAGATTTCAGAAACGAGCAGAACGTTTTCTAAGTAAAAAAGTAATAGCAGTTAGAACTGATGGCGGACTAGAATTTTGTAATAAGGATATGGATAATTTCTTGACAGAACTGGGTATAAAGCATGAGGTAACAAATTCATATACGCCAGAAATGAATGGGGTCGCGGAGAGATTCAATTTAACCGCTCTAGATGGCATCAAAACATTGCTTAAGTCTAGTGAAGTTCCCCATAAGTTTTGGGGAGAAGCATTACTTTGTTTCACTTATGCGTGGAATCGAATTTGTCACAAAGACAGTAACAAAACGCCTTTCGAAAAATATTCAGGTAGAAAACCATCGGTATTACATCTAATACCTTTTGGATGTTTGGCATATGCTGGTGTGCCAAAACAAATTAGAAAAAAATTCGATATACATGCGAAAATGGGAATTATGATGGGATACGCACAACGTACTAAGGGTTATAGAATATGGTTGATAGATGAAAATAAATTAGTCGAGACTATTAATGTAAGATATTCGATGAAAATAAGGGGGAATTAATTTTAGACAAAAAGTTAATAGTAACCTTGGATATAATTTAAACCTTCCTGATTATTATGATGATGAGGATGATTTTGATAGAGTAAAAGATTCATTAACGAGTCGTTTAGTTTCAAAGACAAGTACGGAAACTCCCTCAACATCTGAAAAACCAGATGTATCTTCCGATAATCATAGCTTGATCCCATGTACAGAGGTTAAGTGGATTCGAAATATAGGTAGGAAAGTAACTGGATCTAACGTATATTATAGTATAGAAGGGGAAGCAACCCGATTGAAATCTTTTAACGAAATAGAGAGATACTGTAAGAGGCATAATATTGAGTATGATCCTAGTTTATTTAATTTTAGAAAAGATAATACCGAATCCCAGGGATTTTCAGATTTGTCAGAGCAACAAGAAGCTCTTATGGTTGAAGTAACTATTCCTAACTGTTACAAACAAGCGATAAGATCCAGAGACGCATCTAAATGGCATGATGCAATGGATAAAGAAATTAACGTAATGATGAAACGTAAAGTTTGGGATTTAGTTGATCATCCGGATAATATAAAAATTTTAGAAAACCGTTGTGTTTATACCATTAAATATGATGAAAATAATAAAATTGTTAGATACAAGGCCCGCTTAGTTGTGCGAGGTAACACACAATTACGAGGCGAGTCATTTGACGAGGTATTTAGTCCAGTTATTAATTTTACTATTGTAAGATTATTTTTCACTATCTGTGTATGTTTGTGGAAATGGACGCATATTCAAGTAGATATCACTAATGCTTATTGAGATTATTAAGTTATTTAAAATACACTCAAGAATATAAATTAGAACTTTCAAAAGTTAAATCATTAAAATTAAGATGTTATTCAGACTCAGATTTTGCTACAAATAGGGATGATCGAGTGTCGATGGGAGGTTCATAACTTTTATAGACGAAACTCAATTTCATGGCGAACTTTCAAGCAAAAATCCGTTAGTCTGTCGACCATGGAAGCTGAGTATGTTAGTTGAACAGAAGCAGCTAAGGAATTCATTTGGCTAAAGAATGTAATTAATAATAAAAGTTTAAATTTGGAATTAAGTGAAAATGACTGAACTTCCTCGGGTCTCGGGTTCGAATCCCGGCCCCGGCAGATTTATCAAAGACTGGAATTTTGTTTCCGTTTTTAATGTATTGTTTCTCTAGGTTCTAGATGAATCCAGATCATTCTTTAGAGTGCATACTAGTTATTTCTCGAATATTCCGAAGTGTATAAAAGCAGAGTTCATCGCCAGTTGGGCATGTTCTCAGTCCAGTGTTGTATCGAGCTCCAAGCGTTAGAATAAATCTAATTGTTTGTTTAATTGAACTGTGTACTTCTTTCGAACTCCGTGACAAGTTTGGTGGAGGCGCGGGGTACAATTACGTCAAACGTGGATAATAGTGACAACCTTCGCAGGGAGCCTCCGATTAAGAGGATTATCCCCCGAATTCGGACTGTTAAAGAAAATAGTAGGAAGAGGACAAAAATGCCGACCGAGCAAGAAGCCAAGCCCGCTGTAGTAACACCTTCGTTACAGCAATGGAGGAGCCCATCGACCTTCCGAGGAGCGCCTGGGGAAGACCCTCTCAAATGGCTTAAAGAGTACGATCGAGTAGCCAACTTTAACAAGTGGGATGACATGATGTGCCTGGCTAACGTTTATTTCTTTCTTGACGGAACTGCGAGACAGTGGTATGTCAACAACGAAGACGCCTTAGATTCCTGGGAAGCGTTTAAAAATGGACTAAGTGGACTTTTCGGTGACCGTCAAAAATATACCAGAAGGGCAGAAGAACAACTAAAATGCCGAGCCCAGCGTTCAGGCGAGTACACAGTCCTACATACAAAGTGTATTAGGACTTTGCCAAGAGGTAAATCCTCTGATGAAAGAAGACGAAAAAGTGTCACACCTAATGAAAGGTGTTGCTGAGGATATTTATCAGGCCCTGTTGACGAGAGAAATCAACGACACAGCAAGTTTTATCAAATGGTGCAACTATATCGAAGATATGAAGCAGAAGAGAGTTGGTCGACCGAGATTTGAAAGGCTTCCAAACGTCGTACCGGTTGCATCCTGACGGATGAGACTGATTTGGTCTCTCTTATTCGCACAATCGTACGAGAAGAAGTCCATCGACTAGTTAACCAGACGCAAGAATCTTTGGACTCCGATCCCCAATCCTTAGAAGAGATCGTTCAAGACGAAGTTGAAAGGGTTTTGGCCCCAGTGTCAACAAAACCTACAGAAACTAGACCACGACCAACATACGCCGCTGTAACCAGGAAATACAGAGCTCCTGTTCAGAAATTCCCACCTGAACCAAGAAAAACAGATGTGTGGAGAACGGCTGACAACAGACCTGTTTGTTTCCACTGCGGACGTCCTGGACATGTAATGCGCTACTGCCGAGAGAGAAAGGCTGTCTTTGACAACTCTCGAAACCGCCGACGGAACTTCGACGACGTTGGCACTGAAGAAAAATACGCCGACCAAACTCTTCTCGCCGTTTTACGCCAAGTCCCACGAGAGGCCGATCCCCAATACGTCGTTACAGATCCCCGTCGCCATATCGCCGATCCAGTCAGTCGCCAGGCCGTAGGAGCGAGGAAAACTAAGGAGAGCGACCTTCCAAGGAGGTGAGGCCGCGTGTACTGGAAATCCTCCGTCGACCGCCAAGATGACTGGTAACCAACTAGACGTAATAATAGATAAGAAGCCGATACGTGCTCTAGTAGATTCTGGGGCATCGTTTTCTGTCATATCCGATAAGTATCGCCGATTTTTAAAGAAAGTTCTGTTTGCTGATGCCAAGAGCGTTATGCTGAAAGTTGCGGATGGAAATTTTGTTCGGCCGATAGGGAAATGTGTTTTACGTGTCCGTATAAACAATCGAGAACTGCCTTTTGAATTTATTGTTTTATCACATTGTAGCCATGACGTCATCCTAGGATGGGACTTTTAGAGGCGTCTCAAGCCGTTATAGACTGTGGACAAAATGAACTTGTTCTAGAAGACATCTGTCGAGACTCCACAGCGCCTGACGCCTGGAATTTGTATGCCACCAGGGACTATACACTTAAGCCGCATTCTTTAACTAGAATAACAGTATCAGGATATCAAACCCGAGGAGACATAAATGTAGTTCTAGACGGCAGCAAACATTTGCTCTTCGAGAAAAATATTGCTACACCGTCCATGGTATCCACATATCGTAACGGAAAAAGTGATGTCTGGGTTACCAACCTGCAGTTCGAAACCAAATCATCCCTAGAGGAATGTGCATAGGCCAAGCTGAACCACTAAATGAAGGGCATCTATGTGTTATTTCCGACACATCGGGTTGCTTGGATGACCAGCAAGAAACTTCGGAGTCACAGATGAATTGTTCGTTAATGATGTCACCCGAGTTAAGTGACGAACAGAGAAACAAGCTATCCGAACTACTCCGGAAATTTTCTGGGCTTTTCACGAAGACCGACAAGTCGACAGCCGCGAAGACGAATGTGAAACACAGGATTTTTACTGGTGATCATGCTCCAATCAACCAACGAGCCTACAGAGTCTCGCCGACTGAAAGACGCATCATTCATGAAGAGGTTCAGAAAATGCTTGATGAAGGTATCGTCCAACCCTCTGAAAGTCCTTGGTCATCACCCATTGTGCTCGTAAGAAAAAAAGACGGTAGTTGGCGTTTTTGCGTCGATTATCGCAAGCTGAATAGCGTCACGAAAAAGACGTTTATCCTCTGCCTCGTATTGACGATACGCTCGACTGTCTGAAAGGTGCCATGTTCTTTTCTTCCATGGATCTCCGATCTGGTTATTGGCAAATAGAAATAGACGAAGCGGATCGTGAAAAGACGGCATTTATTACCCCGAAGGCTTATACGAGTTTAAAGTCATGCCGTTTGGTCTCTGTAATGCACCTGCGACCTTCGAGAGAATGATGGACAATTTGCTACGCCATTTTAAATGGACTATGTGTCTTTGTTACCTAGATGACATAATAGTGTTCTCAGAAACTTTTGAAGACCATCTTATACGATTAAGACTTGTTCTAAAATGTCTTCAGGAAGCTGGTCTTAAATTAAATTCAAAGAAGTGTCTTTTTGCTGCCCAAGTAAAGATTCTGGGCCATCTTGTATCTAGTAATGGCGTTCGTCCCGATCCCGACAAAATAAAAGCCGTAAGAAATTTTCCCACTCCAAAGAATATACATGACATACGAAGTTTTCTTGGCCTTTGTTCATACTTTAGAAGATTTATTAAAGGTTTCTGTTATCTCGCCGAACCTTTGCAGTCGTTGCTGAAAAGTGGCGTGGAGTTTCATTGGGGTCCTGAAGAGGTGGAAGCATTTAACAGTCTTAAGAAAGCACTTACTTCGGATCCAGTATTGGGGATGTACGACGAAAGAGCTTCTACAGAAATCCATACTGATGCAAGCGGGTACGGTATCGGAGCTGTCTAGTACAAATTCAGAATAATGTCGAGAAAGTTATAGCATACGCTTCTAGAACTCTGACAAAAGCCGAAAAGAATTATTCCACCACAGAAAGGGAATGTCTTGCCATCGTATGGGCTACCAACAAATTTCGGCCGTACATATTCGGGAAACACTTTACTGTTGTAACTGACCATCATTCCTTGTGCTGGCTCATGAATTTAAAGGATCCTTCAGGAAGGCTTGCCAGATGGGCCCTCCGACTTCAAGAGCATGATTTTGACGTAAAATATAAAACCGGTAAGAAGCATAGTGACGCCGACGCTCTTTCGAGAAATCCAGTGGAAGAGGAAACGGAAACATCAGACAAATTTTTAGCAGTCACGACGAGTATGAACCTTGCGATGGAACAGAAAAAGGATCAAGACCTTGCGAAATTAAAACTTTTGAGCAACTCATCCAAAAACGAAAATTCAGATTTATCGACGGTATCCTTTGCAGGAAGAATTTTGATCCAGATGGAAAGTTGTGGTTGCCAGTCATTCCTAAACATCTACGAGCAGACATACTAAGGCACTTTCATGACGCCCCCCACCGCAGGACACCTTGGTTTCGCGAAAACTTATGACAGGATACGCAAGAGATTTTACTGGCCGGGAATGTACCGAAATGTCGTTCGGTATGTCATGCATTGTCGGGAGTGCCAAAGGAGAAAGTCCGTTCCTCAACGACCACCTGGACGTTTAGTTCCCATCCCTCCAGCTATAGCTCCTTTCCATCGCATTGGAATTGATCTCCTTGGGAGATTTCCAAAGTCTGCTCATGGAAACAAATGGATAATAGTCTGCACGGATTACTCAACACGATATGCAATAACAAAAGCCTTGCCGACAGCCGAAGTCGACGAAATAGCGAAGTTCTTACTTGAAGAAATTGTCCTCAGGCATGGAGCTCCTCGAGTAATTATCACAGATCGTGGAGCCGTCTTTCGATCCAGACTTGTTTCCTCTCTCGTCGACTTGTGTAACATTGATCATCGTTTCACAACGGCGTATCATCCCCAAACAAATGGACTGACGGAGCGCTTCAATAAGACCTTGGCCGACATGTTGTCAATGTATGTGGATGTAGAGCAGAAAAATTGGGATGAAATTCTACCATTTGTAACCTTCGCTTATAATACCGCTAAACAAGAGACCACAGGTTTTACGCCGTTCTATTTACTTCATGGTCGTGAAGCGGAAACGACACTAGATACAATGCTACCATTCTGTCCTAACGATTTTGATGACAATAACATCACCAAGATAGCAGCCAGAGCCGAAGAATCACGACAGCTAGCCCGAGTGCACACTCTGAGAGCTCAAGACAAAGATCGTCGACGTTACGATTCCAAACACCAAATGGTATCTTACGCTCCCGGAGATCTCGTATGGGTTTATACTCCAGTGAGAAAAGTCGGTCTCTCCGAAAAACTCTTAAGAAGGTATTTCGGACCGTATCGGTGCTACGCCGTTTATCAGCCGTGACTTACGAAGTACAAGATTTTGATCCTGCTTCACGAAAAAGAAAACTAAGAGAAGTTGTCCATGTACTGCGTATGAAACCGTACCATGATCCCGCCGAGCAAATCGAAACCGAGGATATTCCTCCCAAAGAATCATACAAAGGACCCATCACTCGTTCCAGAATAAAGGCCCTTGAACAAAATGACAGCGGGGCGCTGTCTTCTTTTCGAGGGGAGCAATGCCACACGCATAATTTGCTACAAGTCCCGATAGCCGAGTTGGCAGAGCGTTGGACTGAACTTCCTCAGGTCTCGGGTTCGAATCCCGGCCCCGGCAGATTTATCAAAGACTGGAATTTTGTTTCCGTTTTTAATGTATTGTTTCTCTAGGTTCTAGATGAATCCAGATCATTCTTTAGAGTGCATACTAGTTATTTCTCGAATATTCCGAAGTGTATAAAAGCAGAGTTCATCGCCAGTTGGGCATGTTCTCAGTCCAGTGTTGTATCGAGCTCAAGCGTTAGAATAAATCTTAAACTCGGCTCATATTAGTTTTCAAGAGGGAAGGAGAAAAGAAATATAAGAAGTGTGTGAGTGTTTTAACTCTTAGAGGGAGAGAGCGGCTGGTTGGCAATGCAACTGTATGTTGCATCACCATTTTCAGATTATAAATTCATTTTACAATATTAGACTGTAAGAAGACGGTTCGAATCGGATGTCTGGTAATGTTGATTTTTGAATTTATTGTTTTTTTTATCGCTCCAGTAACGAGCACATTGACTTTTTCATTGATTATTAAAAGCCAATTTTAAGAAACTGCTTTCGTCTTCATGCCTCCTCGACACAAAAATTTCACTGCTTGCTTTGCCAAAATTTGGGTTAGTTTACCAATACGTGTAACAATTAGAACAAGGGGACAACTCCACTGAGGGTGAAAGAGGATATCCAAGATATTTCTAGTGAACTGGGCAATGGGGGTTAAAGGTTGCACTTCTTGGATGAAACGTCCCGAACTCTATTGCTCTCGGCAAGTTAGGATCTAATAAAACCAGTTCAAAATTTATGACCACCATAAAATGTATTTGTTTTGTCTCAACACAATAAACTTATATTTTACAAGCAGCTAGAGGGCGCTGTTAATTAACAGAACTAACATACCGCCCCACATTGCACTGGTTTAACCATGCAATCATTGTTACTAAATTAACATTCATATTGGTTACATCTAGAACACTTTACACATTCAACACTTGACAATTCTCAAGAAATACAATTACATAAATCATTATATAAATGCAAGATTTCACAAATAACAATATTTTTATACAAATACAAAATCACTTTACTAACAATGAGCAAATTTACACACCACCAATGGTACACTAAATGAAAAATTCAAATTATATTTAAGGATCTTCCATTGGTAAAACACAAATTTTGATATGGCTCTTTTACATGTACTATACTGAGTTTTAATTTTTACAACACGCACTTTTTATCTTCGCCATAATACAATTCTACGATTCTACCTAATGCCCATTTATATGTTGGTAAATTTTCTTCAACTATTAAAACCAAGTCTCAATTTTAACGTTATTTTTTCAAACATCCATTTTCCTCTCTGTTGTAATTGATTCAAGTAATTACGACTCCAAAATTTCCACATTAATTGAACTATCTTAGTTATTTTTGCCACTTTTTGAGATTACTCTCTTTACATTTTGTCAAATTAGGCTCTTCTAGCGAATTTAAAGACCTATTAATTAAAAAATGAGCTGGTGTAAGCACTTGGAAATCATCATCATTGTTTGATAGGGGGCAAAGAAGTCGAGAATTTAAAATTCCCTCAATTTGTATAGTGACCGTAAGTAGTTCCTCGCACGTTAAATTAATTCCATTCACAACTCTTTTTAAGTGATATTTACATGACTTTATGGCCGCTTCCCAAAGACCTCCAAAATTGGGCGACCTCGCGGGAATAAATTTCCACTCTATATTCCTTCTGCTGCTAAGTAATTAGCTAAATTTTTCTCGTCTGGGTTTCTGACTATTTCAAGGAGTTTTTTAATTTCATTGCTAGCTCCGACGAAATTTTTACCATTGTCCGAAAACAGTTTTGCACATTTGCCTCTTCGAGCCATGAACCTTTTCAACGCGGCAATGAATGCTTGGGATGTTAAATCTGATACTAACTCAATATGTACCACTTTAAACAGAAAACACACAAAAATACAAATATACACTTTAAACAAATTTCCTTTACGTTGTCTTTTATTTTTAATGAAAAAAGGACCAGAGAAATCTACTCCTGAACAATTAAATGGATAATCAGTAATAAGTCTCTGTTTTGGCAAATTACCCATAATTTGAGTTGATACAATTGGTTTCGCTTTAAAACATACAATACATTTATATACAATTTTTCTGTACATTGACCTACCATTCAACGGCCAAAATTTTTTCCGAATATGATTCAGTAACGATACAGTTCCCACATGTAAATATTTCTTATGAAAATATTCTACTATTATTAAAGTTAATTTATTATTTTTTGGTAAAATTATCTGGTGTTTTTTATTAAAACTTAACTCTAAGTTACACAATCATCCTTCTACTCTTAAGACACCGTTGTCATCTAAAAAGGGATTCAATGTCTTTAACTTACTGTTTGGTAGCACACTTCCCTTACTTTTAAGATGGTTAATATCACTGGAAAATTCTTGCTCTTGCACCTTTTTTACCAGATATGTTTCAGCTTTCTCAAATTCTTTTGTTGTGAGTGGACCAGCCACTTTATTTATTCCCTTTAAATTTTCCACGAACCTGAAAATAAAACTTAATACACGTAAAATAGTTATATAATTATTGCTTAGATTAAGAAGGTCGTTTAAAAAATCATTAACATGAATATTAAGCACCGATTGAAAGTTTTCAATTTGTTCATTAACACAGTTTTTCAGTTCTGAATTATATTCATCTAGCTTCTCTCTACAGTTTATAGTTCGATTTGGATAGTCATCACCTGAAAGAAATGTTGGTCCATTAAACCATAAGTTTTGTTGCAAAAGTTTATCAGGATCGACTCCTCGGGAGACTAAGTCTGCAGGATTTTGATCAGATGGTACGTGTCTCCATAACTGATTAGGATAGAGTTCTTGTATCTTGGCAACCCTATTTTGAACAAAGGTCCTTAAGTCCATCGGTTCCTTTCGAAGCCACGCCAAGACGATCATCGAATCCGACCAAAGATATAATTCAGCAGTTTCTAGTTGTAAAGCAGCTACAACTCTTTTCACAAGTTTTGCCAATAGCACTGCAGCACACAATTCAAGTCTGGGAATTGTCAGACTTTTAATAGGTGCTACTCTCGATTTGCTTGTGATTAACCGAACTAAAGTTTCACTCTTCAAATTTTTAGATTTGCAGTAAACTGCTGCACCGTAGCACCGCTCTGAGGCATCAGCAAAGCCATGGATCTCAATAACTTCTGGAAAAGCGACAAGAATACGCCTTGGTATCTCTATATTGTTGATATTCTCTAAGGATACTAGGAATTGTTGCCATTCTCGATATTCTTCAGCTGGCAGAAGGTCATTCCATTCCAATTTGCTTCTCCACAAACGCTGGAGGAAAATCTTTGCTTTGGAAATTACTGGTGCCATCAGTCCAATAGGATCAAAGATCTTGGCAATAGTAGACAAGACGTCTCTTTTAGTATAAGAACTGTCCAAACACACTTTCACTTTAATCAAAAAGCAATCTAGGTTCGTCTTCCACGACACTCCTAACGTTTTCGTCTCTGTTAAAGTTGCAAAATTGTAATTCTGTTCGGGATCCGGTGACAATTTCTCGTGATTGGCGCAAAGTTTATGCAACTCCATTCCACCACTTTTCAAAATTCCTTTTAATTGTTGTCTGAGAACAATTGCCTCCTCTAACATTGCAGCACCACAAAGGACATCGTCCATATACAAGTTGTTCCATAAAACGGAAGCTGCTATAGGGAAGTTAGCCTCTTCATCCACATCGACAATTGGGTTAAAGTTCTCTGTGCTAAGTAGGGAGCACTTACAGTGCCATAGGTAACAGTCGAAAGTTCGTAAATTTTGGGTGATTCATGTTCACTTTCACACCAAACGATTCTCTGCAGATTACGCTGTTTAGTGTTAATTAATATAGTTCGATACATCATTTTAATGTCTGCTGTAAATGCATACGTGTAAGTTCTGAACCTGAGCACTTGCGCATATAAGTCCTCTTGTATCACTCTTCCATTATATTGAATGTCATTTAAAGATATTCCATTATCAGTTAACGAAGAACAGTTAAAGACAACTCTAAGTTTTGTTGTGGACTTTTCTGGACGATAAATTCCATGATGGGTAGCGTAATATGTGATTTCGGGTTCAGTTTGGTTAGTCACTTCCTTCATGTGATCCAGTCTTTCATAATCTCTTAAAAATTCACGATATAAATTTAAGTAATTTTCATCTCTAGCTAAGCGATTCCACAGCGATCCAAGTGGTTGAGGGCTATGTCTTTTGAATTACCCAAACACGAGGGTTCCTTTTTTAAGGGCATAGATACTACATATTTACCTTCTTTAGTTCTAAAATGTGTATTCGCGTAATATTCCTCACAAATTAGCCTTTCTTTATTTTTAACTATTGGTTCCTCTACCTCCTCTACTTTCCAAAATTTTTCTAAAGTTTTATTCAAGTCCTCATCACGAATCAAACCGCAGTGAACCTTAGTTTCATTTATTGAATCTAAATTACCCGTTACTATATAACCAAATACGCTGTTGACTAACAGTAATTGCGAATCTTTTATTTTAATTCTTTCCGGTTTCAATAACTCATAAAATATATTTGCACCTAATAATAAATCAATTTTGCCGGGAATATTAAATTTAGAATCCGCTAATTCCACAAAATTAGAAAAATCAGAATTTATCTCTAACGCTTTCTGCGGAATAAAATCAGTGATTTTTAACTACGAGCATATCCAATTCCCTTTCGAAAGATTTATTTTGATTAGAAATCGCCACTTTAATACGCCCGTTTACAACCATAGAGGCATCATTTAAACACGAGATTAATGTATTTATTCTTTCGGTCTTAAGTCGTAATTTATTCGCGCACTCATTTGAAATTAGACATGTTTCACTTCCCGAGTCTAACAAGGCCCTAAATGTCTGCCATTCTGAATATTTATCTTTCACAAGAATTAAAGCAGTACTCAAAAGACATTTGTTTTTAAAACATGCCGTTGCCACGATTTGTGTTTTGTCTACTTTCGGAACGAAAGATTCAGCATTTACACTCAAGGCAAAGTGTGTTCATCCTGGTTAACCTCTGTCGTCGTCTCCAGGGGGAAGAAAGAATTATTTTTCATTTCTCTGGGATAATGTAATAATTTATTATGCGGTTTAGAGCAGAAACAATTTTTTGATCGACATCTTCTAACGCTGCATTGAGGTGAAAAACATTTAAAACAATGTCTATTATTTTTAACTAATTCTACTCTTTCGCTTACAGAAAACATTTTAAATTGTGGACAAAATTGTAAAGCATGAACATTATTTTTACACAATAGACATTTATCATTTATTAACTCGGAAAAAAATACATTCGATGCATCTCGCGGTATTTTAGCATTAAATTTGTTTTGTTTATTATAACTAAAACGCTTGACATTTTCACAAAAGGGCTTAGAAAATATCTCATTCTTAATTTTGCCTTTCGATGACAAATATATATCGCACTCACGCCCTAACTCATGTGGTTTAAAATATTTCTCTCCCTGTTTTATACTCATGTGAGACATTAATTCTCTGTCGAGTGTGTTCATTATTTTATCCGATACAATTAACTCACACAATGTGTGATTTAAAATCATTCACATTGCGCAGCTGACAATAATACTCAAATGTCGCGCATAATCGTGATGCAAATTGTACATAACTCTCTGAAATCTATTATAGCATTCTTGTGGTGTGGGAGAAAATTCTTTTAATACTACATCTTTAAGCTTACTATAATTATTTAATTCTTCTTCGGAAACATGAACTAGTA
Source organism: Trichonephila clavipes (assembly GCA_019973935.1). Classification (NCBI taxonomy): domain Eukaryota; kingdom Metazoa; phylum Arthropoda; class Arachnida; order Araneae; family Nephilidae; genus Trichonephila; species Trichonephila clavipes. The sequence continues at coordinate 258,655 of BMAU01008198.1, read as the reverse complement.
AATTATTAACTCTTACACCTAGAATATTTAGAAGAATTTCGCCTTTAAATTGTTCGGGAGCCTCTTTTATTTTGAATGCTTTTTCGAGCGACTGGAAAAATAAATTATATGACTCCACTCTTGAAGGTACGGGTATCGTTAAAGTTTTCACGGACTTTAACAAAGTCTCAACATTAATATTATCGGCAGTTTCAAAAACACTCGGATTTCGAATATCGGAATTTTGAATTAAATTCTTCTGGATATTTGCAAGCTCTAATTGTTTTTGCAATTGCGCTAATTTAATTCGTTCAAATTCTAATTTAGTTTCACTATCCAATCTCTTATTTTTAATTTCCGCCAAAGCATAATCGATTGCAGATTGAACTAACTCTTTATCATTTTTGTAAACGTCACTATTTACAATTAAGCTTTTTAAGTCAGCGATTTTTGCTCCTTCTGGTACAGTTAAATTTAACTCTTCCGCAACGATTTTTAACTCGTCTTTCCTTAATTTATTTAAAGACATATTTATGAATTAAGGCCACTAATAGAAGGATCAATTAATTGCACCTACCTCCTCAGATCGCTGTTTCACGCCGCTCGCTAGAGTTTCGGTTTCGGTTTCGCAATCGGTCTCTATTCACACTTTGGCTATCACTTATTTTTTTCACTGTGAATTTCGATAATCCAACGGTTTCACAAATACACATATCCATAAGATCGCTTTCCTTTGGCTCGTACTGACCATGTTTTGTCTCAACACAATAAACAATACTAGTAGTGGACTGTGATCTCTTTAATTTCTCTACTCCGTACACTACCTCTCGGAGTTATTGTTACACACACACTGACGTTTTATTTTACAAGCAGCTAGAGGGCGCTGTTCATTAACATAACTAACAGTATTAATGGGAGAGTAACTTGAAATTTTTTCAGAAATTCTTTAAAAAAAGGGAAAATAAAAATTGAATCACAAAAGAAAAAGTTCGTTGTATAGAAAATGCGTTTCGCTATAGAGAGGTTATTTTACGAAGAAAATTGTGAAACGTTCAAGGTTCCAGGAAAAAGTTCGCAATATAGAGGTTCGTTATATAGAGGTTTCGACTGTATTTTTAAAATCGGGTGCCTTATGTTTTTTTTTTTTGGAAAGTAAACGTTATTTAAACGGAAAACTTAATTTTTTTCCCATCATTTAATATTAACCCCAGAAGTGAAAGAGGTAGATTTTTAAAAATTTGAAAATTGCATTTTATTTGGATTCCTAGTGGCTTCATTCACATCAAATTTTAATTATTTTCAGAAATCTTTTTTTTATCAACCCCTAAATGTTACCCTCAAAATTAGGGGATGACATTTTAAACCACCTTTTTAACAATGGTACCAATCTGGTAACATACCCTATCAAATAAAAAAAAATCATTCAAATCGGTTGAGATATGCGAAAGTAATCGCCGGACAAACATAAAAAATAAATAAAAGATCGAATTGATAACCTCCTTTTTTGAAGTCGGTTAAAAATAAACGAAAAAGCCTCGTTTTAAAAAGAAAAATCCTGTAGAAGCTTTTGAAATATTTTTTGAGAAAACTGAATATTTTTTAATTATTCTACTCTCCTTACTTTTATAACACAGCACAAGTTTAAAAAAGACCCAGTAAACAGTTATTGTATTATAACGCACTCTACTTCACTAACAACCAATCAGCAATGCAATTATTCCACAAATAAAACAATAGAACTGCCTTTTTTTCCTTTTATAGTCACGGTTAAAAGCGCGTGAAAGCTTGTCAGGACTAATTTTTCACGCCCGCCCGCATTTTCATACATATTTCGACAAATAAAGACGCACAGAAAAAAATTCTATTACAGCACTTCATATGTGTGTCCATTTATTTAAATTATAATAAAAAGAATGATTTTGTTTACATTTTAAGCTATCTTTAAGTGGGAATTTATTGTGCTTGTGAGCGGTGTCTTTAAATCTTGGCTTATTTTCTTCATAGACTAGTTAATTTTAAAGCCAATTGGCCGCCTCCTAAGGTTGCCGCCCCGGGCGGGAGCCCGGCTTACCCACCCCTAGCGCCGGCCCTGAATTAAGTTACCCTGGCTAAGAAAGTAACATCAACACCGCAACGCTCGTAAGCGATATAAACTCAGTAGCAAACCGATAGCAAAATCCAGCCGAAACACCAAATTCCTGAAATTAATACAAGTAAAGACCTGGTAAGCAAATTAACAGAACAGGAAATTTCAGGAGTAAAAAAAAATTCAGAAGAACGGGGCAAGAAAGTACTCTTTCCGCAAACATTATCGCGGCGCGGAGCTTAAAACAGAACATCTTTTCTCCTGTCCTGCCATTCTGGCAAAATTGCAGCGCATTAGCAACAACTCCCGTGAGGACTTATACAAATATAACTACATCCATTTTGCTGATGTTATCTGTTTAATTATTGTTCATGACAAGACTTGATTCACAACTAATTAATTTTGCGAGGGCCATGATTACCATAAGGATTTATGTGTTGAGCGGATAAAGTAATCTTTACAGCACTTTAATTTATTATTAATTCTTCATCATTATTGAAACTAACTTGTAAGCATTCATTATTTAAACATGAAATTACAAGGATTAAATAAAATAACAGCATGGGAGAAACTATTTGAATTAATTGTATCAAAAGTTGTGAACTATAAGCTCTGTTTGGTTATATTCAACAATATACAATTAAATGCCTGTTAAATTAATTTAAATTAAACATCATTTTTTTCAAAGTTGGTATTATTATATGTTCAGTTTCTCTAAAATTACTATTATTCATAAGTTTAGTCATAATGTAACGACTGACAAAAGCAAAACCAAAACTTTACAAAATTCTTAAAACAAGGACGACTCTTTGTTGGTGGCGTCTGGCGAAAACTTCCCTAATTTCCTAAACCAATCAAAATGACCAGGATGTTACGTAGGATTCAAAGATTCTTGTTTTTGTGATTGTTTGTGAGTGTTTTGTGTTTCTTTTTTTGTGTGTTTTTAAGTAAATGTTACGAAAATAATTATGTTACAAATCGTTTGTGAAGAAAGCCTCTATATTGCTCTTTGGTTTTAACTTATTTGGATCTGTATATTTGTTTTTTATAATAATTTCTTCATCAGAATCTCTTGAAGCTTATAAAGAAAAATTCTCCTTACCTCAACTAAGGTTAGAATTTTATATACAAAATTTGCTTTATTATTTCTTACCGTACAAATAATGAATTATTCATAGTTTTGTGCGTAATATAGCTCGTGATTGCTGTATGATTTTGTCCTCTTGTATAATCCTGTTTTATTTCTTAAACTTTATTGGCATTTACGGAATTTCATCATAAAAATTGACTAAATTTTTTTGTATAAGGAAATTAACTTTACAGCCATTTTGTGTTCTTCATACACTATTTGCATTAAAGTTTATCAATTTTTGTACGTAAAATTGTTAATATGAAACGACGATCTGTTACAAGGCTTTAGGTTAACATTTGAATATTTTCTTGAGCATTGAGCAAGTCAGTACTCTTTTTTAAGAAAGAAAATTGAAATGTTAAGTTGATTAGTTTTATTAACTATGATACGCATTTTGTTTTAAGGACCAGATTTGGTAATTGCGATTAGATTTTTATCGTTTTAAGTTTATAATTGAATCGAATCTACTGAAAATCTACATTAGATATGTGTATGCTAAGAGCCAAATTCTTCATGAACCTCATTCATATATTTGCTTATCGCTTGAATTGTGGTAGAATCATTAGATCAAGTTTTTATTGTAGTACTAAAAGCAAGTTACTGGTTTAAAGTTTCCTTTTTTTTCCACTTCTTTGTGGTTTCTGTTTTATTTTGTACTGTGCCTAAGATTCTGGGACATAAATACACTTCATAATTTTTTGTATAATCATGAGCTTCCTGTCAAATTTTAAAGAATATAAATTGAAAGTAAATCAGGAAGTAGTCTTTCCAGACATACATTCTTTGAAACAATTTTTTTTTATCTTTTCTTTTGGTCATCTTGTTAATTTAACTATCAATAATTTCTCAAAGGTATATAGTTTGCAAGATATTTATACTGTGAGTTTGTAAAGGCCTGTATTAAAAATTTCATTCACTATAATTACTAACATACATCATGTTTATTCCACAGCTCATTTTTTTCTTCTTTTTTTTCTGATATTAAGTGTAAAATGTTTCCATTTTTATCTCTTACTTAAATACATCAGCTTAAGCGTATTTAATTTGGAAACGAATCAATTCCATTTTTTTCCTGCTTGCAGTGTTTTTTTATAAATTTCGTACTTTTTCTTAACTTTTGTTATTTTTTTATGTTGAATCTATATTATGTTAGCTATTATAATAATATAATTAGCATAAAAAAATATTTTACATAGCTGAGAATGGAAAAGTTATGGAATCGAAAACCAAAAATGGTGGTTACGTATTATTACAACCTATTGGCGACATATGAAACGAAACTCCTGGTTGCCAATTCAGCCCATGCAACACATAGGAAATTGGGATTGCCAACTTGGCAAGTTATCAATAGAGTTGGTGATTGTTGTGATAATACATAAGTACCCTAAAAACAACATAGGTATTTTTTTATTCAATTATTAATAATATTTTCTTTATTCTAAAAGCCAAGTAGTTTGCTGCAGTTTAAATTCATTATATTAAAATTATTTAAGATACTATTAAAAAAAGCAATTAATACACTGGTATAGCTAGTCCTGAGTGGGAGGGGGGCTATATTCTTTTGGGGCCCTATTTTGGAAATAGAAGCTGTTAATGAGATTGTTGATAACACTTTACGACTTTTTGCTTACACATGTTGGGGCCCTGTAGTTTGGTTGCCAAATGTAATTGATAGGGCAGTAACTACTCCCTTGAATTAATATGTAATTTCCAGAATTTTACTTTTTTAAAGGGGACATGGTATGATTTATATCAAAATTTTTGATTTAATGGTTTTTACAATTTTTTTGCTTGTGACCAATCTATATGGATTGGGTAAAACAGTTTTTGTGCTCAAAATACTACAAAAGACTAATCATTTAATTTTTAAAGAAAAGTTTAAAATTTATGGAGGGATTTTAAAATGCTACTCCTATAGTACTAATTGACATACACACATGAAATATGAGATACAAATATGTCAAGCCATGTATAGCAAAAGTTGGTATGGGTTTTGTGCTAGCATGATTGATACTCATAGAATAATTTTTTTTTTGAATGCTTAGTGAAAATTCCTTAAAAAATGTGGAAATTCTAAATTCAACTATATTTTTTAAAAAAATAAGTGTTGCTTTGATTCAAAATGCATATCAACTTTTATTACATGTACTATTAGCAATAGGTAAATAAAAAAGTTCAAAACATTTGATACAACAAAGAAAAAGCCTTAGCTTTTAAATGAAGATAAATGAGTTTTTTCTTTCCAAGTTAAATCCACTTGGAGTTTTTATTTGCTCATTGTAATATGAATTAAAACATACGTAAAAGTTATCATAACTCTGAATTTTTTTTAACTTGTAACTTTCAAATTTCGTGAAATTATAGAAAATTATCTGAAGAAAATTTATTCTAAAAAAAATTGATTCAAATTTTTGATTATTTTTTGCCACTTGAATCATTTTGTGTCTGTCCCCTTAAAGAGATTATGTAAAAAAGTTGATAACGTATATTAGTGAAATTAAAAATAGGAAATTTTTATTTTCAACAAATAAAACAGAATTTGTTTGTAAAACCAGTGGTGTAACATACATCCCTGCGATGCCAGGGGGGATCTAATGCCTGTCAAGTATACAATCCTTTGTAAGATCTGGCTTGGGGCCACTAGCGTAGCTAGTCATAAGGGGGCCCTGTATCAAAATTCCTTGGGGACCCCTTATTTAAGGCTTTTTGACATTTTACAATTATTTTTTTACTCACGTTGGGGCCCCTGCAGCTAGGGGGGTCTCATATCATTGATACAGTGGTAGCTACACCTCTGCTTGGTGCCCTAAACCTGATGTTGCAGGGGGCCCTAATCTTTGATAAGCTATTGTGTAAACACAGCATTTTTGAATTTTTTATATTAAAATAAATTTGTGAATTGATTACATGCATTTAATGTATATGTAAAAAATTAAAATTATGTTAAATGTTTTTATTTAAGCTCAATTTTTCCTGTTTATTTTAAATAGAATTTAATAATAAAGTTGAAAGTGCTTAACTGTCCTTTAATGTTATTGTGTTTTTGCAGAGTAATTCATTTTAATTAGGAATTCAGTTTGTAGATACTTAACACTTTTGTAAAATTATCTATATCTATTTTTTAGATTGAAAATAATACCATTAATAAAAGTCATGAAATCACCTTTGTCCAAATGAAAGTTGTACTGAAATTTTGGTATGGATGTGCTTGCAGAACGCATCTTGCTGGATTTACGAAATACATTCAAAAAGGATCCTTTAATGTAAGAACTTTATCAATTTTGAAAAATAAAACAAAATGATTAACTAATTCATTATTGGTACTTGCATACTATTGCAACCATATTTGCAGCATTGAATGTAACTGTGTGAGTTCTAAAAACAGAATACATTGACAGGAATAAAGAGGGTGTAGTCAAAAAATACTATGTAAAAAATAATAAATAGTTATAAATAAATAATTGATATAAAAGAAAATAATTTTTATTTAATTTTATTTTAATATTATTTTATACAAGAATATAATAAAAATTATATATAATTATTCTATTACATTTTTTTATTAAATTTTATTAAGAATTGGGTGAATGTCAAATCAGTTTCTAATTCAGTGCCTGGGAAGTGCAAAATTGGGTTACCAATTTGGTAAGTTATCTTGGAAGTTGGCATGGTTCTGATAGTTCTTAACTACCTCATTATTTGTCTTAAAATCACATTTAAAGTTTGAGAAGTTATCATATTTGGATAGGAAAATTAGCGGCTGAGCAATTTTTAAGAGCAATATTCTGTCTACACTGAATGTACAAATAGTATATTAGTGATTAAAATCAAGGAACCATTTTTTGTTTTAAATGAAGAAGTAGATGTTTGTGCTTATTATCTGACATGACTCTGAAAAAATGACATAATTCAATATTATTTGAATAAATTAAATTAAATATACTTAGGTGTTTTCATGTAAAAATTTTTTAGTAAATTATTAAAAAAATTTAAAAGTTGAGAGCTTTTGTCAATTTTTCTTTATTTACTGTAAAATTTCAAACCTAACTAATCTTCCTAATTAAGCATTCCTATCCTTACTTTAAGTTTTCATTCACTTTTAAAAATGTTTTTCTTTAACATTTCTGTAGCAAGTATTAGTCTAGTACTTATGTATTAATTTGTGCCTGCTGTGTGACGTCGTTTAGTTTGTCGCTGGCCAGGGCCATTTTTAATCTCCCTGGCATCTTAGGCACTTCAAATTATTAAACCCCCCTCCCACTATTTCCTAAGAAGCTCCCTCCTATAGTTCTTACCTTGCCAGTTTGGGTTTAGGAGGGATTTTCCCTTAACTCTCCTACTTTTTCTTTTCTTTGGAGAGTCTTTCTAATATCCACCACCAATGGACCTGCGGTGCACTAGACTGGCAATAGTAAGGAAATGATAGTGGCATGGTTTGGCCACTCTTGCTCATTTCTTACCTTACGGCATCATGGGCCACTCACCCATTCTTTTGTAAATTTGTACAGTAAATTAATGAAATCATTTGCAATTACATTATGGTGTATACATTATTGTATGAACTGTTTTCAACTTGTTAATTATCTTTTTCATTGCTTACAATCTTTTACTTTTAGACATCCTTATTCTTTGTTGAGTCACTGTCTTTGTACTTATATAACAAAGGTTTCCTTTTGATAATTTCAAAATCATTCATGACATTACTGTTACCAATTTCCATTGTAATATCATTTCGAGTGCATAGCAACCTTAAACTGTTAAGTGTTTCTTTTTCCATAGTAGATCTCATTTCAGTCTACTCTCTTAAGGGCAGGAATGCTTCTCTCATGACCAGCTAGGCAGTGATACATTCGCTGTAATTTTAATGCCTTCTCTTTTTTCACCCTCCAATTCCTTGTGCCTGCAAACTTTTGTGGCCTAAGCACATGCCTTGCATTCCTAAGTGGAAAAACTGGTTTTTGTATGCCTAAGGTTGTGGGTTCGGTCACTGCCCAAATTGGTGGATTTTCATGATGCAGAAAATCAACAATGATTATGCGGTATGTAAAAGATCCCTAGAGTGCCAATTTGTCTTGGGTGCTCTCAGAAAAATTAAATTCCTAAGTACAGTTTTGCATTGTCAGAGCAGGTATCTTTCTCTGGGGAGGAAACTGGGCTTTAAAATTACATGTGGCAATTGGTATTCCTATATAGCGTACTAAAAAGAGATACCAGTTCCTGGGGAATGTACTAAATCTGCGATGGTAAAATAATAATCAGCAGCCCTATTATAGAAATAAATAAATAAAAATATATTAATTTTTAGACCATCTTCACCAAATCAAATATCATTGCCAAATGCTTTGATGTGCAGCTGACATTGAAAAAATGTTCCTACATGTGCCTACAGTAACTTTGTTAATAAGTTGTCTTATTTTTCTTTTTAAATTTTTTTTGCAAAAAATTAAAATTTGGTACCTATATTTTAAGGATAAGATTGTAAGAGAGAGAGAGAGAGAAGGATCATTCTATTAAAGAGAGTTTGTCAACAATTCAAAAACAAACAATTCATTGCATGAATAATGTAATCATTAAATATTTTATGTATAAAACTTTTTTAAATTAAAGGAATTTATGAAGAGTTGTTACTTAAGTTAGTGTAATTTAACTGTCCCAAAATGAATTTGCTTTTAACTTTGGTTTCTGATTATTTGAAATAACTTTTAAAATATATGGTTGAATGTGAAGACTTTTTTTTTTTTTAATATTTTATAAGTTTTCAACACATTTTTGCATTTCATCCAACTTTTAACCTACCTCAAAATTTTTCGAAATTTTATATTCTAGAAAGGAAAAAATGCATATTTTAGGAATTTGTCACATTTTTTTAACACTTGTTCATCATAAATGTATGAAATTATTATTTTGAAAATGTCATTAATTTTTTTAAAAAACTGTATGGGACATTTTTTCCTCCTTTGCTTAAGAAGTATACTTTCTAAAAAGTTAAATTAATAAAAAAAAATTTAAGATGGGCAGTTTTACAATCAGTAAAAATTACATCACATTGTGGAATAGGTTTTAAAAATATTTCTTTTTTTTTATATTTTATTTTAATTTCATTTTATGAGCAGAGCTTATGAGATACCATTGAAAAATGTATATGCTATTATGTTTTCTTCTAGTATATGGTTTTAAAAAAATGTTACCTAATGTTCTGATTGCAAAACAAGTCATCTATTTTTGTTTTAGAGATGAGTTTGATGTTCTTCCTGTGCATGAATCTGTGAGCAATAAGTGTCCAGTCATTCATGTTGAACATAAGATTGCCTTGGAAGATTGGTGTGTTAAACATGTTTATGTATACGCCTACTCAAAATTTTTTGCATGGAGGAAAAAGCCTTATAAAATTGGTAATTTAAAACTTTTTTTTATGAACTGTGTTTTTTCCTGTAAAAATAGTATTTTTTAACAAGTTTTATTAATTAATTTCTTTCAAGTATTCAACACACTAGAATTTTTCACTTGTTTTACATCATACAGTTTTCTACTTATTCCAAATAATTATTTGGAAAAGAAAAAAAAATAGCTTACAAAATATGGAATATTTGTACTTTAAAAATAAGAATAGTTTTTAATCTTACTGTGTTAACTTTTATAAAGAGTCAGAATAACTTTTATTTATCGCAAAAGGAATTAAACTGTGTATAGTATTTCAATGTTTTTTTTGCTGAAAATAATTTTGTGAGTAGTTTTTGATGTATAATTGGATTATTTATAAATTATATACTAACAATTGAAGTCTTATGTATTTAAAATCAATGTGTAACAAAAGATCCTTTGTCAAAAATGGTTTTCTAATATCGGGTGGGAGGAAAAGTTCTGTCGTATTTTAAAGAAAATATTTGAATGCATTTATAAAAATATGTGTCTAATATTAATCAATTATATATGCTCCATTATTTGTTACAACCTGTTGCCTTGTTTCAGGTAACATATAAATTCCTATTTTGTAGAAGTTCTCGTCCTTGGAGTTAAAATAGTCAACAACTGCCTTAGAAACACTTTCAAAAGACTTTAATTTTTTCCCCGTTATATAATTTTGCAGAGATCTGAACAAGTAATAATCAGAGGGTGCAATGTCAGGTGAATACAGTAGGTGACCAAGGACTTCCCATCCTAATGCATTCAGTTTTTGTTGTGTCACCATTGCAGTATATGGTGGAGCATTATCGTGGTGGAACACTATTCCTTTTCTGGACGCTAATGGTGGCCTTTTTTCTTTAATAGTTGCATTCAGTTTATCCAGTTGATTGCAGTACAGATCTGTGTTGATGGTTTTTCCCTATTTCTGCAACTCGTAGTACACTGGACCTTTCCCGTCTCACCACAAACAAAGCAGTACTTTTCGTTGATGGATCCTTGGTTTTGGAACTGTTGCTGATGATGTTCCTGGTTTGCAATAAGATTTTTTTCTCTTAATATTCTCATAAAGAATCCATTTTTCATCTCCAGTAATCAGCTTGTCTAAAAACAGCTCCAAAATGTGTAATCAAATGTGATGAACGCATTCTTACACGATCAGACAAATTTTTTTCCGTTAATTCATGTGGAACCCAAACACTTCGCTTTAACGCAAACCCAAGTGATTTAATGTGATCTCCAACAGTTGTATGATGAATGTCAAACTTTTATGCAATTTTTTGACTTGTTAAATGTGGATTATTTTTAAACATGGATCGCAAAACATCATTATCAATCTTGGATGATCGTCCTGATCGATCACTTTCTTGGAGGCTCAAATCCCCGGAACGAAATTTGCTAAGCCTTCTTTGACAAGTACGAACATTTACAATATTTTTTCCAAATACTGCACATAAATTTTTACATGCTTTTCTTTATGGAATTCATACAAAATGCAGTGTCGTAAGTGCACTTTATCTACTGACATGTTTTTTTCTTTAAATATTACAAGTAAATGATGAACAGCAAAAAAGGACTCTTTTTATATTATACAACAGCTAAAAAAACCAAAAAAATCAGAATGACTCACTAGCCAGATGTTTTTTTTTTTTATTATTTACAACAAAAATCACCTGCCTATTTAAAATAGGATAGAACTTACCCTCCAACCCAATATAATAGAATACAATCTCAATTTTTAGTTTTTGCAAGTTGTTAGATTGAATTTAATGAATTATTGTATACAATGTTTGAAAAGTTACAAATAGCAACTATTTTTAGAAATTAGTATGTTCATTTAACAAGATTTTTAAGAAAAAAATATTTTTTTAATTTTGTTTTTAAGTATTTTTAATTGAGCATATATTTGTATTAAAAAAGAAACCTGTGATTTATATGTTTTTTAACTTTATATTTGTATGCAAGTTTTACATTAATTTATAATTCCATTTTCTACTAGTAAAAGTGAGCTCTAAAGTTAGATAATTTCAATTTTTAAAAATTTGTTATGTATATAAATGCTAATTACAAATTTGTAACTAATTGTTGAAACTAAAATTGTTTAAAACTAATTGTTAAGCTTTAATTTTAAAGTTGGAACTCAAAAAAATAATGATATACTCAATACTGTTTTTTTCATTCCAATTTATTACATTTTTTTATTATTTAATAGCATGTATAATTGTATTTATTGCATTGCTACAATTTTAAATTCAATATATTCGTATTTTAAATTTCCTTTTTATTTCTATCTTTTGTGAAGCTATTCCCCTCAACCTTAAAACTAACTTAGATTATTTCAATTTTTAAAACATTATCATACAACCAACTGGCAAATTTTAAATGTACTATGAAATTTAAATGGACAGTTTGTTATATTTTTAGTTTAAAAAGTTTAGTTATAAATTTCCAAACATTTTTTTATTGATTTTTCTTTGAGTTGCTTAGGTACAAGAAAAAAATGAAATGAATTCTTGTATTTAATCAAACTGTAATTTTATTACAAATCTGTAATTTATTTGAATTTGAATGTTTATATTATATTATATTATTAAAGATCCTGAATGCTTTTTAACTTGGACTAGTGCCATTTTATTAATCAACCCTGAAATAGAAACAGTTTGGAATTCCAGGTATATACATTTCTCTCCCTCTGTCTCTCTCTCTCTCTCTCTCTTTTATTGAAATTGATATGTTCTTTAATGACTGTGTAAAGTTCTTAATTTAAATAATTTTTTAGAATGAAAAGTGTCATATATATAAAATGTTAGTAACAAATATTTGTTTAATTACTTGTTAATATAAATAATATTACTAGGTGTAGAATTATAAAGGTTACTTATTAAAATTTATGGTACAGAACTGAAAATACATCAGGTTAAAAATATTTTTCTTCCCTTAGTCTAAAAACAAAAATTATCACTTTTTTTAAAATAATGTTTAAATCTCTTGTTTTTATCTGTATTATTTGTAATATAGATAATTTTTATTTATTTAGATTTGATTTTTTTTAAAAAAAATTCTTGATACAGTATGTTTAATTGGTGTATTTGATGTTGAACACTTTAAGATCTTAGGACTAATTTTTCTCTTTTCAAAATTTGTGTTTTTAAAAACAGGGGTCTCCAAACTATGGCCTGCAGGCCACATCTGGTATGACCCAGCCCATAAAGACTTTTTTTATCTGTGGGGAAAAATTGTAGAAGTTTGCATTTATCCTGTGAAAATCAGCTACCACTTTACATGCATGTTACATTTTTATGAAATTAAAATAGTAGTATGCATTAGAACATTATGTTTTCCAATCAATCACTACCATTTTGTATTGGTTTACAGCTTGTTCAGTTTGTCACCTGCAGGGGACTGCTGCGATAAGGAGGTGTTAGCATCTAATTGAAAAACATGTTTTATTTAGTTATAATTTCCTTCACATAATTACTTACCAGTGTGTTTAAAGTATTGAGAATGTTGTTAGTTGAACGAGAATTTTCCAAATATTCTAAAGAGGAAAAATTAAAAATAACAATTACTGTAATGTAAGTGTTAATGTAGTGCAGAGTATATTCAGATAAACTGAATTTTTTAAAAATTGTTTTGGATCATTTGCAGGTATAATTGCAAATAAATTAGTTCACATAATTCGGGGGTTTGAGCGATATTGTGTGCTAGATTCCACTATTTATTCATGGGGTAGTCACTTTATTTTAGTGCCCAAAAATGAACAAAAAGAGGAAAAGAAAAATAAATTATATGTGTCCACACAATTTCATGAAGGATGGAATTTGAAATACTTCATTAAATCCATCAATAAAGCATTGTTTGTGATTTGCAATGAGAACATGATTGTCATCATTTAAGCATACTGGAGAAATTTGCCCAACTGGAAGGTAAAGTCTGTGCTGAAAAATGTCCTCGCATTTCAGAAAACATTGTTCTGTAATGCTCAAATGAAAATGAATACTTAACTAAGGCCAGTTATTAAGCTGCTCACATCTTGTTTAAAAGGTGTGTTTAGAGATGGTGAAGGAATTTCTGCTAGAGGGAGCTAAGGAACTTTGCCCTGAAAAGTCAAAACAATTTTAAAATGTAGTTTTGAGTGCCAATATCATTACCCACCATGTTGAAGGCATGGGTGAAAACATTATAAATCAAATAGGGGAAAATGCAAGCAAATTTTTCCATTTTTCAAAAGCGATGGATGAATTGCTAGAAAATTGTTCCACCTCTCAATTGTTTGTGTTCATTAGAGGTGGGGGAACTTGAGCAAACAGAAGAGTTGGCTTCCCTACAATGCATGTATGGTGCTGTTACTGCAATATATTCAATGAATTAAAAAAGCATTTGCTAATTATAATTTGAGCTATACTGACCTCAGTTGCCTGACTGATTGATAGAGGAAGGAACATGAGTGCCATATAGAAAGGCTTGGTTGCACAAGTAAAGCAGATGTATAATGAGAAACATTCCACGACCAATGTTCCTGCATTGTGTTATTCACCAGGAAGCTTTGTGTGCTATGTATGGGGACATTAGCAGTGTACTAAATTCTGTGGTGTAGATGGTGAATTTAATAAGGTCACGGGTTTGCAATATGACTGCTAAGTTAAAAAAAAAGTTTCGAGGATAGAGTAGTTGAATTAAGAAAGGAAACAGGTGACATCCTGGAAAGTAAAGGAAAGCCACAGCTATTTCTGTCCAATTAAAAGATGAAATGGAAATAACTAGTCATTTCAAATTTTTGAATCTAAATCTACAAGAAAAGAAAATTTTAGTTTCTCTAATCAATACAGCAATGTCTCAAAGGCCTTCAGATCTAAACTAGTTTTGTTTTTGGAAAAAACTACAGACCACCAATTTAATGCACTTTCAGCAGTGCAAGATCATCATGGCTGAAGCAACAGCTGAGTTTCCTATGTCATTTGCATGTGAAATCCTCAAAGGAGCAATTGTTTGACTTACGATTCAAAGGCAAAAGAAGTGAGACTGTTTCAAAACTGATTTGAAGCATGGCCAGTTGCCCAGATGAACTGCAGTCTGAATTCATTCATTTGCAAGCAAATGACCTCTTTAGGAACTTCAATGAAGAACTGAGGAGCTTTTACCAATTTTTGCCCTAGGAAGACTTTCCTACTGTCTAAACTTTTGCATTGCTAATATTTTGGAACAATGTACTTGTGTGAACAAAAATTTTCAAGAATGAAATGCATAAAGTACAATCTGAGAATGTACTTGTCTGGTGATAATCTTGGGTCAATGCTGATGTTAGGCAATCAAATCTAAAGCCAGAAATGTCTGCTATTTTGGCATCCAGCAAATGATTTTATAGTTCCTACTAATACAGGTGTTCATGTGTAGTGTATCAATGTGTTACCAAATAATTACTGAATAAAATAGTATTAAATAAATAATTAAAAATGTCTATATTTTGATTATTTTTTATGTGAACCTTGAGTGTGTAGTCAGCCACCAAACTGCTGTTTGATAGTTAATGCAGCCCTCAGGCTGAAAAATTTGGAAACTCCTGGTTTAGATGAATGGAGTAGGGGAATGACTGTTTCAATGAAAAATCTACTCTCATTAAAATATATAATATTCATTTCTCTATATAATGTTTCTATCTCTCTTTGACTTCAAAAACACATCACAATAATTTAAATGGGTTTCCTGCTCTTGATTACAATTTAAAAACAGTTGAAGCAAAAATCTTAATATTGTTAAAAAAATATCTATGAATGTGTGTGGAAATATAAGATTGTTAGATACTAAGAACTTGTAATTACTAATTGAAATTCTATTGTCTTGGTTTTCTGATTTTTTTTTTAAAAAAAACAGCAAGTTGTTGACATTTGATTGTGATTTTAATATTTTTCCAATTTTATACCAAAGGAAAGAGTTTGTGTGCCAAAACCTTCTTCTTCCTGAAAATGAACTCAAGTTCTCTGAATTAGTCTTAAGTAGAAAACCTAAAAGTTCTCCTGTCTATGCCCATCGGTAAGCTTTTTGTTTTCCTTGTTTTGTTTAGTTTTTTCTTTTCTTATATTATGCATTTAATGCCTCTAGATCAGCGATACTCAACCTGCAGCCCACCGAGCCTTTTTAAGTGTCCCGGTCATGGACCATTGCTCTGAGAAATTAACTTATTAAGATCATTGTATTAAAAATTTGGGAGAAAATTCTTTGTTAAGAAATCAAATATATCAGTTTTGTTGTAGGTGTCATACAGGTATGAATTGATATTCTTTTTCTATTTGGAACAGTTATGGTTAGTGATAACAGACAACAGTCGAGTAGCAATTATTTTATGGGTGAAACTAGTAATTTTTACTTATTTTTCATATCTTGTAAGTGAAAAACATTTGAAGAAAATTTATTATTTCAAAACGTTTGGGAGGTTGACTATTTTGTAGTAAAAAACAAACATGGATTACAAAGTGCTGTATTTAAAAAATATCAATAAACAGGAATCATTCAATGACACTTTTCCTCGAATATCTCTTTCAAGAGGAGATAAATAGGCTCTCTTGAATAATCTCAGCAGCAGCAAAAAAGTGTTTTTTCAGTGGTAATGTCGCAGCGGTAACAAAGACATAGTATGAAGATTGTTATATTATTGGTAATCATACAAAACCGTTTACTGATGCAGAAATTGTGAAGGAGTGTTTCTTAAATGCTTCTAATTTAGTGTTAGTGACAAAAATATAAAAAATAATTATTAAAAAGGGCAAAACAGAAGTTATAATATTTTGATCAATTTTCCACATTTTAAATTTCTAATTAATGCGACGCTGGTTTAACTTAACGATTAATCAATTCAATAAACCCAATTTCAATTACCCAGGATCTGCAATTACGTCGCATCATAGCGTAAGTTAAGAATTAAACACTAAATCCTTTAAAGACAATAAAACAGTACACTAAATTAAAAGGCCGTTCTGTAAATTAACAATTAATATATTTCATGACTAATAAGATTAATTTTAAGCAAAAGTACAAGTGGTTACAACAAAAATTCTACTTAGCTTTAAAGGAAGGGTGAAGGAAAGGAGTGAAACATATCGCCGCTCGGAGCCCCGCGGAGTCCAGTCCAAGGCCTGGATCTAAAAATGGATATGTTAGCTCAGAGTCCCAAGTGTGTCTAATCGGGGTGCATCCCGTTTTTATTCGGCGCCTTATTGCACCCATGTGCTAGAGCATATTCTTTATTTGAGTAAAAAAAGAATTTGACATTAAAGAAATGGACGCACCTGTGTCAATTAAAATTCTGAATTTGTGATGTTTAACATTAGCCTTTATTATTGGTAGATCAAATATATTGTCTCGAGATTTAACAGGAGAAAACCGCTCTTCTACCAATTGTAAAACATCTAAATACGGCTTTCTCCGCAGAAGTTTAAATTGTCGTTTCTAGTATAGCGTTGAAAACCCCTATTCCCAGAAGTTGTGTGTGTCCCTCTCACTGGATGCCTGGGGGCTGCGTAATTATCGCGAAAAGCCGATTCTTGGAAATGGACATGCCTCCTGTCGAAGTCCGGGTGACGTGAAACAGAAAAATCGCTAGCGGCGCTTCTCCGGGGGGGCTGGTAATTGGCTGTACGAATGTCCCTCTTCTTTTTTCTACACTCCACTTGTCTATGTCCTTGAATGCCACAATAAAAACATTTGAAAACATTCTCCCTTCTGTTAAAAGAATTCCCCCCTGTTTTACGAGCTGTAACTGAACTGGCTTCCTGCAGACGCCCGACTCTTAAGTTGATTTCTTCCAATCTGTCCGTTAATGCTGAAAGGACCGAATTTTCCGTTTGTGCGGGCGACAAACCGGATCTCTCGTCGTTAGCTATCTGATTCAATTTCATATTTTGCTCCTCGATCAACGCCGCGCTGATTGATTCATCTAAATTTAAAGGATCACGTGAAAGTACAAAACGACATATGTCATTTCTCAGACCGCTTATGAAACGTGATTGTAATAATTGGTCGTTCGCGTTCCTCACCGCGGTGTTTTGAGCCGAATTTCCTGACTGGAATATCTGTGTTCCCAGTTTATTGATGCGTGCTGCGAATTCTTGTACGCTCTCAGAAGAACCCTGGATACATGATGAAAATAACTGTAGACGCGTTGACAGAGGGACAGCCTTCTCGAATCTTTTAATAAGAATTCTTGCAATATCGTTGTATTCCGTCAATTGACTGTGGGTTGGGTCGGATAAAAAAAATTCCTCAGCTATTCCCGCTAATTTTAATTTCAGAATAGTAACTTTCTCGTCGTTTGACCACTTGCCTAAATTCGCAACATCATTTATTTTTTCTAAGAACCTACGTATTCCTAACGATTCACCTCCGTCGTACATTGGGATCAGATCAATTAGATTAAATTTCTCGGACGCCGTCAATAGGGGGTCTGATTGTCGTGTACGTGGCATGTTTTTTTTAAAAAAAATTAAGACAAAAATTTCTAGCGAGATTAATTCGCAACAGAAACCGTTAAATTCAAACTAAAACAAAATTCTAGCACTCGTGCAGGGTAAAAGAAATTCATGAACTCCTAAATTTAAATAAAACTTTTAACTAATCAGCTCTCGCGTAAATACATGCATAGAGAGAAAAAAAATTCACATCAATATTAAAAAAGAAAAAAAATCAAAGAGCACCAGTACCTGCGACATTCTGCA
Source organism: Trichonephila clavipes (assembly GCA_019973935.1). Classification (NCBI taxonomy): domain Eukaryota; kingdom Metazoa; phylum Arthropoda; class Arachnida; order Araneae; family Nephilidae; genus Trichonephila; species Trichonephila clavipes. Next base: position 240,348 of record BMAU01008198.1, on the reverse strand, counting down.
CCTTGCACCTTTCCTCTTACCAAAACTACAAGAAAAAAATTCACAAGTATCAAATTCAAGCAATATATAAAACATAATAGCACACGAGATAACAATTTGTTCTGGTGACCCATCAAGAAACGTTTACAATACAAAGGATGTAAAAAAAAAAGAAAATTTCCGACGACCGATCATCGGCACTAAATGATAGTACAAAGAAAAAAAATTTAATATCCTGGTTACGGCACCATTATAGTGCGACGCTGGTTTAACTTAAACGATTAATCAATTCAATAAACCCAATTTCAATTACCCAGGTTCTGCAATTACGTCGCATCATAGCTTAAGTTAAGAATTAAACACTAAATCCTTTAAAGACAATAAAACAGTACACTAAATTAAAAGGCCGTTCTGTAAATTAACAATTAATTTATTTCATGATTAAGATTAATTTTAAGCAAAAGTACAAGTGGTTACAACAAAAATTCTACTTAGCTTTAAAGGAGGGGTGATGGAAAGGAGTGAAACATATCGCCGCTCGGAGCCCCGCGGAGTCCAGTCCAAGGCCTGGATCTAAAAATGGATATGTTAGCTCAGAGTCCCAAGTGTGTCTAATCGGGGTGCATCCCGTTTTTATTCGGCGCCTTATTGCACCCATGTGCTTGAGCGGATTCTTTACTTTGTCCGCTTAATTTTCTCTCATTGGTCCAGAGTCAGCGTATGGTTACTGCGCCACGGTCAATGACATTTTTAAGCGCGGGAAATTCTAATGACACACCCCGATATCCCGATATTTTATGGGTACAATGCCCCTAATAGGCGTGGGAACGTGTCACCCTTTGCTAGGGTTCGCCCTCAGAGGTGGGGTAAGAAAGACGCATTCCACCGAATTCCGTTTCTTGTAAACAGAGCGAATGTAAAAATTGCAGTTGTAACTTTGGGGACCGGCGACCTCCCATCACAATGTTATCTTGGTTTTGAAGCTTTTCTTTCCCCCCTCCCCTATTTATCCTCATGTTGCGGCCTGTGTGAAATAACATATGTATGCAGCCCGTGTGAAATAGCTGACATATGTATGTGGCCCAGCAGAAAAAAAGGTTGAGTACCACTGCTCTAGATGTTAGGAATTCTATGAAAATTTGAGTATGTATCTGAAAGTAATTGAATGTGTTGTACTTGAATATTTATGTGAGTAATATCTGAATATATATTCTTACGTTTTTATAATAATTTTTAAAATTTCTTTTGCATTCTAATTTTTTTTTATAGATTTAATTATAACAAAAATATTAAGTTGGGAAATTTTCATTACAGATGTAACATCAGATTTTTATATGTGAAACTGTACTTATCTTAAAAACTTATGGTAACTGAATTATAAAATGTTTTCTTTGCCATACAGAATTAAACTTTTTAAATATAAATGCTAAATGTGCTTTGAGGATTAAAAAATGAATAAGATCTAATGATTTTCTTTTAATGTATTATTTATTGATTTTGATGTATCACATTAATATTTCTTGAAACATTTCATTGAATATTTTTAATCTTCATAGAGTATGTTGAACATCAAATAATTTTTAAATTATCCTCTTCTCTGTTTGAAAATAACCATGAATGATGGTTAATTCTGGTGTGCTTATTTTCTTAAAAAGGGATTGTTACTGATCAAAGATCAGTGGCGTAGCATGGGCTTTTACCACCTGGGGCCGACCGGAAATTTGTCGCCTCTCTATTTTAATTATTAGTCAAGAAAATTAGTAAAAGTAAAAAAAAGCAGTTTTAAATATTTTATTAATCAAAAATGCATTTTTCGTGTTTTTTTGTAGCAAAATCTTTTATACAATTGTCAATATCAATATGATTGTCATGTTCAATTGCCAGAATAGCTTAATTTGTTAGCCTTAACGTGGACATAGTCGATCTGAGATAATTTTTGATTAATTTTAGCGTAGAGAAGCTTCTTTCGCAACTGGCATTACTGATGGCAGATGTTAAAAAAATTCTCAGCATTTTCACAATGTTTGGTTAGCCATCTTCAAGTTTGGACTCAATAGTATGCTTTAATAAACCCAGAGAGACGGACCTACTGAGTTCTTTTTTACAGCCTGAGTCTGTTGCAGCTACGGAAGCTTGTAGACGTATGCTTTCATGTTGGAATTCTTTATTAATATTTTGAGGAGCTTGATATAAGTTAAGTTTGTCCATGCTCAACTTCAGGCCTTAAAAAAGCATATTTTTGTGCTAAATTCTGCAACTGTTGGAATCTTTCTCTAATTTCAACAGTTACTCTGGCTTTTGAAGATAACATTGTTCACCTGAAGTCATCTTCATATGATAACTGAACATCTTTACTTCTGTCGCCAAATATATGCTTTCTCCTGATTCGTCTTGGGGTTCAAAAGAAATTTCAAGCTCTTCACATAAATTTTTAGCATATATTAAGGCTTCATCCATGAATTCCTCTCATTTTGCTTCTAATAGGGTCTGTAAAGCATGTATTTTTTTAGCACATTGATGGATATTTAGTCCCTCTGTTTACAAATAATTTTGAGCATCATTGACTTCACAGGGTATCAGTTGCCATAAGCCTAAGCAACATAAAAACGAATGCGATTGTGTAGTGACTATTAAACTTCCTGCATCTGTGCGTGTATTTAAGCTTTCACTCATTTCTGTCAGTTTCATCGCACAAGCGCAATTTAGAGTTTGAAATATTTTTTTTAATTTAAATATTACGGTGCTTGCTGCCCTCCCTTTTTGTTTGCAGCCCCCACGCTACGCCACTATCAAAGATAACGTGAATAAAAAACATGCTCTTTTGAACTGAAATTTGTACAGAATTATACAAATTTTGTGATTTATTATGTGGTTCTTACAATCTTAACATATTCCTGAGAGAACATTTTTCAAAGGTAGTAGACTTGAATATACTTAAGATATTAAATGAATTGAATTTGAACTGATAAAATTCATTTAAAGGTTGCTGTGTAATGCAATTTGATCAATCTTTAGGACAGCAGCACAATATTTCATAGAGAAAATTGGTGCTTACGTACTACTGCAACCCTATTGGTGACTTTGAATAAAACCGCATGAATTCTAAAAATGGAATATGCTGACAGAGAAATATGGAGTGCTTAGTTCAAAAATACTATGTAAAAAAATTAGTAATTATTAATAAATAATAAAGAAAAAAATTAATTAATTTTTATTTTATTAATATACATTTATTATTAATAATATAATTATATCTAATTATATTAATTTTTAAGAATTTGGTAAATCCCAGATTTTCATTTTAGTATTCAAGCTTGCCACATCAATGAACAGTTAGGCTTAGAATGGCGGCAAGCAGAGAAATATGAAATGAAGGACATGGTCGTCTATTCAGTACGTACGACTCATGTGAAGTCGGGGTTACTAATTTGGTGAATTATCTTGTATGTCAGCATGGTTGCGATAGTACATAAGTACTGGAAAATTTTAAATGTCTGTTTTTGAAATTACAAAAATGCTGAAAAGTCAGGGCTAATCCTGCAAAAGCTTAGTTATTTTTAATCCTAAATGTGACCGAATTTCTGGGTTCAAATCAAAGACTTATCCCCCCCCCCCCTCTGAGTGAGGGGTGCTAATGAATGTCCGATTATTTTTGATACTTCAGTTATAAGATATTGTTGAATATTTTCTCTTACAATTCTTAAAAACATATTTGTATAAATGAAATTCTAATAATATTTGTTATTCAAAGTCATTTAAAAATTTAATATGCTTCATTTAAGTCAAATAAGTAGTAAAAAGGAACGTATATAATTTTCCTCTAAACAGGTATAATGTTAGTTTCTAGTCAAAGTTTTTTAGTGTGGAAGATATACTTTACTGATGTGTTATAGATATTTTGTGTATAAATTTATCAAATGAAGATTGGGTTTTATTTTAATTTAGCTAATGGAAATGCTTAACTTCTGAATTAATTGTAATTTTTTAATGTCAATATAATGTACTAGTTTTTACAAATTTCTGAGAATCCTCAAATTAGTTTCTTATCATTGCTCTATTATAAGAGAATTAAAAAAAAAACTGAAAATATCAAAGGATTTGTAAATTCTGAGATCAAAATACATTGAATGGGATAAACAAAATGATTGAAATATAGACTTAATACATGTGTAAAAAAAATTTGTGTGAAAAAATTTGTACAAATAAATTATCTGTATTAATATTAAATACTTTCCTGAGAAATTTGTAAAGAGTTTTGTCTGCAGATAAATTTGTGAAATATGTTAAGTCCAGACTTAGTGCATTATTTTTTCATAGCTCTGACAATGTGGGAAAGGAGATAATTAGTTACTTTTTGGGGGCTCACTCATAAATGAATGTGCAGATACTATACTTTATTCAAATGGGTTTTTTCCCCTGTGGAATTAAACTTCATTTTAATTTATTTTATTGTACAAATGAATTAAAACTGATGTATAAGATGTATATTATTTTAACAAGATACTATATTCTGGAATTTATCTTATGATGTTCTTAAATTTTATTTTAATCTCAATAACTTGTACAAATTAAAGTACTAATATTATTACTAAGAACTGCAACTAAAAAATAATGGCTTCTAATTTTATTGTCTCCCTGTGTTATCTCTGCTTGCAACTGAGGTCTTCTGTACATAAAAAAAATAAACTTTTCCATAACAGTCACATATTGAATGTGTTATTTTTTATTGAGAAATTCAAATGTTTTTAGAATAATGAAATAAACTTATTTAGGAAATAACAAATGGGGTAGACATTGTTTCTCTTAAAGAATCATTTATTCTGATGAATAAAAAAGCCTGTTTAATTTTTACTAGAAAAAAAAATAGTTTGTGAAATCTTAACTTGGATTTCTCTACATCATTAACAAAGGTAACATAATTTTAATCTTTAGTGGACAAAATCTTTATCTTGCTTTCTTCAGCATCATAAAAAGCTCAACTGGAATAATATTCTGTTTTGTTAATGGAGGTTTTCCATATTGGTTTCTATTCAGTTTTGATTTTTAATCTTATCCTTATTAACAATAAAACATGCAAAAAAATTACTTGCTATTATTAAATTATGCATTCGTCACATTAAGTTGTAAATATTTCCATGTACTAGCTGAATATTGATAGTTTGTTGTTATTCGAAAGATGCTAAATATATTTCAAGGATGGCATCTCAGCATTGCAATATAAAATTTCTGAATTTATCTGAACTTTTTGTTACATATATTTTTAAATAAGTCTAAAAGCATGAACTTATTTTCACAATATACAACTGATGCACTAGTTTTTCCCCTTATAAATTAACCTTCCAAAGTTCTTTTAAACGAGCTGTATTTTATGTTTTATATGAGAAATTTGTCATGTGGGATCAGAAATATTATGTTTATGTGTTGTATTCTGAAAAAATATGTTATCTTATTTAAAAAGAAGTATGAAACTTGTAAAATATGTCTTTTTTTTTATTTAGGAAATGGGTTTTGTTCCAGTGGTTTAAAGGGAAATGTTCACCGTGTTCTTTACAGCAAGTTGTGGATCATGAGCTGAGACTGTGCACTCGTGTTGCCAATCTCTATCCTAACAATTATTATGCTTGGTGTCACCGTACATGGCTTGTGATGGAACTGTGCCACTATTGCCTCAAGGTAAATTAATATCTTTTCTTGGTTAAAGTTCCAAGTAATTCATGTTCGTTTTTAGACATTTTAAGTGCCCCCATTTTATTTTATCAACTGAAAGTTTTAAAAATAAGTTTTATTAAAAGTATTAATTGTTTTTCCAAAACTTTATTTCTTTTATTAGATTACATTTTAATTATTTATAATTGTTTATGCATTTATAGTTTTTTTAATTAGCTGTATAAAAAATTAAAATGTTACTAATTTGTGTTGTCAAATTATACTAAGGCTTTTCATTCACACTATGAAAAAATCTGTGGAATATAACCAGCTAAGATAAAACATTTATAACAGTGTATTATTGTTATAATGTATGTTGATAAAATATTATAATAGTATAAAATTATTCTTAATGTAATTAAATTTATAATTTAATATTTTCTAATAGATATATGTATAATATTTGCTTGAAATGGGCTCAAAGCAAATTATTTCTAACTTAACAAATGTTTCCTTAATTCAATTAAGGTAAACTGTTGGTTTCCAAGGTACGCGAAAGTGGTTAAAAAAAGGTGGACAAATTCAGTGAGATTAAAATTTATTTAGAAATCTTTAAAAAAATATCTTCTCATGTTTCAAGAATGTTACAAGCATTCCTTTTAACTGAAATGTGTTGAATTAAAAAAAAAATGAATAACTCAGTAAGTGAATAGCAATGAAATAATTGCACTGTATGTTTTAGTGATGGAGCAAAAAATGTGAGGGAATATTTTTAATCTCAAGAAAATGCTGTGCATATCTATATTTTAGATTATGTTAAATAATACAAAGAATGTTTAGTTGAAAAAAAAAATTTATGTTTTATATATGAACGCAATTCTTAAGTTATTTTATAAACTTTTATCTTTATAACTGCTTTATGATGAAAGCTCATTTTTAATAATAAATTTTATTTTTAAGTACATCTTACTTGAAATACTTTTGAAATCTCTCTCAAAGATTTGCTTTTATTTTAAAAAATAATCTGTTCTAATAATTCTGATTTGTTACAAATATGCAAAAAAAAAAAAAATTTTTAGATTTATTTTAACTACATTTTAGATTGTTTCTGAAGAGCTTACCAGCATGGAGTGTTGGACATCTACTCATGTTTCCGATCATTGTGGGTTCAACTACCGACAGTTCCTACTTTCCTGTTATTCTAGAGAAGATGTTGACATCCTGTCCTGTCCCCTTCATGCGTCTGGAGGGGAAACCTGTTCTGTCAAGAAAATGGTGCTCTTTGCTTCTCTGATTCAGCAAGAAATGTTGTTCCTCTGCAATCTGCAAGCCGCTTACCTCGGCCATGAGACATTGTGGTATCATCGACGCTTTATTGTGCATGAGATTCATCAGATGGACGTCTCCAAGTCTGTCGACTGCGAAGATGTGGGCAGTTGCAAGCGACATAAATGGGATAAAGGAGAGAAATGGGACATAGAGCAGGAAGAGAACTTCTTGATGGAGAGTTTGAGGCGGGCCAGGGATGGGGCTTGGGAACGAACTTTGATTGAAAGGCACATTAAGTGGCTGAAGAATGTCATTGGTTGGCCAGTGTCTTTATCGCTCAGTTGATTTTTAATAGGTTTATTTCTTTACAATGTAGGGAAAAGATTGCATTAATAAACAAATTTTATTCTTGTAGTCTTCAAGTTTACTCTTTTGTTATATTCATTGTTGAGATAGATAATGTAATAAGAGAATTTTTTTTATTAAGAAATTAATGTGGGAAATCTACGTTTAAATTCATTTTTTTTCTTATGAGTTACTTAAAATAAGTAATATCACAAGGTTTAGAATAGGGGAAGGGAGGGATTAAAAATAGTAATGCTTTTGAAATTTTCAAGATTTTTTCCATTTCTACCATAATTAAATACTAGCCCTTCTAAAACCAGCCTTTAGTTTGAGAAATTTAAGGTATGTTGATGCATAAAAAATTCATTTATAAAAACATTTCTGTATGATTTTTTTCCCAAAATCTAAAGCTTCTCATTTTATTCAGTAATATACAAAAAAAAGTAAATCTCTTTTTAGAATTTAAAAGAAATTAACTGTCTTTTCTGAAAATTCCTTAATTTCTAAGGATATAAAGAAAAATTGCAGTAGGGGGTAGAATTGCAAACAAAATATTGCAATGAGTTTATTTAAAATTATATTTGCCTGAAAGAAATTTCAAAAACATTTTTAAAAGGTATATACCAATGTAATATTTTATTACCATTAGCATATTTAAAAATATGCTACAGTTCCCAAAAAATGAAACAACCCCAGGAACTTTTGCAATGATCATTGCAGTGGGTCAAAACTGGGAGCGGAAACAAACTGCGACAAATTTCCTTTAGCATTTTTTTACTCTCATATTTCGCATGGTATTAACTTAAATGTCAAATCCCCTCCCGTTTTTCTCTCTCTCTCTCTCTCCATTTCTACTCATAATTACCGAGGATAAGTTGAAACATCTGCAGTATTTTCAAAAAACCTTTTCACCAATCAGCGAGCGAGAACGCACTATAAAGCAACATCTTGAGCATCGGTGAAGTGACGGCACCTGTACTATGCCAGTGAGAAGGACTTGGCTCCTCCACACCAGGACATGACACGAGGCTGTGAATTTGGAAGAAAAGGACGTTATGAGAGTAGGTAGTAATTTCTCTGCGTCGTTCTGTTACATGTTCCCAAATTTTCGGGGAACTGTTAGAATGAGTGATCATCATCTTATATTCAATTGAAAGATGGCGAGGCATCGGAATAATTGAATCCGGAATGTTTCAAGTGAAGATTGAGAAAAATTTTATGTATCTTTGAATGAGTGAATATTAACGTCGCTCTGTTCGGCTACACGAGGGACGAGAACGACACCTGATCCCCCCCCTCTTCTAACTACCACACAACACCAACGGGAGGACGTTTGAGCTCTCGACAGATTTAACGTGCATCGCTTCCCTACACGGCGGGTCTTTAGTGGTACTGGGCTCGAACTCGTGACAAGCCAGCCACGATCCGATACCTTGACCACTAGGCTACCGCGGCCGCTTATGTATCTTTTAATGTTATGTTGTGGCATAAAAGTAGCGTGCCCGCTTCGCAAGCCCAAGTTTGCGAAATCGATCCCAGCTGGAGTCGACACATTTTCGTAGAAACGCCGCATGTTATATAATTATGGGGCATGTTAAAGATCCCTTGAGTGCTAATTGATTCTGGTACTTGACAAAATTAAACCATGGTAATATTTAGCATCCGACGAGAGTCCATGCGTCAAAAATTTGGTAATGGGAGCCGCCACCCATGAAATGGTTCTCGCTTGATTGATTGATTGAATATTAACGTCGCACTGTTCAGCTACACGAGGGCTTTTGCTGACGGTCCACGTAATTTTGAACCATGGTCAGGTGACGTGGACGACACCTTAGCTAACACACCCCCCCTTTCCTAACTACCACACCAACGGGAGGACGTTTCATCTTTCGACAGATTTAACGTGCATCGCTGCCCTACACGGCGGTTCTTTAGTGGGACTGGGCTCGAACTCGTGACAAGGCAAGCCACGATCCGATACCTATACCACTCGGCTACCGCGGGCACGAAATGGTTCTCGCACTTGGGATCTTGCCGTGTCTGCAAAGGCTTGGCTGCCAAAATGCAGGCTATTTTAGAGGGGAAAATGTTTTGTGGAACTTACGAAGACAGTTTAATGAAACCAGGTCTGTAAAGAGAAAGCTCGTGCACTATCTTTCAAGAGCCAGGCATAACAGGAGTGCGGCATCTTCTCGTGAATTTGATGCGGCCACAGAAAGCCAGGTTTTCAGAGTTATTGTTTCCAGAGGGTTACGTGAGAAGTGTTTGTGTCCCGCTCACTTCTGCGCGAAGAACACGGCTGTAGGAGCAAGGATCAGCAGGAGAAAATTTTATCGACGAATAATTCCAGTTTCGGCCTCACTAATGATACTCGACGTGCTTTCATCTGCAGGGAACCAAAATCTCGCTACATGTCCTCCAGCATCTCGGAATGTGTGACTGCACTACAAGGCAACACGAAGGCTGTTGGTGATGGTCCTCGGTCAAGTGACGAGAACGACATCTGAGCTCAAACTACCGGGACAATGGAGGACTTTGAGCCTGGGTAGATTTAATTATCCATTAATTCCCTCCACACGGCTCATCTTCATTAGGTAAAAATACTTGAACCTTCGACACGAGTTCGTGGCCATAACCACTTGGCTTCTGCGGCCACGTATACAATTTGTGAAAAGCTTTCTAGCCCCTAATTAGGCATTTTTCATTGCTGGACAAAAACAAAAGAGATTAGTTTATGTTCACATGCAATTTAATTCTCCCTCACAACCTAAAAGTATATATTTTTGTTATTCTGATATCCGCGTTTGAGACTTGATTGGGAATCGGGATGTTTCCTTCCTCCTTTTGAGACGGGCTGCGGTAGCCCAGTGGTCAAGGTATCGGATCATGGCAAGCATATCATGAGTTCGAGCCCAGTACCACTAGACACCCGCCATGTAGGGCAGCGATGCACGTTAAATCTGTCGAGAGCACAAACGTTCTCCCGTTGTTGTGGTAGTTAGGAGAGACGGGTGCCAGCTCAGGTGTCGTCCACGTCACTTGACCATGGTTCAAAATGATGTGGTCCGTCGCCAAATGCCCTCGTGTAGCTGAACAGTGCGATGTTAATATTCACACACTCACTCCTCTTTTTGTTGGTGGCCGCGGTAGGCAAAGGATTATGATCAATAACTCGGGGCTGGAGTGTCGCGGATTCGTGTCCTGGTGCCACGTTGAAAGGGCCGATGACGTTACATCTGTTAAGGCTCTATGAGTTCCTGTTGAGAGAAGAGGGTGTCAGTTTAGATGCCGTCCTCGTCACTTGTTCTGAGCTTAAAATTCCGAGGTCCGTCGCCGATAGTCCTCGTGTTGCTTTAGAGTGCCTCTCTCCTTTGAGAGATCAGGAGATTTCTCCTTTCTTCTTTTGAGCATCTATTGAATGATGTGTAATTAAAAATATTTATCAAGTATCATAATGTGTCGTTATTCTTAATTTCAGAAAGATCGCTTCGGTCGAAGAAGCACATTTGCTGTTATTTTCACGGAATAGAAGCGCGTCTCTGAAAAAACCCTCCCTTTCCTCCGTACCCTACTCGACAGCGCGTTCATTGGGCTTGTGGAAGCTGCGGAAGGAAAATCAGAGCTTAATGTGGAGGATTTCGGTAAACAAGTCATTTGCAGCAGGGTTTCCTCCCCCGATTCGAAGTAGGGCGTCGGTCATTATTTTTAGCCTTCTTCCTCCAGCGATCCGTGTCAGCTGCGGAGATGAGCTTTAAAGGCCCGAAAACTCATCGCCGCTTCCACACCTTCTTCTGGGGAATATTCGGCAGGTAAGGTCAGTTTTTTCTCTTAACAAGTATTTTCCATGACACTTGTTTTACGATTTAAATTCATCTTATTTGACTGATTTAAATATATTTTTTTTAATTTGCTCAAATATTTTTCTTTCTATAATCTAGCAGCCAAGGTCTATTTTAAAAAATGTGTATGGTATTGTTTCTTCGCATCGTTGTTTAGCACAATCGTGGGCTCTAAACACAAATTCTTTATAAGTTACTGATCATTACCCGCCCACTTCGCTGGGCATTTCATGATGTTATATTTATATATATATATATATATATATATATATATATATATATATATATATCTTTATATATAAAAATCTGTGCTTGTGTATGTGACTAAACTCCTCCTAAACGGCTGGACCGATTTCAATGAAATTTTTTGTGTGGGTTCAAGTGGATTCGAGAATGGTTTAGAATCACAATTCGGTCCGATATTGCAATTAGTTAAAACGATATTAATTAAAAACTGTCAAAACATACAACTCAACCTTCACTTGCATTCTTGTAACAACGCTATTGTTATAAAAAAGATGTAACTTGGCGTCGAAAATCAGTTTTCAGCCAATTCATGACGTTGCTCTATAGACTATATTAATTAACTTTGTTTAAAAAATAAATACTTTTAACATGCTATTAACTTGAAATGTATAACAAAAATCTCAATTTCTACAATGTTTTATAAATTTTTCTTATTTAAATTTCTAAAAAAGAGATAAAACTATTTTTCAAGCAGATTGGTACATTTTTTTAAACTTTTCCAACGCTGGCAAGTTAATTTGAAACAAAATATTGTCAAACTTCAAAAAAAAATTTTTTTTTTTAATTAAAAAAATTTTGCTTTCTTTATACATAAAATATTTTTAAAGATGTATTCTTTCCGTCTTGGGGAGCCGTAAAAATACTACAGAAAAAAATTGGAAAAAGTTATAGCGCATTTGCGGAAAAACAACTTACGAAGAGTACGTAAGCAGGTAAAAGATTTTTCTGTCAGATAAAAAAGTTGTTTTGCTTTTCCATGTTTTTCTTTTATAATGAGTGTAAATAATGAATTTTCCAAATCCAATTTATTAGTTTGAATTTTAAGAAAGTATTCATTGTTTCAGGTATAAAATGATTATATAATACGATCTTAGTTTTTAATAATACATCGCAACTGATAGTTTTCTTTTAGAGAAATAATTTAGTGAAAAACCTTAAAATGTAGGAAAATGCTGCCCTGTTTTTATTAAATAGTACTATTTCCTTTTAAATCTTTTTTACACAAGGAATGTAAACAAATTTTTAGGCTCCCCCCCCATAGTTCTTTTTTCACATTTGCATATATTTAATCGAAAAATCAAACATCCAGATAAAAACAATCATTTCATAGCTAAAGGTACACATTTTTTTTTATTCATTATTTAACGAAAATTTATATAAATAAATAATTTTTTTTTAAGAATTAAAGTTATATTGCGTTTTATTTTTTATTACTAAATTTAAAAATTAAAAAATACAGACTGAAATAAAGAAGTTTTTAATAAGTTAATTTTACGTGAATTGTAAAAATTAAAAAAAAACTTTTTACATAACTCAGCTGAACGAAAAAACCATGTTTGCTAAATTTTAAGTCTTTAAATATAATTGCTGGTTTTTTATTATTATTATTATTATTTATGACACTCCGTAACTTTCTTGTGAGTCGATTTTTGAAAACACCTCCCTGCTCAGCAAAAGCAACACATTATTACAAATTTTGTGTAATGAACGTTAAAAATAGTGTAAATAATTTTTATCTGGATGTGTAATACGTTAATGTTACTTTCTGATGCATTTATTTTATGTTAAATAGCTGTTACCCGCGACTTCGTCCACGTGGAATTTAACAAAAAAGTGTTTATTCACTTCGCAGAGCTTACGAAAACTTTTCTTCTACTTTGTGGATCTGTTTCTTTTTTGTTTTATTTTTTTCTTTGCTTTTTGTTAAGCAAGGGGTGAAAGGGACGCATGACCTTTGGCACTGTCGATGGGGTGAGGACTAAAATTTTTAGGATCAAAATAGGTCTAAGTAGCAAGTAGGGTGAAACGCGAGCACAAACGAAGCCACAAGGAGGGGGGGGGGAATGGACGCATGACCTTTGACAATTCAGTTAAGGACTGTAAAATCATTAGGATCAAGACATGAACGGGAAATGTCGCGAATGGCAGCAACCTAATCAAAGAAAAAAGTTTGATATAACTGCTAGCAATCTTTGAGACAGAAGGCTTGCGAAATAAAATAATTCCTATTAAATAAAAATAATCCCTATTGAATAAATAGGGTCCCCATTGAAATAAATAATCCCTATTTGAATCGGATATTGCTCACTATTTCATTGGTTATAATTTTATTTTCTTGGAACCCTAATTTTTTTTTCTATAATTAAAGTAGCCTAAGTTATTCCTTATAACATTAGCTATCTGCCAGTGAAAGTTTCGTCAAAATTGGTCCAGCCGTTTCAGAAATTAGTCGGAACAAACAGACAGACAAAAATTTTAAAAATTGATTTTTTCATGAAGTACCGTATATACATTTAAATGCATTTAGTAAAAAGCTGTTAATTTCACATTACAAACAGACACTTCATTTTTATTTATATGTATAGATTATTTATTTAATAATAAATTCGTTTATTGTGTGTTTTCTTGAGAACAAAACTGGATTAGTTTTGTAAAATTTAAATCGAAAATAAAAATTTGAATAAAAGATCGCATCCCTGGGTGAAAAAAGGGGGTTTTATACTTGAAAATACCCACACAACGCTGGGCTGAACGAAGGGGAAAGAAGCCTGTCTGACAAAGAGAGAAAGGGAAAATTTCCATGGGGATAAAATTGTACCCACGGGAAAAGTCCTTGCGACGCCGAGCTTAGTGGCAAGAAAACAGACCCGCCCGCCAGGACAAAGCTGTGAAAGAAAAAGGGTATTTTAGTGACAATATAGAAATCACAGAAGTGCTGACACTGAAAGGGAATCTTCCAAGGCATAAAGATGTACACTTGAAGAAGACCGTGCAACGCCGGGCCATCCAGCTACTATATACATATAAAAATCTTCTGTGCGTGACTAAACTCCTCCTGAACGGCTGGAACGATTTTGATGAATTTTTTTGTGGGGGTTCGAGAATGGCTTAGATTCCCAATTCGATTTAATATCGTAATTAGTTAAAAAGATATTAATTAAAAACATTAAAAATATTCAGCTCAATATTCACCTGCATTGTTGTAACAACGTTATTGTTATAAAAAAAAAAAAAAAAAAAAGTAATATAAAAAAATTAAGTCAATTCCTAGTTAGATCAACAGAGAAAAATTTTATGTTAGCTACTTTTTATTAAATAGTTACAATTCATATAAATATGTATATACATAGGATAGAATCACAACATTAAGTGGTAATTAACTTTTACTTTTATCGTTAAAGTATCGTATTGGCATCCAAAACAATCGTCTATATAAAATTTCAGTTCAGCTGAATGTTTTAAAACGTGGGAAAAAGACCTTTTCAAGTTTTGACACAAGTCACCAAAGATGATGCCAACGTGGCTGTATTTGTAATTCTTTAAATAATTCGTTTTAATTCATTAATTTTTATTAATTATAATTATATTGTTGTATTGTCATCCAAAATAACTATGTTTGTAAAATTTCATCCCAATTGATTGCTTTAAGATGTATTTTGTTAACGATTGAAAATTCCACCAAGATAAATATATAGAGTGCGAGCTAATAGTAGGAATTGAATGACGTAAGTTGGCATCTAAAATCGATTTTCAGCCAAACTGGCCAAACCGGGTCTTTATTGTTACAAAAATGCAGAGGAATCATGCTTTTTAGCGTTTTTATAATGAATATCTTTTCAAATAACCTTTATATATATGGAATTCTTCTGTGCGTGTGTATGTGATTGCCTCCTCCTATATATAAACGGCTGAACCGATTTTGATGACATTTTTTGTGTGGGTTCAAGCGGATTCGAGAACGATTTAGATTCACAATTCGGTCCGATATCGCAATTAGTTAAAAATGCGCCAAAACCATGTAAGGGCACGCGATTGTTCATAAAAAAAATCGTGGGCAATATTTTTGAGGCCACTATTTTGAGCGGTAAACTTCAAGGTGAAGTTGTACTTTTACCAATGATTCTTTCAGACTCACCTACCTGTTCAAATGTTTGCAATTTCCATTTCACTTGGTATTTGCTATGGATATTAATAAGTCACAAGGTCAAACAATGGCAATTTGTGGATTAGATTTAGAAAACCCTTTCTTTTCACACGGCCAATTATATGTTGCACGTGCGAGGTTTGGCAAACCATCGGATTTGTTTGCTTATACCCCTCAAGAATTAACCCAAAACATGTACATTCCATGGCAGTACGATAAATTTATTTTTCGTGCATTAAAAAAATATCCCTGTTTTGAAAATAGCTCGAGTTTTGTCTTTTTTCCCCTTTTATCAAAACAAGTTTAAGTTTCTATTCTGTATTCAACTTCGTTCATAGTAAATACATACTCACACGCAATTGATAGGTCGAATTGTGGTAACTGATGATGTCGTGTATTGTTGTCACTTTCTTTATAAAAAAGTTTCATTGAAATGGTCCAGATTTATTCAAAAAAGTTTTGTCATTGAACACGTGTGTACAGGACTGTCGTGATGTTATTGGTATCCAAGTCCCAGGTTAAGCGTTCGATTGCATCTCTTGATTTTAAAAGTGGAAGTAGAATTACTTTTTACCCTCTCATGACCCCCAAAGAAGGCTTCCTCAAAATCAATTTTTAATGTGTGTCTATTCAACAAAAGGAACATGCTTGCCAAATTTCAAATCGCAACTAATAGTTCAAAAGCGGAATTTTTTTTTATCCCTTAACCTCTTTAAGAGTCGATTTCCGGAATACACACATGTTCTTAACAGATTTCAGTTCAGCAAAAATATGCATACCTAATTGCAAGTATGTAGGTCGAATAGATATATTTGTTTCTAACGCCCCTTGACCCCTCGCAACCACCAAGTCTATTTTAGTTCGTAGCGGATCTCTACTCCATAAAAAGAACACGCCTACCAAATTTCAAGTCTGTTGGTCTAATAGTTACCAAAATATCGTTATGACTGACTGAGTTTCCTTTATATGTATTGATCATTATTTAATATCAAATGGATGAACAAAATTAAAACCAATTGAAGCATTCCTGTAATCACATCTAAAAAAAATAATAATACCTTGGACATAAATATTCCATCGTAAACTGGAAACTAAGAAATCATCATTTGAGCAAAGCGCATGAGAATTTTTCTCTCTTAAAATAGAAAAGTCAAAAAAAATAATAATCACATCATTGCAAAATTTACAACCAGTCATATAAATACAAAATTAAGCTTTTTTTTCATGCAGTCATTAAAATAAAGTACTTTATTTTTAGTAAAAAATTAAATATATCTTGTTTTAGCTCATTTAAAAAATGAGTAACATTGTAGCGCATATCAATGTTAAAAAATTAAAATTTTGTTCATAAACTTTTTATTTAGTGTGCGCCGTGTTTAAATTACATTTTTAAAAATTTTCCACAGTTTTTTGTTCCCATTTTGGCATTAAGAATTATTTTTTTTTACAATCTTTGCCCTTTTTTTCGCACATAATTTGCTAAGTATATCTGAAAATCCAAAAAGAAATCCTCATAAGTCAATTTAAAAACAATGTATCGCACGTTCTACAAATTTTTGAATTAATTTCCAAGTTAAAAAAATAGGAATATTTCAATGAAAACTGTTTTTAATCTAAAAACGCATAGAAAAGAAGAAATGTGAGGTTGCATTACATTATTTTTTGGAAAGCATGTTGAAAATTAGCAACTTTTTGCAATAAAAATAAACACAGGGGAGTAGCTACTACCGGATCACCTGTACCAATGATACAGGTGACCCCAACATGTGTAATATTTTAACTTTTTCGAACAAGTTTTATTAATGCGAGAATTTTTTTTATTTATTTTACAAAAAAAGGACCTCCTATATAAGAATTTGGGTCACGCGATTCATAGCAATGACTTGATTCATTCACAATCATTTGGAAACTATACAGCTGTTAAAAATCGTGAAATATTTTTTAGGGTGGAAAGTTAATTTTTTTATTTATATAATTTAGTTATATTACACTACAAGATTTTTATTTGTTTTTGTTGATGATGAAAATTTTGATTCGTCCTGTTTCTTTGTTAGAATAATTTAGAGTCTCGCTTAGATCTTAGGATTTAGAGTCTCGCTGTACACTGAGACCGCGGTAGCCTTGTGGTTAGGATCACAAATTCGAGCTCGGAGTGTCGCGGTTCCGACTCCTGGTGTCAATGAAGATTCACAATGGAGAGGGGCCCGGTGTACATTAAGTCTGTCGAGGCTCGATGTTCTCTCATTGGTGTGGTGTGGAAGATAGGGAAGGGGGTAGTGCCATCTCAGCTGTCGTCCTTGTTACTTGTCCGTGGTTTGAAATAATGAGGTCCGCGTTGTAGGGATGGCGATTCTTTCCGAAAAAGATGGATTTTTAAATAGATTCAAATCGAAAAAATCGACTAATAAAAAATGAATTTTTTTTTCAAGTCAGCATTTACAATGTAAATATAAATGCATTTTATGAAAAACAACAAAAATATTATAATAAACTATCTCTTATCAGTAAAATCAGGAGATTTTTTTGTTCAGGGCATTGGACAATTACATGTCAAAGTATTAGGCATAAAAGAAGATATTTTCTCAATGTATTTGTTACATTAGAAAATAGATTCTTTTTCAAAGCCAAGTGGATCCTTCCGCTCCTCCCTTGCCACAAGGCGCTCTTAAGGAAGAGCTCGTGGCTATGGAGTATATCACAACTGCCTGCGATAAATAGTGTTTAAATTCTTAGTTTTGTATGCTTTTTGCCAAAAATCGAATGTCGATTTTCTAGAATGAAATATCGATTTAAAAAGTTTTTATTTATCGATTTTTTTTTTTGTCCGAGAAATCGATTTTTCGATCAATCTATCTCAAATCGCCATCCCTCGTGTTGACGTTAATTTTTCTCTCGCTCGAACATTAAAATGGATGTGGAGTTTCCAGAAGAAAAAGAAATGCTTTTGTGGAGGACCATTTAAAGGTGCGTTTCATGTAACAGTCGTCACAATCGTTGTTTCCTTCGATCAGTGAAGGATCTCGCGCTGTTTTGTAAAGCGATATTAACAAAACAATGCAATTCAATTGATTTGAATGGGATGCAAAGGAAACATTGATGTGTTGTAAATGTTCATTCTTGTGTGTGCCCGCGGACCCGAAGGGAGAGAATAACTTTGTTCTGCAAATAAAGGTCCTAAACTGACGGAAACAAAAGATCTGTGCTTTAGGAAAATGAAAACGATTTTTAAACAACATTCAAATCTTGAGTTTATATTAAAATGAGCTTTTAAAGCTTTAGATTTGTGTAATCATAAGCAATGATGAAATCTTGAAAACAAAGGGGGAAAAATTGGTAAGATAAGTTTGTTGCAAACATAAATATTCGAGGGGATTTTTATATAGTGCTGTAAAATATGTTGGTACCGTGGTTGCCAAGGTTTAAAAAGTATATATATTTTAAGAAGAAAAGCGATTCGCTCATCACAATATTTCTGGAACTATTAAACCTGCGGACTTTGCATGTTCATTTCATGGAGCAGACATCTGCTAAGAACGCCTTTTATAAAAATCGACCCCCATGAGGTGTTGCGAGGGGTTAAAGAGTATTATAGAGGTAAAAATCCCCATTTTTGAACTTGTACACATACTTGAGACTCTTACATACTTGAAATTTAGTAAGCATGTTTGTTTTGTTGAATAGAAATCCGCTAAGGACGGATCTTGCAGAAATTGACTCTTGAAAAAAGATACGTGCCTTATCGATAAAAATAAAAACTTGTGTATATTTGAACTGTTCGATTTAGGTTTGAAATTTTGCAATCTTGTTTATTTTGTAGAGTACATATCCACTAAAAATGGGTTTTGTGGAAATCCATTTTAGGGAAAGGGGTTTCGAGAACGCAAAAGATAATTGGACTTAAGAAATTCAAGTGCTATCTTTTTTAAATCAAGAAGTAAGAGCAATAAAAATGTTTTTGTCTTAATGCTAGAACTTGGATATTATTAATTTATATATATACAGTATACACACATTTATACAACCTCATGAAATACCCAGTGAAGCGGTCGGTTAACGGCTAGTAAAAGAGAAAGAGAGAAAAGGTCTATTTTTTTTTCTGAGCAGAGCTTGTTAAAAGAAATCTACTGACCTGGATGCGCCAACGCATTTCGTTCTGAAATGCGCTGTCCCGATTCGTTGGAAAAGTAGTTTTCTTTTAGATGAAAGAATCCATGACACTTTTCGACGGAGGATTTCTTTTGTGGACAAGGAAAAAGGTTCGTGTCTGCGCCATCGACGATTTTTGCTTCTCGCCGTTTCAATGAAAAGACTTTCGGAGACGCGCCTTTTAATGCCATCATCTGTGAGGCGCGTCGGGTGGAACGATCCAATAAAAAAATGGCTCTCTTTCCCTCTAACTTCCTTTAGAGATAACTATTTGAACTCATGAGACAGGCGTCATAATTTATGCCAGCCATACAAATGAGGAGAAAGAATGTTTCTCGTCTCTTTCAGAATGGCCGCGGTAGCCCAATGGTCAAGGTATCGGATCGTGGCTTCCCTTGTCACGAGTTCGAGCCACTAAAGACCCGCCTTGTAGATCAGCGATGCACGCTAAATCTGTCGAGAGCTGAAACTTCCTCCCGTTGGTGTGGTAGTTAGGAGAGGGGGTGTCATCCACGTCACTTGACCACGGTTCAAAAGGACGCGGTCCGTCGCCAAACGCCCTCGTATAGCTGGACAGTGCGACGTTAATGTTCACTCACTCGTCTGTTTCAGAAGAACAATGCGGAAATCTAGTAATTATGATCCCGTAATCGGAGTGTCATGGGTCCTTGTGCCACTGAAAACCCTCCGTGTCCGGTGCATGTGAAATATGTGGGGGAGAAGACGCGCCAGTCGAGTGTCGCCCTCATTTGACGGAGGTTTAAAGTGCCACGTAAATCTAAATCTCGCTCTTTGAACGTTATTAGAATCCTTATACAGAGACAGCAAAGCAGAGTTATATTTTTCTTCACCTGAATTTTTTTACACGTATATTTCTGAACATTTTCCCTATAAGTTTTAGGGGAGTAAACACATTTCAGTTGGCATTATCCAAATTTCAAAAAATTAATTTAGCGTTCTCAAGGTTAAAAAAATCAAATTCTTTGACATACGTTGATGCTTCGGGGGGAAATTAGAGCCTGCGCCATAGTGTTTTTTGTCGAATGGTTTTCAATTCCTACTATTAGCTCACATTCTCGAAACATTTCAAACATTTTCAATCGTTTATAAAAAAACATTTAAAACGCTCAATTGAGCTGAAATTTTATATACATGATTATTTTGGTATAATTAATGAAAATTAATTCATTAAAACTAATTATTCAAACAATTACAAATACAGCCACGTTGGCATCATTTTTGGTGACTTGTGTCAAAACATGATGTTTTTTTTTCTCACATTTTAAAGCTGTCATTTGAGCTGCAATTTTCTATACACTATTTTGGTAAAAACTACTATTCACTATTATATTATTCTACTAGCTGCATGGCCCGGCGTTGCACGGGCTTTCTCTATTCTTTTTAAATTTTCCCTTCCCTTCACAAAATCATCACTTCCATTATTCTTTTTCGAAACGACTTTGACTTGTTTGTTTCTTTCCCCTCCTCTTAAGCCTGGGCTTTTACCGAGTATGTAACTTAATCTCCTCTTTCCTTCATGACGCCAGCACTTTAGTGCGGGTGTGTGCATGTACGATGCGAGTGATTGCTGTAATGATGTTATTAAAATTCCCTTTTTCGAAATTTTTTTAACTTCTTTCCTCTTCAGTTACCCCCTGCGTTGCACGAACATTTTTGAATGTATAACATATTGTCATTGAACTTCCCCTTCTCCTCCAGCTGTTAGCACTTCCTCTTGTGCGTGCATGATTTCTATGTTAACGTCATTACAATTCCCTTTTTCGAAATTTCTTCCACATCTTTCCATTGTCAGACACGTTTCTTTTATCTCTCTAGAGCCCGGCATTAGAGTGGCTTTTTTGAGTGTAGAACTATTCCCCCTCCCCCATTATTTATAAATGATTAATTAAAAAATCTTACAGATTGTTATTGAAATTATTTTTTTTGTATCGTTTGAATGTTTGATTAAACATATGTAAGCATAAAAAAAAAATATATGGGAGACAACAAGGGGGGCCGAGACATTTGTCTTTCTTCAGATTTATTTAAACTTAACAAAAATTAATTTAAAAAAAGGTAGCTATTCTACAATTAGACTTCCACGATGTGACGACGGGAACGCCTGCTCGCGCACCTCCGTCTCTCTCTCCGTTTTTTCCAATGGTCAAAGTTTTTGTTTCACATTGGATCAGCTGCGCCTGCGCGCGAAGAATGCGTGTTTTGTTTTGTTGAGAGATTCAATAGGATGACGACTCCGCAACCGCCGATTCCAAATATATATATATATATATATATATATATATATATATATATATATATATATATATATATATATATATATATATATATATGGTGAAAAGCATATATTCCTAGTTTACATTTTAACTAAGAAAAACATTCAAAAACTGTCTGATAAAAATATTTTAGTATTTTATTACAATTTTGTAGTTTTTCATTCCACTGTTTTTAGTAAATCATTTAAACATGTATCTGACGAAAAAAAGTATATTATACAAAACTAACATATTCATCATTTTAACAATAATTATTTTCTTAGAGCTTAAAATAATAAAAGGGGTTTGGTATTTTCATTTACTCAATCAATCGTTATATAACAATAATTTCCTTTTCAGGTTTTGAAGTAAAAAAACTATGTGTGTGTGTGATTAGAAAAAATGACTGTACAGGAAAAATCTCTTTTATTGATAAAGTTTTATTTAATATTTAAAAAGATTGTAAAATAATTAAATCAAAATATAAGATATACATTACTTTTATTATATTAATTATAAAATATTTTTTCTATATTTGGTCTCAAATTAAATAATAATTTAACAAAAACAAATATTTCAATGTAAGTGAGAAAATTAGAAAGCTATAAAGTAAACAGAAATGAATGAATGTAAATAGAAAAAAAATTATATTAGAAAAATAATAGCTTTTTAGTAAGTTTCTGCTATTGAACTATGGGTAAAATAACCTGAAATAGATAAATTGAAAGAAAATTTAATGATAATAAACATTAACAAAATAATATCATAAATAAGAAATATTAAGAAGCCATCAACAGGGAAAAAAATTAAATTAGTATTACATGAGGAATGGTGTAATACTACTATCTAACCTCTCTGTAATATACCTAATATAAAGTATTAGTTATAATTCAATACTAAAAAAATTAAGTTAGATTTTTTATTTTAGTTCATACTATCTAAAATAGGTCCCTGTTGAAATAATCTAAAACCAACAACAGTACTGAATGATACAAACAATAAAACATGTTGCTAAAAAATTAATTATTCAAACAATACTTTTTCGCAATATTTCTATTACAAAGAGCACAAACAAATGAGTATACATACAATCATAAATAACTATAGTGATAACTTAAATATATATATGATATATGGGCAGTATGATAATATATAAAATATGTATACGACCTCCAAAAAACTACATGAGGATAAGATTATCAGAAGCAATAGAAAACCATCAGATGTAAAATCATATCAACACTGAATTTTAAAGGAATCCAAATGGAGATATGAGAAAATCTTTTCAAGGTGCATATTTTTTCAGCTAACACTTTTTTTTATCACAAATGATTGGTTTATATATTGCAAGATTGTCAGAAACAAAGTTAAGTCGAGACAAAAAAAATCAGGTCAGCATTGAACTTAAAGAAATCCAGAAGAAAATATGAGAAATATTGTTTCAAGGTCAGCAAATATATTATAGTTGTATCCTAGATCAGCAAATAGCTTTTTGTTAAAAAAAATTTCTGACTTTTTTTCATTTAAAACAAAGATGAGATCTTATCGGTCATAGAGATCATAAGGCCATAAACAGTGACATACAAAAAAAAATTCACAATAGTACCAATTTGTCGATAGCAATTAGTTTGAATTAAGTGTCATTTTCTCTCTGTTATACTTCAAGCAATATTTTTCTACAAAGATGAAAACATTGAATTATAGCTGATGAAGAAAGGATAGCAAAAATCTTTAATTTTCAACGACAGAAAATATTATAGCAATGTGTGACAAATCTATACGGAACTTTATCACTAACCTTCTGAGAAGTCTTTTTTAGGGAAATTTAATTCCCTACCTATTTCCAATCAACTCCAAAAAGAGGACAGGGATTCCTTATTATATGCAGATTAGATAAAGTATTTAAGTCAAACGGAATAGTAAAGTTATAGCAGTAGGAGAGAGAGATTGAAGCAGGAAGTTATAACAGTGAAGTTAGAGATTTATTATTGAAGATTTCTAGGTGGATAAATTAGGCACAGGAAGAGCTGAGATTCAGTGTGGTAAATAATGATTTATAATTAAAGTCTCATTAAAGTTTTATATTAGGAGTGAGATTAAAGTTAAATGTTCAGTAGGAACATTATTGAATATAATTCTGGGATCTCTTATTGCGGTATTCTCTGCGTGATCGATATTCTAATTAATTAATTGGATCATTAAATATTTAAGTTAATATAAAGGAAAGTCCCTTTTAAACCTCATAAAGCTATTTTGATTTGTTTGTTATTAAAAGTCTTTGATTCTATTTGGGAAAGATAACCAAATAAAGAAAGTTATTTATAAAAATGGCTACTGGTTCTCTTTTGACTCAAAATTATTCTCGTTCTCAAAGTGAGATCCAAGGGGATCTTCTCAAATGTTTTGATATGTAAAAAAGGTATACAATGCATATTTACAATTAGCTAAAAACTACATGAAGAACAGATTGTCAGAAGGAACATTAAGCAATGATGCCACAAACAGTTTTGAACAACAACAAAATAACAGAAAATCTTACATACTGTAAAGTCCGGCGTATAACGCCCACTTTCAGCATAAAAAATTAAACTGAAATTTACGGGTTCAAGAGCTTTAAAAACAAAAAAAAAGATGAGTATAGAAAAAATTTTGACTTCTAGAAATATCGAAATACTGCTTATTTAAAAGAAATGACACTCCTTATGAACTTAGGAGATGTATACTATTTTTTTCTATACCTTGGAATAATATCTCAAATAAATTACTTCAAAACATGAGAGCATTGCATATGTACATTTCAGATATCTTCGTACAAAAGAGGGTGTGCGTTATATGGCGAGCATAACAAACATTAAAAAATGCAGCTCAAAAGTATAAGTGAGCATTATACGCCCGATTTTATCATAATCTGATATTTTCCTTTGCATTGTTTTTTTTAGCATCAAATTGTTCGATATCGTCCCTTTTTTTATTCATTTAACCATTGGAATGCGAGTCTAAATAACTTTGCATATCTTTCATGATATTCAACATTGATCAGCATCTGCTGATGAAGGAAGAAAAACAATCTTTTTTTTCAACCAAAGAAAATGTCATAGAAATATGCATTCATATAATCTTTAAAAATATATATGAAGAACAGGTTGTGAAGGAAAGTTAAATCATAATGCAACATGACAAAAATTGCATTAACTCTGAATTTTAAAGTGCAAAAAAGAATTACTTTTTAGAGCGTTCAATCCCATCCATAGTCTGATTTTGATGAAATTACCATAAACAGATCAGAAAACCTTAGACGTAAATAAAAATTCGCATTGGCATTTGTTTTCTTACCTATTAGCAACACTGCATTTAAATTGGCACCAGGCGAACTGTTCTATTTCCCACCAAAATCTTACCAATCTCTTTTGTTTCGTATAAAAATCTTTGTTGTTTTGATATCAAGGAATGATTCGTGTGGCGCCAATTTGGTTGTGGTGACACTAATATGTTAATACCTAAAAATCTAACTTAAAACACGATATCTACAATCTTATAATCCCAATAAATTTTGCATTGAGTTCCATTTTCTTTTTGTTATCCTAATATTATAATTGCAAAAGTTTGTATGTATGGATGTTTGTTACTTTCATTCAAAAACAACTGAACGGATTTTAATGAAACTTTACAATAATATAGCTTATACAATAATATAATTTTTCTTGCTTATTGTAGTTTTAATTATGATACCGTGACTCAAGTTTTTAAGTCAAAAAATGATTTGTGAAGCTTTTTGTAAACAGAATCTTAGATAATGTGGTACTTATGTATTAGCATCACCACAGCAAAATTGGTGTGGTGCCATGCGAATCACACCTTGATACCAAAGAAACAACGATTTTAACATATTTTATATAAAATCAGTCAGATTTTGGCGAAAAATGGCGCGATTCATGAGGCGTCAATTTGGCTGCAGTGACGATTATACGTAAAAATACTGATAATAATTACTTATTCTTTAACACAAATATCAGTGGATTATTTTAGACAATGAAATTCACTTCTTACCTGCTTTTATTCTTATGTTCAAAAATAATAATAATCGGTTACAAAAAACTTTATTGCTTTTCTTTGTTCAACGACAAATTCTAAATCTTGCTTATTGTAACAATAAAGTTCAAAATCCTAGCTAGCAATGTGATGGGGAAGTGGTCCCTATGTATTTTTGTCTCAGGAAACCAGACGAGGATGTTGATACAACTCTTTTATTTCCAAACTCGGTTACTCAGGGAGTATGTCGGAACACTTACGATGGGCACCGTTTCTGCGCTCTCGCTCGTCTGATCTCCCACACACACTCTGAAAAAACTTAATTCGCGTTTCTCTTAATACACTTATTCACCACTGCGCATGCTCGAACATACCCCCCGGCCTTGCAATATTAATATTCAACAATAGCAATACAGTTTCACAATTCACAACAAGTTTCACAAAAATTACACAATTGGTTTCAAAATTATTATATATATAAAAAGGTACTATAAATTTTCAGTAAAAAAAAAAAAAAAGAGTTAAAATTACAATAGCACAATTTAAAGATAAACACATAATTTCTTAAATGGAAATTAACCTTAATTATTTACATCTATAGGTAGAATACAGATCTTAGTTATGGGCCTCCTAAATTCTCCGTTCTTTGTTTTAATCCTGACTGTTCTCACTTTACCATCAGAACCATGATAGACCTCAACGACGCGCCCTAAAAGCCAGTTGCAAACTGGTGTAAAATCCTCCTTTACAATTACCATTGTACCACACATTACATTGTCCTTCTCGATCATCCACTTTCCTCTCTGTTGGAGAGTATTCAGATAATCGGTACTCCATTTTTCCAAACTACCTGAATTACCTTTGTTGTTCTCTGCCAACGGCTTAATCTATTGTCACTAATATTAATTACTAGGGGGGGGCTCAAGAATAGAATTAATTGATCTACCAATCAAGAAATGCGCAGGCGTTAATACTTCAAAGTTATCAAAATCATTGGATATTAGTGTAAGGGGTCTGGAATTTAAAATTCCTTCTACCTGGATAATCACTGTTTCAAACTCCTCGTAGGTGAGTCGGGATCTTCCCAGTGCTCGCTTGAGGTGATATTTCACTGACTTTATGCCCGCCTCCCAAAGACCTCCCATATGTGGGGCCCTTGGTGGAATAAAATTCCATTCAATACCTTCCTCAGTGAAATATGCCGCCAGATTTTGATCTGGAAAGTTAAGGGTCTTATAAAATACCTTTAGTTGAGAATTCGCACCAACAAAATTTGTTGCATTATCCGTAAAAATTTTGGAACATTTTCCTCGCCTAGACATGAATCTCTTAAGGGTCGCAATTATTGCATCCGAAGTCAAATCGGAAAGAATTTCTAGGTGGATGGCACGTGTCACAAAGCAAATGCAAACACAAACATAAATTTTATTCAAAACGCCCTTTCTCTGGTGTTTGTAAGTTACAAAATATGGACCTCCCAAATCTAGTCCAGTTATACTGAATGGAGGGGGCCATATTTACTCTTTTCATATGGAAGATTGCCCATTATTTGAGAAGAGGGAATTGGTTTACACTTGAAACACACCACAGAAGTATGAACCGTTTTCCTAGCTAGGTTTCTACCTCCTAAAGCCCAAAATCTCAATCTTACTGCATTCAGCAGTCCTTGTGGACCAACGTGAAATAATTTCTTATGCAAAGTTATGAAATATATTTTACTCAATTTAGAATTTTTAGCCAGTATAGCTGGATGCTTTTGGCTGTAGGGTATGGAAGCTTTTTCCAGCCTTCCACCAACTCTCAGGATTCCTTTATCATCCTGGAATATATTCAAAGATTTAAGATTACCTGACGGGTCACTTATGTTAATGCCACTCTGGTCCTGTTTAATAAGCCAGGTTTCTGCATCATTTACCTCACTTGTAGTTAAAGGTCCCCTCTTTTCACCTTGGATCTGCAATTTTCAATAAATCTATAAATATAAGAAACAATATGTATTATTTTAAAATAATTATTAGAAAGGTCCATAAGATGGTTGAAAAAGTCAAAGTTCTTGGAATTCAGCAATGAAGTCTCCAGAGTTCTCTCAGACACCCTTAGTTCGCAGTCAAAGTCATCTCTCTGGGTTGGTTCTGCAATGACAGTAGTTGAATAAGTACTCTGTAGAAGCTCAGGACCATGCCACCATAGAGAGTCGTCACGAAGCTCCTCAGGAAGTAGTCCTCTAGATAACACATCTGTAGGATTCTGTTCTGATGCAATGTGATGCCACTGGTCACGGGAACTTAGTTGATGAATCTTAGACACTCGATTAGCCACGAACGTCTTCAATTCTCTTGATTCTCGATGTATCCATGAAATCACAATAGTTGAATCCGACCAAAAATGCACAGCTGTAATCTGAAGATTCAATGCCTCCTTCACCTTCTTCATCAATTTAGCGGCAAGAACTGCCCCACACAGTTCAAGTCTTGGAATAGAAATCTGCTTCAGAGGCGACACTCGGCTTTTACTCGTTACAAGACACACTTTGACTTCTCAAGGGCAGATATAGACTTGAGATAAATGGATGAACCATACGCCTTTTCCGATGCGTCGCTAAATGCATGTAACTCAATGCTCTCCGCTCTATGAATCACAATACATCTGTCAATAGAGATGTTATTCACGGCTTTCAAAGAGTCGATAAATCGACGCCACTCCTTTTGTTCTTTAAAGGGAAGTTCATCACTCCATCCCAATTCCAGCAACCACAATCTTTGCATGAATATCTTTGCCCAAGTTATGATCGGTCCGAGGAGACCCAAAGGGTCAAAGATTCTTGCAATAGTAGACAAAACCATTCTTTTGGTGAATGAAGTTGGCCTTTGTTGCTCTATTCTGAAAAGAAAACAGTCTAACTTAGGATTCCAAATCATTCCAAGTGCTTTAGTCTCCTCAGACTCCAAAAAAGCATACTCTTGTAGATTGGAAGTTATCTCGGGTAAATTTCCACACCACTTATGAAGTTGCATCCCTGCGGTCTTGAACATTTCTATTAATTGATGCTGCAATTCTATTACCTCTTCTATACTCTCGGATCCCGATAGTATGTCATCCATGTAGCAGTCACTCAGCAACACAGGAGCTGCTAAAGGAAAATTATTAGCTTCATCCATCGCTAACTGTTTCAAAGTTCTCGTGGCTAGATAAGGTGCGCTAACTGTGCCGTAGGTTACTGTAGTTAACTCGTACGTTTTTATTGGCTCTCCTATGCCCTTCTTCCACAGAATTCTTTGCAAACACGTTTGCTCCGGATGTATGTTTATCATGCGAAACATTTTCTCTATATCCGTAGTAAAGGCATACTTGTGCTTTCGGAAGCGAACCATAATGGAAAAGAGGTCTTCTTGGACCAGTCCGCCATTAAATTGAATTGAATTTAGAGATTTCCCACTCGTTGAAGGACTTGATGCATTAAAGACAGTTCTCATTTTAGTTGTAGACTTTTCGGGGCGATAAACACCATGGTGTGGCATGTAAAATGAAACTCCAGATCCATCCGCCTTGATTTCCCTCATGTGGCCCAAATCCTCATATTCCTGTAAAAATTTCTCATACAGGGACAAATATTCTTTATCTCTACTCAGTCGTTTCCACAAAGAGTTTAATCTCTGAATCGCGGTTTGTCTGGATTCACCAAGACATGAAGGATCTTCTTTTAATGGCATCGCCACCGTATATCTCCCCTGGTCATCTCTCGAATGAGTGCCTTTAAAATGGTCTTCGCAAATATCTAATTCACTGGTTTTAACAGAATCGATTTCTACATTTTCGATTTCCCAAAACTTCTTAATTGAATGCTCTAGATTATCCGCAGCCTGAATAAACCCACAATGTTCTTTTCCCTTCGCGTCTGAAGAAGTAGATCCCCGGAAACGATAAATCCGAAAACAGTGTTTTGAAAAATAACATTTGAACCCTCCGTCTTGAACTGTCCGGGTAACATTAATTCATAAAATACTTCTGCACCTAATAGCATTTGCACGCGCTCTGGAATATTGAAATTTTTGTCAGCTAATTTAAGATTGGGAATATTATTCAGATTAAAATCGATTTTCGTTGTTGGAACAAGATCTTCCGTTATTGTAGGTACCAAAAAAAAAGTCTAATGTTTTAATGTAACTCCCTTCTTTATTGCTAATAGATACTGAAACACGCGAGTCTATTGGAATTACTGTTTTGTTTAGTCCCGAAACCGAAACATTAGTCTTGTATTTTTTCAATCCAATTAAATCGCATAAGTTGCTCATTAAAAAGTTCGAGGTAGATCCGCTATCTAAAATTGCTTTGACTGGGAATAAACCATTTTCACATTTTATATAACAAATTGCTGAGCTTAGCAAAACACATTTTTTTCTGTTTATACTCGTTGCGGTTAATAAGTTATGATTTTCTGCTCGCGACTCGAAGACTGGCGCTGAAGTGTTAAGAGGTTCAAAGGTGGAGTTCCTTACTTCCTGGTTTGGCTGGCGCTCTGTATAATGTATCGTTTTATGATGTCTCTTTTTGACACTCAGAACAAACAAATCTCGATTTACAGTCTTTCGCTCTATGAGATGTAGAAAGTCAATTAAAGCAAAGGTTATTAGTTTTAATCAGATCAATTCTCTTATTTATGGGAAGTTTTAAATACACTGCACACTTATATAATGGATGCGATTCAGCGCAACAAATACATTTAGAATCTTTAATTTCACTCAAAAATACCCTTGACGCGTTTTTCACTGGATTATTTCTAGTAAGAACATTCGGCAAAGTTTTTAAGCTCTTTCCCCGAGAAGTATTATACAAGTCTATCTTTGACAAGCTCTAGTGGGCGAAACCAATCATTTCCTACTCGAACGGAAATGTGTGACGCTACCTCTTTTTCAAGCGATCTGAAAATTTTGTCGGACACAATAAGATCGTTTAAGTTTTCAAAATCAGAGACCTTTCTTAATTTTAAGTAATACTGCCAATTTGTAATTAAGCGAGAAGTATATTGAATAAATGTTTCATTTGGATGACGCGTAGCTTTTTTAAATTGTTCAAGGA
This sequence comes from Trichonephila clavipes, assembly GCA_019973935.1. Classification (NCBI taxonomy): domain Eukaryota; kingdom Metazoa; phylum Arthropoda; class Arachnida; order Araneae; family Nephilidae; genus Trichonephila; species Trichonephila clavipes. The sequence goes on along the minus strand of BMAU01008198.1, from coordinate 209,575 downwards.
ATTGATTTGCACTTGGCTCATATTCTCTTAGTATTATTGATTTTAGTTGTTCATAATTGTTAAGCTCGTCATCTTTAACATATGTTAACACATTTGAAGCTTTTTCTCCCAACAAATTTAATAAAATCTCCGACTTGAATTTCTCGGGCACATTTTTGATACAAAGGCTCTTTCTAACGAAGCGAAAAAGAATGCCCAACCTTCAGGTCTATTAGGCACCTTCACCGTTAGGATTCGAACACTTTTCACCAACGCATCCAGCGTGTTACAACCCTCACCTGTTCTCTCGTTATCTGAATTAACATTTAAACGTGCTAGTTCAAGCTCAAGCTCTTTTTCTCGTAACCTATTTTCGGCTTCTTTTTACGGTCTTCCTCTATTTGCATTCGCTTACGGTCTTCCTCTGCTCTCTTACGGTCCTCGATCGTATATTGAATTAATTCTTTAACAAATTCAACATCCTCTTTAAAATATTTATTTTCTTTAATAATTTCAGTTAACTCTCAACGATAGTTACTTTTTCAGCAACAGTCTCACCAAGTTCAAGAGCTACGATCCGAAGATCTTCCTTACGGCAGTTCTTAAACATTTTTCTCTAAAATTAATTTAGTCCTCAATTTATAATAATAAAAACACAAAAAAGACCACTACTCACGTCACCTTGAATAGCTCACTTCTCCGGCTCAGCTGGACGGACCATGATGGGGAAGTGGTCCCTATGTGTTTTTGTCTCAGGAAACCAGACGAGGATGTTGATACAACTCTTTTATTTCCAAACTCGGTTACTCAGAGAGTATGTCGGAACACTTACGATGGGCACCGTTTCTGCGCTCTCGCTCGTCTGATCTCCCACACACACTCTGAAAAAACTTAATTCGCGTTTCTCTTAATACACTTATTCACCACCGCGCGGCGCCCACTGCGCATGCTCGAACACAATGTAACAAAAAGAGAATAAAGTAATAAATAAATTTTTCTACGCACATTTTTTTTAATGATTTTACTATGCACGTTTGGTAGTAGCAAATTGTGATCCTTACATCAAAATAAATACTTTTATCACTTCTGGACCATAATAAAATAAAATTTAGTTTGCATGTTTCTTTTGTTGAATTGAAATCGCCAAGAATGCTCTCAACGGGGTTACCGGAGGAATTGATGTTGAAAATTCCTTTTGGGCTCTATTAGATTTAGACTTGAAATTTAGCACATATATTTATTTTACGAAGTAAAGATCCATTTAAAGTTGCTTTTGTGGAAATTCACTTGATTATTGGGTTAAGCGAGCGCAAAAAATCTTTCTACTTCTATTTCATATATTAGAAATTCTTAGTTCTGATCTTTTTATATCAAGAGGCGAGAGTTACAGCTATAAATATATTTTTCAATACAATCAAATTCTTAATGCTAGATATCAAAAATTTATGAATAAGTAAACAGTATTTATTTATACGACATCGTGAAATACACAATGAAGTGGGTGGATAATGGCTAGTCAGCTATAATTTTGCATTACTTTGCAACTGATGAAACATGGAATTAGCCAATAAAAGAAGAACAATAAGCTTTTCCAGACCAAATTGTCACGCTATTAGGTTGGAAGTAGGTAAGACATAGCACTAAAGTGTACCGATATTCAGGCAATGATTTAATTTCAAGCTTTACTTACTTTGGGGCTTACTACCTTGATATCAAAATCAGATAAATTGTAGCCCAGATAGATAATACAAAAGAAAAAACATGTAAAAAAAATCTTGTACGTAAAAAAAAATTTAACCTAAACCACACAATACTGGCAATCCGTTAATCCCAATTAGTTTTAATTGTCATTTCTTTCAGTTAAATTTTTCTACTTTTTTGTTACAATGGAATTCGACAATAGAGGAAAAGGGTACTCTCACGTATCGGCGTCACCTCAGCAAAATTTGCGATATCAAAACAATAGATTCTTACGTGTTTTATATGAAAAAGAAAAAAAAATCAGTCAAATTTTTGTAAAAAAAAAGTGCCACTTTGGCTGCGGTGATAATAATACGCAAGTATCAGGAAAAGCAGTAACCTTTTTCTTTTTCAATGGAAGGTAATGTTGGTACTTGCGTTTTATCGCACCCCAATGTGAACATTCAAAATAACTCTCCAAGTTAGCAGCTTTGACCTTCGCTTAGAATAAACTTGTGTTCGCGAATGTTTTTATTAAAGTTTAAATTTTTTAAGGGATTAATTTTTAAGTTAAAATTTCCAAATTTCACTCATCGGTAACTTCTTTTTTAAAAAAAAAAAATGTACTGCGTTAATGAGTTCTTGAAAAAAGGGTTTTATTTCAGCAATAATCTGTTTTTCCATTAGTTTAATTTATCACTATATACTCTTTTTGTTATACTGCTAGCTAGGATTTTCAACTTTATTGTTACAATAAGCAAGATTTAGAATTTGTCGTTGAACAAAGAAAAGCAATAAAGTTTTTTGTAACCGATTATTATTATTTTTGAACATAAGAATAAAAGCAGGTAAGAAGTGAATTTCATTGTCTAAAATAATCCACTGATATTTGTGTTAAAAAATAAGTAATTATTATCAGTACTTACATATAATCGTCACCGCAGCCAAATGGTATCAAGGTGTGATTCGCATGGCACCAATTTTCCTGTGGTGACGCTAATACATAAATACCACATTATCTAAGCTTCTGTTTACAAAAAGCTTCACAAATCATTTTTTGACTTAAAAACTTGAGTCACGGTATCATATAATTTAAACTACAATAAGCAAGAAAAAATTACTGTTTAGAATATAAACAAACATAAAACTGTGTGACACTAAAATAAAAATTATAGCATTAATTTAATACAAAACAATTCATATCCTAAGACATGGGAAATCTAATGTTGTAACGGTTCTCTTACGTCATTACTGGGTAAACCAAAATAATGGATAAGATCTCGGGGTAATTTAAAATATTTTAATGACATAAAATAACACAGTTACAATGGACAGACATTTAGACACAATACAGGTTAAACATTTAGAGGAAAAATGGGGAAATTAACTATAGTACATAGTCCAGGATAGGACAGCGAGACGTTTAACATTTTTTTAACCAACTCTCTCTGGCGGTAATACAGGGTTTCTCGCTCGGTAACACTTTCGTTACAAGTACCGCCATCTACATTTCGGTCTTCGAATTAAACCGTGTGTTACAATGTTATATTTGCGTTGCAAATCTAAAAAATGAAATTTAGAAAGAACATTTTCTTTACAACATTTTCGAAAAACGAATGTAATTCCACCACAAAGAGTTAAAAAGAACTATAAATAAGTATATTAACAAAATGTGACATCATATCTCCATTTAGCTGAAAAATCGCTTAAAAATTGAATTTAAAAAAAATCTAAAACGAATCTCGAAAAAAAGAAACAATTCTTCGAGGTGTTCAGGATAATGACCAACAGCTTCTACGTGCCAAGTTTCAGACACTTCTGGGTTTCTTAGTTATGCCGGTACAGCTGAAGCACACAAACTGTTTTATTAGTATACATATATAGACGATGTTGGATAAACATACGTGTTTCATTAGTAATTTGATGCATCGCAATTTAAATAGTTACATGATAAATTAATGTATGTACGTTTGTTTTCTATTGATTAATTACACAGTGAAAACTAACTTCCAGGGAAAGGCCCTAGGTGCAGCAGCTAATGGTCAAAAGAGAATCAAATCAGAGAAACAAACAAAAATAATAGTCCAACAGCATATATAGAAAGAAAAATCGTTCATTGTGTCCCTGTAGCGCAATGAATAAAATTGAGCTTTTTTTTGCAAACATAATATATTTTAAAGAGGTTAGAGCCATTGCAGAGCAGTGTATCCAAAATTTAAAAATAATTTTTAATGAGTGTTCATGTTGCAATTTCACTTCACAGAAAAGAATGATTTCACAAAAACATATATAGGAATGCAAAAGAGAAAATTAACATGCTAAAAAGGTTAATAGAAATGAAAGAATGAAAATATAAATAAAAATTACAACAGAAAAGTAATAACAGTAGTATGTTTCTGCTATGGGAACTATGAGTGAAATAATCTGAAATAGATAAATTAAAAGAAAAACATATATCACATAAACCATTTCCCTAAAATATTATCACAAATAACATATATTAGGAAGCCTTCAACTGGAAAAAAAATAAAATTAGTACAAACTAAAATTTTAAAAAATAGATAAAATAAGCCTACATTTTAATAAAGCATTAAATTAATATTATACGACGAAAGGATGATATTCTGTCTAACATCTATATTGCATTTAATATAAAATTTAGATGTAATACAATAGTGAAAAAATTAAATTAGTAAGAACTCAAATAAAAAAAACTATATAAAACAGACTGATGTTGAAAAAAATAATTTAAATCAAAGGGTTATGTAAAAAAGAAAAATTAAGCCCTAATTTTGAAGGAAATTTTTAAATATAAAAAATTTAAACATGAATAAAATAAACAAATATGAAGTAACCTAGAATATAGTAGAAATTATAATATTAATTAAATTAACATCTTTTTTTTTTAAATTACGTAAAAGGATAAAATACGTTGAATATATAAAAATGGTTCGGAATGATCAAATGGATAAGCAAAACAAATTAGACTGTTGCCAAAACAACTAACTAAAAACCCAGTTGTTGAAAAAAAAATGGAAAAAATCACTTAAAAATTTAATTTCAAAAAATCTAAAGGGAATTTCGAAAAAAAACTCTTCCTAGTGTACATCATCAGGACCTAGAATAATTTTGTGCCAAGTTTTATACTTCTGGGTTGCTTAGTTTGGGCTGTAAAGGTGAAACACACACGCTTAAATTGTGTTTTATTAATATAGATACACTGCTTAGGTAAAAATACGACTATTTAATTATACTTAATTAAAATTAATTGACTGAAACTAATTATTTGAAGAATTACAGATATAGCCATGTTAGTTTCATTTTTAGCGACTTGGCTTACAACTGTAAAAGATTTTCTTACTTTTCAAAGCATTCAGTTGAACTGAAATTTTATACACACGATTGTTTTGGATGACATTACGATACTTTAATGATAATGAATAAAAATTATTTACCATTTAATGCTGTGAATCTGTCCTATGTATATACATATTTATATTAATTGTAACTATTTACTAAAAAGTAGCTAAAATAAAAAATTTCTTTGTTGATCTCTAAGTTGGAATTGACTTAAATTTTTTTTTTTTTTTTTTGTTTTTTAAATAATTGGTGATGTTTAAAATATTAACCTGTACTGTTGAAAGATATTTGCAGCTAATAATTTAAATAGATGCCAACTGAATAATTAACTCTAGAAATATTAAAAGATAATTATTAACAATAAAAATTTGCTCTTTCTTTACATAGACTTGAGTAAGAAAATTTTCGTTTCCGCAGTCTCCGAGTGATTCTGGTCGTAACCGGCGCTGTTTCTTTCGAGTCGAGGGTTTGACTCTTGATTTCTCTAAAAAAGAATGGATGCACGTTAAAACTGTTGAGGGTTAAAATCCTCACGCTGGCGGGGTGTGGAATGTTGACGAATGGGTTGATCACTTGGCCATGTATCAGAACGAGGAGGGCCTTCGTCAATGATCCTTTGTGTATTTTTAAACAATGACATTAATTAACAATCATTAATACAAGGAAGAAAATTGTAGACCACATGAAATCGAAATAAATCAAAGTTTTAATAAACCGTATTACAAAGTTATTCAAAAACTCTTAAATTGTACCACTCTTTGATGCTATAAAATTCATGGATATCATGCTGATGCTTTAAAAGAAGCACCCTTCCTGACTTTTGTGTTATCGAAAATAAAATGAATATAATTATTTTCACGTTACTTGAAATTATAACCTGAACACTTATCGAGTTCCAAAGCTCTAATAATAAGGTCTTTTAGAAAATATAAGATGTGTGGCCTGTAGGAACGACAATGAGACTGACTATGATTAGACATACCTTCATCTAATTGGGAAAGCGAGGAGGCTATCATGCTGGATCTAACATGGCATAAGATATTCTGAAGGATTTATCCATTTGGTTTGGGATTTCTCTTTGTTCTTGGTTTGCGGTGTTTTTGGAAGGTCGCATAATTGAGTTATGGACTTAGTCGTGCCAAAAGTTCTGATACAATTATAAAGGAGTTAAAAACACTTTGTAATGAAATTTAAAACTAAATCTTTTTAAAGTTGTCGGCTGGGTGGTGTGGTTGGTTTGTCGCTGGCCTTCTGTACCCAAGGTTGCGGGTTCGACCCCGACCCGAGTCGATGGATTTGCATAATGCAGAAAATCGACACGGCCATGTCGTATGGTTTCACGGCATGTAAAAGATCCCTAGGGGGTAAAATTAAATCTCCTAGTACAGGTTTGCATGGTCAGGGCTCTAGAGAGGAGCTTTGGCGATTGATATCCGCCACCGCACTGAAAAGGGAGACCTGCTCTCGGTGAACTGAGGAGATGGATGAACTCTGTTCATGATTTATTATTAGAAATGGAAATATTTTTAAAGTTTTCGTTTGAGTTTAATAGTGTGAGTGTTTTATTCAAACGATCAACTTTTGACTCTCTCTCTGGCCAATCATCCATCGAGAAATGCACTGTGGGAATTTCCTTTTCTCAAAGAATGTTTAACATTATTCCAATGGAGATTGCGTTTTTCACACACCTTCTTTGCTTCTAATACTGACCATTATTTATTGTCAAGTGGATTTAAAACCGAACTGCCGGAGGGCCAATTTTTGTGTTCTATGAAGTCTGGCACGTTCTCTTTCAACCACCGTTGGGTCACCATCCTGTTGAAAAGTCTGATCGTTTCGATTGAACAGTTCAGAGCTTTCCTATTGGTTTTACGTTAGTGTCTTGATAAACTTTTGCCGTTGTTTTCAGTCCTTTACAAAGATGTATCTCTGAAACGCCTTCATAACTCATCCCCCCCCAATACCAGAAACATTCATTCTTTCCTTATGCTTTTTGAGAAACATCAAAACCTTTCTCTTCGATAGACGGGATTCGTCTATGACCCTTATGAGCGTAACGCCGTTAATAGTACCTTTGCTTTAAGGTACCTGTAGATATCGGATCGTGGCTGGCATGTCACGAGTTCGAGTGCAGTACCACTAAAGACCCGCCGTTTAGGGTAGCGATGCACGTTAAATCTGTCGAGAGCTGAAACGTCCTCCCGTTGGTGCGGTGTGGTAGTTAGGAGAGGGGGTGCCGGCTTAGGTGTCGTCCATGTCACCGTCACCAAAAGCCTTCGTGTAGCTGAACAGTGTGACGTTAATATTCACTCACTTAAGGTACCTGTGGTGGTTTAATTCCTTTGTAAGAAAATAGCTAGTATTTTGCGATACGTGTTGCTTCCGACACGTTCACCTATTCAGCAAGAAGAGTATTTCTTCGGCAAGGATTTTTACCTCACCCTGACTGCTTTGATGAGAGCGGCTGTTCTCTCACCCAGTGCACATCTACTACGGTCTGTAATGCTGCAGATGTCAGAAAATATTTTATTGGTGAAATAAATGAATAACCTTTTGATGTTTAAAAAGCCTTAACTGGCAAAAGAAGCACTTTTTTTTTAAGAAAACTTATTTTAGAACCTTGTTTTGGACAAAAATAAAAAAAAATGCAAAATTAATCAAATTGTTTATATTGTAATTTCGGATTTTTATCCACATTGAGGATAAGTGCCACCTATCAGATCATACAATTCGTTGTTGCCAAATTACGTATTTTACAAGAACTTTTTTTAAAAGTAATATTTGTCACTTTATTTAGAAATGTATGTATAAAACAAGATTTTTTTTTAATTTTTAAAAGTTTTTTTGTTGAAGTTTCTTTTTATATCAGTTGAACATCTTTATCAAATTTGAAATTTTATCCAAGTTTTACGAATAGAATAAAAAGTACAAGTTAGTTTGATGTCTTGAATTTTATGGTCAAGAAGCCAAGCACGGGTGTTGGATAAATAAATAAAAAAAGTTTTGAATTCAGTGTAGAACACGTGTTTGCCTTTATCATGTGACTGTCATGAATTTAGTCTATTCTGTACTTACATCGACCTTTAATATCTTTCGTTTCGAATTGCTGTTTCGAAAAAAACATTTTTATCTGTAAAAATATTTGCTTATATATGCTTTTTCAACAGAATGAATAATAGTATTTATTTAAAAAAATTATGCATAAAATTTTCTTTTGTGTGATCTGTTTGGAAGCAAGGTGCCGCACATTGGCTTAACATTGCCAGGATGTGCCCACTCTCTCTTTTCTTTTTCTTTTAGCAACTCGGTATCTTGTGCGCGTTCCTTTTTTTGATGTTAAAATCATGATTTTTTTTCAAAATTTGAATTTTTTTTATGATTTTATTTTATAAGCCATCTTATTAGCTTAAAAACAATACCAAGTTTTTTATTATCCCTTTACGGCCCCGTTTACATGGACGAAAAATGCCGGCAAAATACCGGGACGAATCCGCTTTGTACCCGTTTACACGGCGACCCGGCAAAATCCCGGGTCGAAATGCAGGGGCATTTTTCATACCCTCTTTCGACTAGAACTTTGGGGGTAAAAGGAGAGTGTTTTCTAATTCTCCCATGATGCATTGCGCAAGAGATTCGTTTATTCAAGATGGCTGCTGTTTTGGATTGCTCGCGTTAGACAACAGAATAAATAATAACCCTCATAAACATCTGGGAGACCAAAACGAATTGGATACAACTGTCCGGGATTCTGGAAGTTTACACAAGTGCCCATTTTCAATAAAATTATATACCATTCAGGTACAGGGAGAGAGAGAAGGATATACATAAATTTATATTTAGTATGTTCTGAATGTATGTTTCAATATTTTTATAAGATGATACATATATTTTTAATACAGTTTTTTTGAGAGATTGATTTTAAAAATATTACAATATAATTCTTTTGAATGCACACAAAAAATTGCATTTTTTGTTATTTTTCTTGATTTATCTAATTGAGTATTTCCATATAAGTAAAAAAAAAAAATTAGTAATATCTTGTAACTAAATAACTCCTTAAAGGTGTATTGAATTTTTACTGTGAAAAAGTTGATATAACCAATATAATGATCAGTTTTTATATTAACATCCCCTTAAATTCATGTGGATAAGAACTTAAAAGAAAATTTCTTTTTTTAAAATCTTCAGTTATGATCCACTTTCACTTAACCATTTAATTTTTGTTATTAAAGCAAACCATGATTTACTCTACCAAAAGAGATTTCTTTATACACATATACATACAAAATTATTTTATAAAAAGTAGGCTAAGTACTACTTTTTTCCTCCTCGAAGGATTAAATAATCCCACAATTATAACATACTTTATGAACAAGTTCTTATGAAAACATTGCACATCGAAGAAAATACACACTTTTTACAAACAAAAATAGTAATTTAGCTTTTAATTAAAAGTTGGTTAATATGAAAGTTTTTTGTTTAACAACTAGGAATTCTGAGATGGAAATAAAATTGCTTTTAACATCATTGAAATGTTTTGGGTATCTGAAATAATCTTTATAAAAACTAACATTTGATATGCTTTATACAGACTTCCTTCGTAATTATTACCCTTCAGAAGGTTTGAATTTTTTTTTAAAAATGTCTGTCTCCAACATTCTGAAATAAATTAATTGGATGTTTTTGAATAAATTAAGAAACATGTTTAAAAAATAGGCTTTTAATAAAATTATAAAATGTAGAACAAATTAAATTGTTTTCGTGAAAATTTCTCATATACAGTTTTATTTAATAATCATACTCATTTTAATATACATCATTTATCGACACTAATTTTTAACATTACATGAATGCACTATAAGTAAATAAAGCATTCCATGATCTTGCTATATAAATCAGACTCTCTGAAGAGTAACATTAAACTATAAGGACAAATCGAGGATCTATCTGCCAATATTCAACATGCATAATATCTTTTACAATTATTATATCTCAATTTTTATCTTATTGATGATAACATCTAATAAAATTCTCTGAAAATCTTATGAATGGCTTTTTTTTGCAATTTATTTACAACAAAAAGTATTAATTTTTAAAAATATTTAGAAAAGAGTATTAAATGTCATTAACCCAAACAAAAATTAAAGAACATTATCCTCTAAATCAAAGATTTCATAGATAAAAAGGTCAAATTATGTAGAATTTCTAAAATGTTCACTTTAGGTTTATGACATAAAAACTTAAATTTTAAACACCTAGTGATTAGGCAATTAATAGTAAACAAAAAATTATAAAAACATTTTTCTTCAAAGTTTCTGCAAATTTTATTTACTCTAATTTCAATACTATCAAAACTATTTTAATCAAATTAATGCTTTTTTTTTTTCATTTTTGGATACAATAAATTTACAAAATAAGATTTGAAATGGTCTTCCCTTGTTTTCAAAAAAATTAATGGCAAAAACTAGTCTTTTAGTCAGCCAACTGTGTGAAATATACCAGAAACTAGAAAGCAAAAACCTATAACATTTGTATATAGGTAAAGCTACACATAGTATTTTTGAGAAATTGTATATGGTATGGGTCTAGATTAAATGAAATATCACAAAATTTTTGAAATTTCAGATCTTACAAACTGGCAGAATTATAAAATCCACTTCTATACAGTCAACTTTCAGAATTTTACATAGAACAAATTAGAATACTGAAATCATGCAACTTATAGAAAGAAGTTGAATAAAAGAAATAAATACATGACATGTTATTTCGTTATCACTGATATGCAACTGAAGTATCATTTTATATATTACATTATTACTTTAAAAAATGGAAGATGAAACGACATCAGAAAAAAAAATTCTGAATTCTCAATCTGAAATTTAATGTTTGAAAATTAATAACAATCATTATTAATTCGATAAGTTACCAAAGTTTATCATTAATAAATTAATCACAATGTGTACTAATTGTAAGCAAGATTTTTTACCAGGGCATTCCTAAATTTGATGAAACTTCTCAGGTTTCCCAAATTACACATGAGCAAAATATTAAATTACTTCAAAGTTTCTCTAAAAATGCTAAATCAGTACTAGTACCATTCCACAAATTTTGGAACATGCATTAAACAGCCGACTAATTTCGCCAAGCAAAAAGACATAACAAATTTAAAAAAAAACAATTACATCACTATTATTTTACTGTGTGCAAACGTGATCAGGGACAGTTTATACTATTGGCTGTATATCGCAGCATTTGGCGGTTTTTTATTTTTAAATTTGTCGATATTATATATATACAATACAAACACCCAAATTTGTCCATAAGCATATGTTACACAAAAATATCAGTGATTTTGGATGATGAAACACTTATTTTTGAAAACATTTCTTTGAAATTACCTTTTTTTACTGAATTCTTCATGAATATAGATTATTGTAAACAACAATGTCAAGTTATTCATTTAAAAGGTAAATAGAGAGTTGAAAAAGGTTGTATTAAAATTCTGAATATTTCCATTGCTTTCAGAAAGTAAAACATCCTACAGAAAATGTCTATATGTAAAGTCGTATTTGGTTTCATGATCCTAATTTCCCATAAATATCATAGAACTGATTTAAGTACACTTCTTGGGTCAATATTTGTAACTAACTCAATGCGACAAATTTATTTAGGTCTTAAATTTATTAGCAGGATAATATCAATATATATTAGCATTTAGACTTTAATACTTATGTAAAAAAAATCCAGAGTATTCTTATGCTTAATACATTTCAGCTGGGGTTGCAGATTTTTTAACACACAATGTTGATATTTCAATAACAAGTGTAAAGTCTTTATATGAAATTTATCAAAATTATTGAATTTTACATTTTAATTGTGCAAGTACCAATAAATGCATATTTGTTATCCATAGTAAAAAAAAAGGTACATCTGTGTGAGAAAAAATTTGTATCAGTCAAATTCTGGAAAACAAATATGTTAAGAAATCCTCACATAATAAATAGATACCACACAAAATATTTAATAATAATTTTTTTTTTTAACTAAAAGAATTATGGATTTAACAATGACTTTTTTATTTTGATCATGTACAAGAGAACAGGAATTTAATATTCAATGTATGCACACAATTTTTATATTCGATAATACACACATTTTAATGCCTTAATTTTTTTTACCACACTCAGAATGTAATTCTCGATAAATTATATCTTTTTTACTAAAATAGTACTGCGAATACAGACTTTCAAAATGTTACATGATTTTTTATATATAATTTTACAAATGGTAATTTTCATTTCTAATGTTTGAAAGTGGTATAAATTATATATATATATATATACTTGTTTTTAATATGACAGGTATGATAACATATCAGATTTTTTGTGTTCTTACTTTAGATAATTAAATACAGAAATATCTCTTTTAACTACTCTAAAGATGTGTAAAACAAATAAAAAAATTTAAGCTAACCTAATATATTTTATCTTTTTATGTATGTTCTCTATATAATTTAATTTAAAATAAATTGGTGGCGACGGTTTCTAAATGGTTGGTATTGAAAACAAATGTCGTTCTTATCCATTTTTACTAAACACTCGAATTTTTACCGGGATATTAAAGAGATTTTTTTCCGACAGTCGACTTCTTTTACTATAATTGAGCAACCACGTATAGTCAAATACGAAATTTTAGTGGGTATAGTTTAAATGTGCAAGAGCATAGAAATGTTTGGCGGTAAAAAAACGAAAACATAATCACATGTCCTCTTCATGATAATCGCGCTAAAAATTCTAGTTGTTTCCATGGTTACATTTTATAATCACGTGAATCTATCAACCAATCACCAGATTCTTATGAAAACGCACCCGATTCTCATGTAAACGGGTCGAAAAAAAATACCGGTATAATCCCGGCTTTCATCCGCATTTCGGAATTGCCGGTATTATGCCGGGTTCCATGTAAACGGGGCGTCCTAGAACAAAAACTACACGCGTTTTAGCGAAAGCAGAGATGCCGTAACTTTACACAAGATGTCAAACTTTAAAACGCGTTTTACTAAATATGTGTTTTTTCGAAAAACTCAAACGGGGACAGCGATTGCTCAAAAAGTATTCAAAATAATTGGCTGAAATTTTTTGCTTATGTTCTGCATAACAGTTGAAGTGTTTTGACTTTCAGATTTATCAATGTTTTATTTCAAAATTTACACTTCTTTATGTGAATATAATCACTTTTTAAAGAAATTTCATATAATAGCTATGATAAAGTGCTCCGGTTTTTGTAAAAATTAAAATATCTCTTATCCTGAAGGTCACTTCAAACATGAATAACAAAGTAACACATCAAAATTGAAAATTTGAGAATTTGTTCTTGAAATTTTTGTACAGAGGGGGGCCCCGCGATTATATAATGTTTTTGTACATTTTTACTAGTTTTCCCATTTTAATAATAATTTTTTTAACTTTAGGATTTTCCTTAAAATATACTAAATAAATATAAAAATCACAAAAAAATCCCCATATCTCCATTTTTTTTTTAAAAAAAAAGTTGTCGCAAGTCATCGTATACCTTAAGGGAACAGAACTGAGAAAATATGGCATTCTGTTATTCGTAGATTTTGAGAAGATTTTGTGTACCTGAATTTTTTTTGTTAATATTTGTATCGCTATGATAACTTTATTTAAAGTTTTTCTAGTAATTTGCTTCTAAAAAATCTAATTTTTTTATATAAACTATTCTTTCCAAATGCTGATGTCTAGCTAATGAAAGAATGTTTTTTTGATATTTCTGTAACTTTACCATCAATTGTGTCCCAGAAGTGCAGCGATCGCTTCCAATCTAGAGTCGATATTACAGCAGCACGCATTTCCTGGGTTATGCTCAGATGGAATGAGCTCCATCGTGCGACTTCTACTTTCTATTCAGCATTTAAAATATCCTTCTGATGTTCTGCACTAAATTTTGCCCATTTTACTTTTTAAAAAAAGAATCTGCATAACAGTTTTTCAGGTGTTAACACACATTTTTTAATTTCCTTTCCCAGCCTCAATCTACTAATTGATTGCTTTCTTTCCCTCCTAATAAAAACTCTATGTCAAGCTCTAAAAATTTTCAAAGCTCTAAAGATTTAAAAAGGGTACCAATTTGTATATATTTTTTTTTACTGCAACCACTACAAACACAGCAATCTGCTTTCAGAGATCTTTTAAAAGACGTTTGATCTGAAGCATTCTGTGATATTCCGTACTCTACTCACAGACTTTTTTATACCATCTCGTGGCACTTAGATAGGGCGGGATTACGGTGGACGCCTGGTGCTCATCGTCATGTGGTCAGAGTATCGGCTCAGTGTTAGATTTGTCGAGGCTCAGTGTCCTGTTGTTGTGGTGGGAAAGTTAGGTTGATTGATTGAATATTAACGTCGCACTGTTCAGCTACACGAGGGCTTTTATGGGAAAGTTAGGAGAGGCTCAGGTGTTGTCACTTGACAGAGATTTTGAAACGATCGCCACTATACCTCGTGTTGCTTTGCAGTGCGACGTTAATTTCCCTCGGCATTTCCTTAGAATTTCAGTTGTTTCGAATGCTCCCCGACAGTTGGGTTAAAAAAAAGGCGGCTTATGTTAGAGAATAAGGACCGGACTATTTTTTCACATATAAAAGTACACGAACATTAATATTACATTCTGGCTTCACTATCCTGTAGAGAATCACTCATTTTATCATACTACTGATTTTTATTCGAGTTGACACATTTTTTTCTTTTATGACATGTGTTTCTCCTACAGCGTAATGCTAAAGGAGCTCTCCGTTTACATGTTCAATGGAAGAACTAATTATTTATGGAATATTCTGAAATTTTAAGAACACTATACTATAAACAAAGGCATGAATTACAGTGTACCAAAATTTTTATAAAAATGGAGGCATTTTTTCTCTCCGAAAATGTGCTCCGCGTCAAGTTCACGCTCTCGTCAGAGGCGGCTCTAGGGCCGGACAAACCGGACCCCTGCCCGGGGCGGCATTTGGATCGGATTTGAAATATATATATATATATATATATATATATATATATATATATATATATATATATATATATATATATATGGGAGTCCGAATAAATCTTCGAATAAAAAATCAGACTCTTCAGAAGGCGGGATTTTAGATTGGCGAGTGGCTTGTCTAGGGTAAGTATTTAAGGGTGAGTGATGAATTAAATGAATCTAAGTCATTAAAACACGAATACTTCTTTTAAGTAAAAGAGAGAATTTATTTAAAGTTAAAAGGAAAATATTTACAAAAAAGATAATTACAAATAGAAAGAAATGCAGGAATTAAGTTAATTAAAAGTTGAGTAATACCTTTAGAAGACGGGGAAATGAACCTTTCTCATTATTGGACGTTAGGACTGGCGATGCCGCGTTGGTTGCGGAAATGCGGTAGACGCGATGTGTTGATCAAGCAGTAGTTAGTTGGCCTCTGCCGAAAAATTATTCAAGCCGGAGCTACGAAAGCTCACTAGGTGGCGCTGCTTCGGAATGCAGTAATAAATCAAATTGAGATTTATGGTCCTCTGAAAAGGATATCACTCAACCTTTTTACAAATGTTTCAAAGGGAAAATCCTACAGAATCACCCTCTCCTGACAGAGCTGGTCTCTCAGCTCTTACAAAATGTTGAGAGCTAAAGTACTTTAAATACAAACTATTCTTAGTTACTACTATAAATTTGATGATTATTGGAATATGAATGTAATAAAGACAAATAATAACATTCTTAAAAATAATACAATAAAATATTACAGATGAAAAGATGTATACCTAATGTTCACAATTCCGGACCTAAAATAAAACATATAAAAACAAAATATTCCATGTTGTGATCTACAATTAACTAAACCATAAAAATGCTTCGCATCAATAGAAAGATAAAGAATAATACGAAAATATAATAAATATTACAAGTGAATATAAAGTGATTAATGGAAACGAGTGTTACCATAGAACATCTATTAATTTCTCAAGAGAGATATGAGAAAAATTAAAAATAATAACTAATATAAAAAATTCAATTAAACATAAAAAAAGTTTCATCAAATCAGCAGAGGTGGTGGTTGAGTTCGGTCCATCGTGCTGACCAACCTTTTCCACTTCATACCTATCCTTGGAATTAACTTTGTTACTTTGTAAGGGCCTAAGAACTTTGGTCTTAGTTTCAGTCCAGCTCAAATTGGGTTCTTTGGATGGCAACTAAATCACCTTCTTTGTATAACGAAGCTTTCTTTCTTCTTCTGTTATACGTCTTTCTATTTTCAGACTGTAGGGTTTCAATGTTCTTTTTTGCATCGTTTCTTAAAAATTCGCGTTGTTCTAGTAATTCTTTCGCCATTTCTTCTAGAAGTAAGTCTTTGATTAGGATGTCTTCCTTGTTACGCATTTTGATTCCCACTAATAGTTCGAATGGTGTCCATTTTGTACTGCGACTTATAGTACTATTTAGTATTCTCTGTAATCTGTCGACGTATTTGTACCATTTCGTTGAGTCGTCTAATGATAGTTTGGTGAGAACTGGAATCAAAGTTCGATGAATTCGTTCAACTTGTCCGTTTCCTCGAGGAACACCTGTTGCTATTTGTAGATGTTGAATGTTCTCTTCATCACAGTAGTCGTTGAATAATTTTGAAGTGAACGCTGAACCTCTATCAGAGATAATTCTGATGGGATTACCAAAGGTCTTCCGCTGTTGTTTTAGTTTTTCGAGGGCACTTTCAGCAGACACAGTTTTGACGGGATATAGCCAAGTAAATTTGGTAAATGCGTCTACTACGGTGAAAATGTGTTGATAGCTTTTTGTTTGTGGAGGGTAAAGGATCAATGAAGTCAACATGGTATGTACTTAAAGGAATGCTTTCCTTAGAAATAGGATTCAAAATCCCTTCCTTTTTGCCAGTTTTCTTATTAGCTAAGATACATGGAACACAATTAATTATTACTTTTTTAACGACGTTGGATAAATTTGGGATAAAAATTCCTGTTTCACAATTTCTTCTGTTTTTCCTACTGAGAAATGACCATTTTCGTGAATCAATTTAATTAGTTCAGCTTGCATTGCTTTAGGTGTTACAATTAATTCTCGACCATTTAAGTACTTGTAGAGTATACCATTTCGCTCAAAAAATTCTTCTGATTCTTGCTTCTCTAGAAGTGATTTCAATGTTTGGATGTTGTCATCTTCCTCTTGTACGTTTTTAAGCTTTGAAGTTAATGTATCATTGCATACCATCATTACGGGATATCGGCTAAGAGCATCGACGTGCTTCATACGACTTCCAGCTCTGTGCTCTATTTCATAATCGAATTCTTCTAATTGAAGCGCCCATCTGGCTATGCGAGTAATTAGCTCCTTTTTTGCATAGTCTTCTGAAATGCTGAACAGTCAGTTACTATTTTAAAGGGTTGTCCTAAAAGATAAACACGAAACTTCTTTAATGCGTTGATAATTGCTAGTACCTCTAATACCTGTCATACTTTTCTTCTGCTGTATTTGTTTTTTTCGACATGTAGTAAACGGGATGTAACTTTCCATCTTCTGCTTCTTGTAACAAAATTGCGCCGTACCCTTGTTTACAGGCGTCTGTATGCAGTTCTGTTTTTCTTCCATACTTGTAGAGGTGCAAGATTGGGCCTTCCGACATGATTTTCTTCAATTTTCAAATGCTTCTTTTTGTTGAATCGAAAACAAAAGGGTTTTCTTTTCTTGTTAAATCTCTAAGTGGTTTAGCTATCTTTGAATAATCCTTGATGTACTTGCGGAAATATCCAGTTAAACCAAGAAAACTTTGTACTTGTTTTTATTGTTGTTGGTTCTGGAAATTTTCGGACAGCTAGTGTCTTCGTGGGAGATGGTTTAATAGTTCCGCTTTCTACAATGTGACCTAGAAATTCAATTTTCTTTTTTAAGAATTGGCACTTCTTGAACTTAATTTCTCTAATCCGTATTTCTTTGCGACTTCAAAAATAATTTTAAGTTTTTCGAGACCTTCCTGTTCCTTTTTCGCTGGAATGACGAGATCATCTAAATAACTGATTACAATTCCTTTCCGAGTAAGATCTCTAAATATACTTGATACGTAGCGTTGGAAAACTCCTGGACTTGTGCTTAGTCCGAAAGGAACTTTGTTGAATTCAAATTGTCCTTCTGGGACGATAAAGGATGTATACTTTCTGCAATCTTCGTCAACATCGACGTGAAAGAAACCATTGCGTAAATCTAATGTAGAATATACCTTTGCTTCTTGCAAAGTGTCTAAAACATCTTCGATGATAGGTAACGGAAATTTATCTTTCACAAGCTTCTGATTCAATTTTCTGTAGTCAATGCACATTCTCGAAGATCCATCTTTCTTTTTACCATTACGATTGGACTTGCATATTCCGCAGAACTCGGACGTATAATGCCTTCGTTGAGCCATTCTTCTATCTGTTTGTTTACTTCTTGTCTTTCTGTGAAAGCTAGTCGACGAGGAGGTTGACAGACTGGTTCTTCGTCTTTTAAAATAATTCTCATTGTGACGTCAGTAGATGCTGTTTTTCTGGCTTGTAGTCTTGAATTAACTTTTCAAGTTCCTTCTTGATTTGACGATTTTCAACATGACGTAGGTCTAGTTCTTCTTGAAGATTTTCAGCAGATATTTGCATAAGCTGTGCATGATTCTCATATTTGTTGAATTTAACTCCTTCTTTAGTAAAACTTATCGATGCTTGTTCCAAAAGATCTGATCCAATAACTGCTTCGAATTTTAATTTATCAGTCGGTACAACATGCCAAGTTAACGAGTAATTTTCATCATCTATTTTGAACTCATGTTCAAAGGAACCGATAGTTGTCACTTGTGCTTCACCAATACCTGTGAGAAGCATCTTGTTCTTTGATAATTTTGTTGGATCCATTATTCTTCTGCTTGAGTTTTCTCGAAGCAAACTTACGGTACTACCACTGTCTATGAGCGCCGTGATTTTCACCTTTCCAAAAAATATCTCTTTAGTACGTAAACCTTCCTTAACGATGAGTGTGCAAGTTTCTTTTGAGGTTCTTTTTGAATTTCTGTGTGATTTTGAATAGTTCGTCTGAGCATATATATGCTTGGAAGAATTGTGATTTGAGTGTTTCTCGTAATTTTTGTTGTAATACCCTTTCTGAGCGCTGTCTTGATATCTTTGAACAGATTCGTACTTGGTAACAGGGGCTTCGTAATGTTTGTTGTAATTCGTTGACGCTGGAAACTTCTTATCTTTCTTGTTATACTTGAATTTTCCTGGTGATTCATATCTGCGATTCTTTTCTGTGAATCTGAATTCTTGTTTCTTCACATTTGGACCACTCGATTTTTGTTTCAGAGTCCTTTTAAAGTCTTCGAATTCTTCTAGTTTTTCTGCTAATTGAACAGGGGAGTTCATATTTGCCCATTCATCAAGATAATATTCTTTAAATTCAAAAGGAGTTTTTCGTTTGAGTTGATCTGTTATGATTAGATCTGATAACTTGTTGAAAGTATCTATCTTCAATCCATCTATCCATCCGTTTGAAGTAAGTGTTTAACTCATGGTAAAATCAATCCATGTTCTTTCAGATGCTTTTTGGTGAGTGACAAATAGTTGTCGAAACTTTTCTGAGTTAGTTTAAAAGCGTTTCAGCAGTAAATCTTTAACGTGTTCGTAAGAGTTAGCTTTATCGTCAGGCTCTCTCGCTATGATGTGAGATACTTCCGTCGGTAACAAGCCTAACAGATGAGAAACCCAGTTTTTCTTGATCAATATTCAATCTCTGCGCTTGACGTTCAAATAATTATAGATAAAGACTGATGTCTTCTTTCAAATCAAAACGATGTATAAACTTTGAAACTTCTTTGACGAGAAATTTAGTATCACTTTCTTTGGATGTATCAGCGCCTAACTTGGATTGTGTTTGGATTCTTAACTTTTCCAACTCAAACTCATCTTTGCGTTTTGCTCATCTAACCTCAATTGTTCGAAGCGTAATTTTTCTTCTCGTTCTTCAATGCGTAATTTTTCTTTTTGCTCTTCAATGCGTAAATTTTCTTCTCTGGCTTTGCGATCCTCAACAATCGTTGAATGTATGTTTTTGGTCAGTTCTTCGTCATAATCTTCACTACTAATAATTAGATCTTTAAGTGTGGCGATGGTCATTGATTTATCGAATTTTAAATTTAATTCCGTGGCTAAGACAAATAAATCTTCGCGTCGACCTTTGCCAAGATACGCCATTTTAAAATTTAAATATAAGTTTAGATAGTAACCAAAGGAATAAACAAAATTGTTACGCGTTCAAACAAAAACAATGATGTTGCTATTGGCAATTCTCGTTTGCATTTACAAAAATTCTCAAGTTAAAATGATATTGCATCAAAATACACTAAATATACATTGAAATATTCAAATTCTATTCATTTAGAAATATTTTAAACCAGTAACGTGTAAAGACAACAATGCGAGCTAAAATACGTAATGCTTAATTTAAAGTAGTCAAATCATTAATTTCAACTAAAAACAAAACCTTTTTTTTAAACCATTTAATATATCAGTTATCTCATTTCGTTATAACAAATGCAAAAAGAATTTGAAAGAAAAATAAATATAAATCTTGTTTAGAAACAGTGATTAAATTAATTGCGATATGAAAAAGTTAAAAGAATATAAAGTTCTTTGCTGAAAAAAGCAAACAATTAGAAGTTATTCAATTAAGAAAAATCTCGTATATATTTTTTATTACACTAATAAAAATAAAATCTTTTTAGGATCTCATCAGCAAATTTAAAGGATAAACACATGTTTCAGCATAATAATTCTGTCAAAAATGAACTCAAAATACTTATATATTAAACGATAAAATACACAACATTAAAATAAGATTATACACGATCCTTCATCAATTTTAAAAACATAGCATATTTCTTTCAAAATATATTTCTGGAATACTCGTAAAAAATAATTAATTACTAAACATCTGCAAGAGAAATGTTAAACTATATGAGTCATCGAAATTACGATCGCAACGAAACGGAAAAATGTTTAAGAATGTAAGAAACATTAATCTCTTAGTTCAAGGTCGATGACGCACTTTTCGTACACACATGAAATGCAATTCGTTAATAAATGGCATACAAAATAAAAAAAACTTGAACACTACCTACGACTTTCTTAATATTTTAAAAGATATTCTTGTAGAAAATTTTAATTGATACGATTTCTGTACACATAGAAAAATAGTATTTCAGAAAAACACACATGATATATAAAAATATAAATTACTTCATGAAATCGACTACAACAATTTTTTCATAATCAAATTAACGTTGACTCACGTATTCTTTTAGATTTTTTTCCTTTTGAAGAACAATTTAAAAAGTACCTGATACAGTTGACGACGTGTGATTAATTACTTGAAAACAAACTTCAAAGGCTCCTGGATGTGTTCACTGGACTCGTGAAACTCTTGTAGTTGTTGTACACGGCTGAAAATAACTTGAAGCACCTAAATGTTAGTATGTTATGAGAGGCAATCCGCATTTTCGATTCAGTCCGCTTGTAAATTAGGCGTGCAGCCAAAAATGGGTTGTTGTTTTTTTAAAGAAGAGAGAAGGTTATCAACTTATTATTTAGAGAAGATTTTCGAAATCAAATCCCGGCCGAACCCCCAATTATTTCTGTGGGAGTCCGAATAAATCTTCGAATAAAAATCAGACTCTTCAGAAGGCGGGATTTTAGATTGGCGAGGTGGCTTGTCTAGGGGTAAGTATTTAAGGGTGAGTGATGAATTAAATGAATCTAAGTCATTAAAACACGAATACTTCTTTTAAGTAAAAGAGAGAATTTATTTAAAGTTAAAGGAAAATATTTACAAAAAAAGATAATTACAAATAGAAAGAAATGCAGGAATTAAGTTAATTAAAAGTTGAGTAATACCTTTAGAAGACGGGGAAATGAACCTTTCTCATTATTGGACGTTAGGACTGGCGGTGCCGCGTTGGGCGCGGAAATGCGGTAGACGCGATGTGTTGATCAAGCAGTAGTTAGTTGGCCTCTGCCGAAAAATTATTCAAGCCGGAGCTACGAAAGCTCACTAGGTGGCGCTGCTTTGGAATGCAGTAATAAATCAAATTGAGATTTATGGTCCTCTGAAAAGGATATCACTCAACCTTTTTACAAATGTTTCAAAGGGAAAATCCTACATATATATATATATATATATATATATATATATATATATATATATATATATATATATATATATATATATATATATATATATATTATTTAATTTAATTTATTTTCTTTATTTTGTACTCATTGTTTAATGTCAGTTTCCTTTAATGTTGAAGCTTGAAGGGTTCGAGGCAGGAATCTATCTTAAATAATGAAATTTGATATTTCTGCACATCTTTCACTAATATCTTTCTCCCCATCTTGGAGTGGGATCACAATGAACATTTTTTTCACCTATCGAAGTTCGGTGTCATCTATTCAAGAGGGGATAGAGGCAATAAATTTTTGGTGGAGAGCCACAGAAGACTTTTGTTTTAGTTTTGGGTGTAGTTACTATAAGTTAAAATAAACGCTTGTGATCCCCACCATCAGTTAACTCTTTTTTGAAGAAATTGGCCTGCTGGAATGGGCAATTCCTTCTTTTACATTTTACTCGTTTGAAAAATAACAGATAATTATGATCTTAATTTGGAATTATTTTATATTTTGTAAAACACAAAATGATATATTAGTCAGGCTGCCTTTTTTTCGTTATTCAAGATTTATAGGTGTGAAAAATTTTAAATTATAATTTTTTGCTTTCGAGAGAGGGGCGGCAAAACTGCTAGAGCTCTCGTACATATGCCGAAAACCTCCTTAAAAAATTGAAGAGCTGCACAGACTATGGTTGGATTAAAAGATTGATAATTTCTTAATATCGCACTATAGGACGATGAGCCTCGTCATTTTCAAGTGCGCTCAAGTAACAAATCCTTCTCTCCTAATTTTTTCATCGGGCCGATGTGAAAGTAAAATGAGTCTCGACACATTTAACGATCATTAACCCCTCACGGTAGTTCTTCAGTATTGTAATCCACAATTTGACAGAAACAATGTTATCCATGAGTTCATGGCCTACTACAGACTGTGGGAGCTCAGTTAATTTTTTAAGAAATTAATAGATTAATTCCTTAAAATATTAGGATTCCATTCTACAGGAGGCCTTCGTGTACAACAATGGAGAAGGAAATATCAGTTCAAATATTATGTGACTGATTGTTTACGGATGACGTAATAAAAATCAACATGAGGGCTACTGGCGAAGGACCTTGTCATTTCGAAACACAGTCAAGTAACAAGACGACACCTGAGCTGGCACCCCACTCTCCGAACCTCCACAGCCCACCAACATAAAAACCTCAATAGATTCCCCTCTGTACTACAGATCTTAAATGAGACAGAAACAAAACCGGCCACGACCCCAGTAGAGTGTGACAGATTGCGAAATTCGTTCTAATACAGTATTAAGTAATCAAAACTCAAAAAGAATATATCTTTAATCTTCTTTTCAGAATGAATTTCCGGACTCTTCTCTTCCTCGTGCTCCTGCTCGTGATTTGTTCGAGTGCCCACCACCATGGTCATCGGAATGGACAGGAGATTGGCTACATGTTGGCTGCAGGCATGCTAGCTAAGATGCTGAGTGAGCACCACGGCCACCACCACTGCGGCCATCACCATCCAATGCCCATACCCATCCCCATACACCACGGACACCATCACGGCTAAGAGTTCGACACTCCTCGTTCGAAACAGCAGACTTGAGTGCTTGTTCATGTGACCAAAGCAGAAGAGAGTGACTTCGTAGAAAGTCTCTGGTAAAATGTGAAAGGTGCTTCTGTGTAGTTCGGAGTCAGACGTACTTTATAAATACGGGTTGTACATAGGAGTTTTATTTGTGATCATGTAAATAAAACTTTTTTAAAATGTTATGTTTGTTAGTTTTCTTTATACTTAAATATTTCATCTGTGTGTAATCGAATACCTCTTAAATAAAATTCAAGAACGCTCTATTTAAATATAATTTTCTTATAGTCTCAAGATTCCTTTCAAACTCAATTGCTTTTTTTCCCCATGGATAATTTGCCTATCTGTAAACTGTATTCCGAATAATGTTTGTTACGTCAAGATTAAATGTAAATAAACATTATCGTTTGGTGAAGTAGTTCATGTACTACTCATCAAGATTAAATGTAAAACCATAATCATTTGGTGAAGTAGTATATGAATTACACAACGAGATAAAATGTAAATAATGTTCTTAATTGCTGTTCTGTGTATAAATGTTTTTATTGGAATAAATGACGGCTTAGTTTATTTCTTGGTGCCGTAAACTAATTTAAAAGTAACTTTAAATACGTAAAAATGTTCGTAAAATCCCGATAATGTACTCCGTTTTATTATTGAACATTAGAGGGGACGTGTATATTCGAGATTGGAAAGGGAGATTTTTGGAAATTTTCACCATAAATTCCCGAAATAACCGAACAAATCTCGAATCTCTTAGTATTGCACATGTTAGAAGGATATTGCTTGCTTGATGGATTGGAAGTTTGGAGAATGGCGTACCAGCTAAAGTGTCTCGTCACTTCACTAAATGTTTAAGGTTCTTCCCTAAGAATCCTCGTATTGCTTCGAAATACAACAATATTATTTATCGATCGGCGATTGAAAACAAAACAAAAGGCCTCAAGGGATATTACAAAAAAAGGAATGAGTGTGCTTTAGACCATACGACTGAAGTAAAACTTTAGCTCCATCTCTATCTATGTATGTATACAATGAGCCACAAAAATGTTCGTACACTTGCAATTTCTTATAAAATTTAATGTTTTCGATTAATAAAAATTAATATACTGTAATTGTAATTTTTTAATGATATCTGCAACTTGTCCTAATGGAATGGCATAATTAATTTTCTAAAAAAATACTATAACTATTTTTTTAAAAAATTAATAAAATCAAAAAGCTACTAGACAATTACGCCACAAAAGTCTTCGTACACTTAACAAAAATCTCAACTTAGCTTTAAACATTGTATTTCTTTCTTAATTTAATACTTAGTAGGATATCTTTTAGTGTCCACAACAACTTTTAAGCCTCTTGTTATAGATTTAATCAGTTTTTTGTAGTTTCTGCATCGATTTTCCTCCATGCTTCTGTGATTATTGTTTTTTACTTCACATTTCATGTTTATGTGTCATGTTTTCTTTTTTTACATCAAAATCTCCCCAAATATGTTCTACTAGGCTAAATTAAGTGTTTAAGGAGGTGTTTTCATAATTTGAGGACAGTTATAGAGACACCAGTGGTGTACATTAAAAAAAGTGCGCTTGGCGTCATTATCCAGTTAAAAAATGAAGTCATTTCAATATCAAAGTTTTGGGTAGATAATTTAAAAATTTTCATTAAAATATTTAAACAGAGCTCATGATTCACAATACCAACAAAAAATACCAAATTATCGAATTATGTGGGCGATTTACACCCCCACGCAAGAACACTTCCACCTCCATATTTTATTGATCCAACTAGATTCTTGTGATTAAGTTTCAGAAAATTCAAAATTGACAGCAAATTGACTGGGATGGCAGATAATTCAACATTTTTTATTCTAATCGGCCTATAATAGCTTGTAAATGAAAAAATAAGGAGTTTAATCCCATGAATTTATGTGGAACAAGAACTTCTCCACCTCCTTGCTTCAGCATTGAAATGAAGGTGTCCTGGCGTAGGGGTGTAAATTGGCCTCAGAATTAGGTAATTTGGTATTTTTTATGGTATTGTGAATCATGAGCTCTATTTAAATATTTTAAAGAGTAATTTTAAATTATCCGACCAAAATTTGGCTATTGGAAACGACTTAATTTTTTAACAGGGTAATGATGCCAAGCGCACTTCTTTCAATGTACGCCACTGGTGCCTCTATAACTCTCCCCAAACTATGAAAACACCTCCTCAATCACTTTATTTAGCCTAGTAGAACATATTTGGTGAGATTTTGAAGTAAAAAAAGAAATGACAAATAAACACAAAATGTAAAAAAAAAAATCACAGAAGAATGGAGGAAAATCGATGCCGAAATTACAAAAACTGATTAAATCTATACCAAAACGCTTAAAAGTTGTTGCGGACACTAAAAGATATCAAACTAAGTACTAAATTAAGAAAGAAATACAATATTTAAAGCTAAACTAGCTTCATGGCCCGGCGTCTTCACGGGCTATCTCTACTTTTATATAAATTTTCTCTTTCCTTCACAAAATCAGAACTTCTAATACTCATTTTCAAAATGACTTCCACCCCACCCTCCACCGCTTAGCCCGGCGTTGCTCGGGCTGACACCAGCAATTCTGTGTGTGTGTTTGTACGCGCACAATGTGAGTGATTTCTAAAATTAGGTCAAAAAATTTCCCTTTTTCGAAATTTGTTCTATTCCACTTATTTTTGATTTAAGACAGGTTTCTTTCCCCTCTCTATAACCCGAACACGTTTTTTTAATGTAAAATATTGTTCTATCTTCCCCTCCTTCTCGCAAATAAGATATAACTTCAAATTTTGATATATGACTTATAAAAAACAGCGTTAGAATTAAAAAATTATTAATGGGAAGCAATAAAAAGAAAACGATTCTGATGCTAAGAGTAAAACAAAAAACGTTCATCGTTTTTTAATAATAGTTAATTTCTAAGAATCTAAAATAATAAAATATAGATTTCAGATTTGCATGAATCAATCAATCCTTACATATAGTTAGCTTAAAAATGTCTCTAAAATGTATTTTGATCCAAAATAACAGATGATGTACTTTTTAATTAACAAAATTCACTTAGCAATGAAATTATTGAAATAATCCTTTTAAAAAAACATATATATATATTTATTAAAATCAAATTTCTGTAAGTAATTAATAAAAGAAAAATTTACAGATAGCTATTAAAACGATTGCTTTTTTCTGAACGTTTAAATGTTTTATTATTATATAAATATATATAAGTTAGAAAAAAAACATTATGGGGGAAGCCTAGATATACACTGGTGTGCAAAAATTAAGGACGAAGTCGAAAAATTAGCATATCAGCTGAACGAAGAGGCAGAGCGGACAGAAAGACCAATCAGGAGATTAAGTAAGGTGATGTAAGGTAGCACATGCGCAGATATGCAGGTAGACGTAATGGGGGAGTGTCTGAGTAGTATAAAGCATGTTGTCGGTGTAAGATCAGTATTTCTGGCAAAGAGATTGCACGCCGTATAGCAGTTAAAATCACACCGAGTTGCTGCCTCAGCGAGAAATGGCGAATAATCAATCTGTTAGACGACATCTGGATGCTTTTACCCGAGGTCGAATCATTGGGAAGTTGGAGGAAGGCCGCAGTGTGACAAGTGTGGCTGCAGAGTTCGGAATTGCTCACAGCATCGTTTCACGACTTTGGAGACAATTTCAAACTACAGAAACAGCTATCCAGGGGTTCAGTAGTGGTCGTCCACGAGGAACCACACCCGCAGATGACCGGTACATTGTCTTACAGGCTAGAAGAAACAGGCGGCAGACAGCGGGAGAAATCGCTAGACACACGACACAGGCGACTGGACGACCGATATCGCGTTTTACCGTGGCCAAAAGACTGCACGGTGGTGGTCTGTTTGCACGACGCCCTGTACAGTGTGTACCTTTAACGCCTGCCCATCGGAGAAGGCGTTCTCTGTGGTGCCTGGAACACCGGAATTGGAGAGACAATGAATGGAGACGAGTACTCTTTACAGATGAGAGCAGATTCAGTTTGAGTAGCGATTCCCATCGCATACTCATCTGGAGAGAGCGGGAAGCCGCAATCATCCCTCGAACATCATTGAAAGGGACAGGTATGGAGGTCGCGGTGTTCTCGTTTGGGGAGGCATCATGCTTGGTAGTCGTACAGACCTTCACATCTTCGACGCAGGTTCAGTCAACGGGACTCGTTATTGTAACGAGATTCTTCTTCCATATGTGCGTCTTTTTAGAGGCGCTATGGGTCTGCAGTTCCTTTTCATGGACGACAATCCCCCATGTCATCGCACAGTAGCTGCCGAACAGCTCTTAGAGAGTGAGGATATTGAACGTATGGATTGGCCGGCACGATCTCCGGATCTCAATCCCATCGAGCATGTATGGGTTTTCTAGGCAGATGCTTGGCAGCTCGTACCTTACCACCAGTAACGATTCGGGAGCTTCGATTGGCGATGCAAGACGAATGGGCAGCAATGCCTCAACAACTCATTGACACCCTCATTCTCAGCATGGGAAAACGCTGTGAAACCTGCCTAGCAGTCAGGGGAGATCATATTCCCTACTAAAGACAGGATGTTTCTTGCTGGACACCCATCACAGGAATGTTTCGGCCTTCAGTCGCATTGCGCTCCATGCTACTTTTTCGATAAAGCTTCTTTTTATCCTTCTGATTTCTCTTTTAGTAAGTGTTGCTTACATTACACATGTCCTTACGTATTGGGGATCTTACGGTATTAAATGTGTTGATTTGGAAAGCTTTTGTACAAAGTTATATTGAAAAAACCGTCTCGTCCTTAATTTTTGCACACCAGTGTATATATTTATATACATGTACTGAAAAAAACATTAAAAAAAATCTATCTAATAAAAACATTTTGATATTTTATTTTAATTTTAAACTTCAAAAAATGCAATAAAAATAGTGCTTAAAAATTTCTCGCAAAAAGGAGAAAAAACGAAAGTATTTTTTGAAAAATTGTAAGAAAAAATAGTTTTTGATATTCAATTTCGCCAAATCTGGTGATTTCCAATATTTATAGGCGCACATTCTTTTCTAGTGTAACCTTTCATCAAACGTAGAGGGCTGAGAAGAAAACGAGTTTTCTTGCGCCAAACAGGTTTTCGCCGCCAAACTCAGAGCTATTGTAAAATTGATTATTTTTTTAAAGTTTTAATTTGTTTTCGGGCTTCATTTTTAAGTTAATGCTTTCAAACTTCATATATCAATTGAAAACAACGGTAATTTATAAACAAAAAACTTTAAAAAAAAAGTAATGTTTACATATTTCTCGCAAAAAGGGAAAAAAAGAAAAACGCATTTTTTTAACCGTAATTTTTAAGATATTTTATCAGTCTTTGTACAGATTACGTGTAATATTCTACACACGGAAAAAAAGTGTCGTGATTTTTTTAAATAAAAAAGCTATTAAGTATTTAAATAAAATTTTGAGTATTTTTTGAAAAATCGTAAAAAAAAAAGTTTTTGTCATTAAATTTTTTTAAATGACTGATTCGAAAAGAGAAAAGCATGAACTTTTTTAGTGTAAAATATTTTTTTTTCCATTAACGCGAAAGAAAGTGCAAGCGAAACAACTTAGATTTCGCATTAAAAAAAAAGGAACCGATTTCAACCCATTTTTAATTTATCGTAAAAAATACGAAACATAATTATTTTGTAAAATAAATTATAGCATATCGTGGCGAAATAAATGATCTTTTCAAATCTGTAATTAATTTTTGTGTGAGTTTCATGAAAAAAATTAGATCGCGTTTTAAAAACGTCTGAAAAAAAAAGAAGTTCCGAATTTTCCCCTGGTGGTGAGAAATGGTACTAATTATGTGTTTTAAGATTTTTAATTAATATATTTTTAACTAATGGGAATATTGGAATATGAATGGTCAAAACGGATATTCCTCGGATTCCCAAAATTTTGGTACCTTCGTCGAGTTTCTGCGTCGTGCGGTTCGTGAGACAAGGGACGCATACATAGATAGATACGTTTATTTACCTACGAATTTTAATAGTGTAGATTGAGATTTTTGTTAAGTGTACGTGTGGCGTAATTTTTTAGTAGATTTTTGATTATTAATTTTAAAAAAAATAGTTATGCTATTTTTAAAAAATTAATTATGTCATTCCATTTAGAACAAGTTGCAGATATCATAAAAAATTACAATTACAATATATTAATTTTTATTAGTCGAAAACATTAAATTTTATAAGAAATTGCAAGTGTACGAACACTTTTGTGGCCCACTGTATACATATGTATGTTTATATATGTATATGTATATATGTATAATATAAACATGTATAATCATATAACTGTATTAATTTTCTACAAATATTTAAATTTATTGTGGGTTTTCATCGATAAATTAATATTTTTGAACAGATTTTTTATTTGTATTCATTATTTTCATTATCGGACACATCAGTAATTACTGCGGTTGATTGTAAGACCGAGACAATAGGCTTATGGTATGAGAAATATATTCCTCCTTACCTCTTTACCACCTTGACCGGAACGGGATACATATTCAAGAGTTCTTGAAATTTCAATATACCCGCTAAAAGTTCCAATCTTCGTTTATAAGACGACAAATTGGAGTCATTTTCTTGAAGCATGCCTGGGACAATGTTTTTTTCCAATTCAGAGATTAAATTTTTCAAGGAAAAGGCCATAATTATGAGTGCTTTCAAAACAGCAAATAAAATTGAACTAGCAATTCAACTGAGGAATAAGTTTAGAGCTGCAAAAACATTCCTTATAAACACACATTTAAAAAAAAAAATTTTTTTTTAGTTCTCTAAACATTTTATAAGCTCAGTGCATTTCTTTAATAATCAATTCATATTGAAATTTTATCCTGGACACCTCTTTGATCATTTATTTTGACAATTTATCGTACCGCCATGCCAGTCGTTTCGGCTCCATGCTCTTGTTAACCAGATTGCTTAGTGTGTGGTCGGGGAGCTGTGCCTCCCCATGATTGTGCCATCCATGTTTTATTGGAATCGATGGTGTTTCAAGAACGAATGTTGCACGGCGAGCCCACCGAAGCAAGATTGGAGGAAATTTTACAGAGTGGAAAGGAATATTTACCTAGAGCCATGCATATGACGGACCAAAATAGTGTACGTTGGCAGACAATGTATCACTATGTCAAAAGTGGCTTTCCACGACACTATGGAAATTCTTCACAGAGATAAACTTTTTTCCACAGTAAACTAAAATCTGAAGGGAAAATAAAATCTGAACAAAAAATGAAATCTATGAATCATTTTGAATGCCGAATTGTCGTCTTCGAGTTTTGCTACCCATGCGGGCGTGAGCTACAAATTATCTCCCGTCTTGCACGTTTTCCCGCTCTGGGTCCAAGACTTTATCGAAAAGGCCGTGGCTCCATGGATGGATTTTTTTAGTGTCTTCTACCCCTCGTTGTACAAGAGTATCCAGACCCCCAACCTTCCTTTCCAACCCATTGGCCCACACTATTTTGCTGGACCCTCTCCTGGGTGCATAATGGTTCAACCCTGTTTTCTTTCATAGCCCATCCAAAGCCACTTTCTGCTTCTCTCTCGTCGGGGTCGAGCCAATCAAAAGCCACTTCCTGCTTCTCTCTAGTATAAAAGCAGGACTCGGAAAGCCAGTCGCCTCATAGACATGGAGGCCGACCACGCATTTCAAGTATACCTGATCCAATACCAGGGAGTGCATCTCTCTGATTTCATTACGTTTATGACGCAGTTTCGAATCATTGTCAACGGCTTGCAACCTCCCGAGATTATTGACCTCCACACTGACACTGAACAGCGTATTGTGGAGCTGCTGACCAAAGTGCTCCCTGATCATCATTCTCTGGACATTCCTCGCGTCAGAGCCTTTGCTCGTTCTGAACCAAAGGACGTGTCCAGTGACTACGTGGAGCAGGAGGCTTCCAAAGGAAAAGGAGCCTTCATTCAAGCTCTGTGGACTCTGTATGCCAAATCCAGCTTATACCGTTTGGCATATAAGGCTTGGAAACGACATGGTCTGCAAAACCTGACCACGTGGACTCTATTGGCTCAAGCGGTGTTGGATGGATGTTATGCAGAGAAATGGCCCGATACCGTGTTTCAAGTCCCCGACGTGCGCTCCATCTGTCTTAGTCCGATGCACTGGCCAGAAAAGACACACTGTGGCCATGGGTTTCACTTGCAATGTTTGTTGCAACACCTGTACGTGAGTAATACCTGTCCCCTCTGCAGGGCTCCCAACCCATTGAGAACCTCCTAGAGACCGTGATGAGCCCCAGAAAAATGAAAGAACTGGAAAGGAGCATAGCTCTGGACCAGTTCTCCCATTTTTTGGGGCTGCTCTAGACGCCAAGGTTGGCTTCCAAAGCGTATCGGGAAGCACAAGAGTTGTCTCGCCATCATGGTCGAAAATTGAAAGAATGAAATGTAAGAAAATTTAAAAAGGACTCTGGAAGAAAAGATGAAAGGTTTCACTAAAAAAAATTTTTTTTAGTATAGTTTAAAACTTTTTACTCTTCATGATTGTCCCAAGAGTTTTTCCACACTCAAGGTTTAACCGCTCATCCATGGTGCCTTGAATCGTCCATCAATGTTGGTACTGTGACGGACGCATTTAAAGACGCCACGGCTTCCTTTTGCAATCATTGTTGAATCGCATCCTGTTTGAAACTGATGGGAGGCCACCGGCCCCTGAGATACAGTTGTAATTTTTGCATTTGCCCTGTTTACAGGAAATAGGGATTACACAGGAATGTGGGTGCGTCGAAGTTCAACGAACCTGATGGCCGGCAAGGCTGTGTTCTTACGCGGACAGTGGAATCCAATCAGGGTGGTAGATTTGATAGTAATGAATCCGTAGCGAATTCTTTTCCAAGTGGTGCGGTCGGCTTTAAAAACTGGTCCGCGACAATTCTTGGGGCTTTTTATCCCTCTTACGTCTGCCAGAAAAAAACCTCCCGTTGTGAACCGAACTCGCTGCCCGAGGTCACCCTTCCGTTACTCCTCTCTTCTCAGATAAATACTACCCTTGTAAATTTTAACGTTTTTTTACCAATATGTTAATCAATAAATATGATTGTTACCACTATACGATCGGACTGTTAATTTAGTGAAATGTTAATTTGCCAATAGAAACTTAACAAATTTTAACTTAAGTCATGATGCGATGTTAAATTAAGAAACTGGGTGTAGGACCGGTAAATTAAATGAACAAACTTGAGTGTCGCATTATCCGGCATCGTGACCAAAATTCGAAATTTTTTTTTCTTTGCACCATCTGGTGCCGTGAATTTTTTTTTCTTTTCATAAACGAGATGATGGGTCACCGAATAATAATCCTACTTCATCTGTTAAACATGTGAAGAATTTTTATTGTGTGCTATTGTGTTTTGATTGTATCTATTACTCAATTTTTCCAGTTGTGAAATTTTTTTTTCTTGTAGTTTTTTTTTATTATTTAGATACTTGGGGATGTGCAATCGGAAAGAAGAAAAAAAAGGTGCAAGATGTCACAGGTACTGGTGCTCTTTTTTCTTTTATATTGATGTGAATTTTTTTTCATCTATGTATTTACGCGAGAGTTGATTGGTTAAAAGTTTTATTTAATTTTCCGAGATTAGGAATTTTCTCTTACCCTGCACGAGAGTGCTTGAATTCAGTTGTTTTAGTTAGAATTTAATTGTTTCTGTTGCAATTTAATCTCGTTAAAAATTTTGTTTTAATTTTTTTAAACATGCCACGTACACGACAATCAGACCCCCTTTTGACGTAGACGGCATCTGAAAAATTTAATCTAATTGACTTGATCCCAATGTATGACGGAGGTGAATCGTTGGGAAAACGTAGGTTCCTAGAAAAAATAAATGATGTTGCAAATTTAGGCAAGTGGTCTAACGCCGAGAAAGTTACTATTCTGAAACTAAAATTAGCGGGAATAGCTGAGGAATTTTTTTTATCCGACCCAACCCACAGTCATTTAACAGAATTCCACGATATCGCTAGAGTTCTCATTTCTAGATTCGAGAGGACCGTCCCGCTATCCACACGGCTCCAACTATTTTCATCATGCATTCAGGGTTCATCTGAAAGCGTGCAAGAATTCGCAGCACGCATCAACAAACTAGGAACACAGATATTTCAGTCAAGTAATACGGCTCAAAACATGCAGGTACAGAACGCTAATGATCAATTGCTACAGTCACGTTTTATTAGTGGTTTGCGAAACGATATTCGTAGATTCGTTTTTGCACGAGACCCCAACAATCTCGAGGAATCAATAAACGCTGCGTTAATTGAGGAACAGAACGTTAAACTGAACCAAATTGCAAATGACGAGAGAACTGGTTTGTCGCCTTTACAAACAGAAACATCGGTCATTTCAGCGTTGACAAACAAGTGAGAGGAAATCAATTTCAGGGTCGAGCGCTTGCAAGAGGCCAGTTCAGTTACGGCTCGCAAAACAGGTGGGGGTCTTTTTCACAGAAGAGAGACTGTTTTCAAATGCTGTTATTGTGACCTTGAGGAACATAGGCAAGTAGAGTGTAGAAAAAAGAGAATGGACGAACGCAAAGCCAATTACCAATCCCCCCCGGGGAAACGCCGCGAGCGAATTTTCTGTTTTCCGTCACCCAAGCACTCATTCTTTCGACCGGCGACGTGTCCATTTCCAAGAATCGGCTTTTCGCGATAATTACGCAGCCCCCAGGCATTCTGCGAACGGTTCGCAAACAACTTCCCGGGGGAAAGGTTTCAGACGCAATACGAGAAACGATAATTTAAACTTCCGCGGAGAAAGCCGATTTTAGATATTATACAATTGGTAGAAAAACGGTTTTCTCCTATTAAATCTAGAGACAATATTTTTGATCTACCAATCGTCAAAGCTAGTGTGCAGGAGTATAGATTCAGAATTTTAATTGACACAGGTGCGTCCGTTTCATTAATGTCCAATTCACTTTTCACTAAAATAAAAAACGAAAAATTTAAGGAATTTAATGTTTCTTTTCAAATTAAAGATGTCAGCGGAGATACAGTAGAAATTATCGGTTGTTAGGAAATACAATTGTCATTGGGGGAATTTCACTTTCAACATATTTTTTTTATAACGAAGCAAGATATTAATGATAATTATTGCGCTATTTTGGGATACGATTTTCTGAAATTATGGAATGCAGTTTTAGATATGGGTAAAAACCGTTTATTAATTAATAAATTTTCAATTCCGCTTATCCATTATTCGCTCCCTCCACGTGCCGTTCAGACTAACTTAATTCATGGATTTTTAAAACACAAAACGTGTGTAGGTCCTCATTCAGTCACAAATGTTCGTATCCACGTCTCAACACTACCTAATTCTACGTCTTCGGCTACTATTCAGGGTTCAGCAAAGTTAAAAAATAAAAACATCCACTTAACTACTTTGCAAATTAATATCGATCCACAAACAAATGACATCATTCTAAAAGTTAGAAACGATTCTGATAACATAATCACCCTTAACAAAAACATGAAAATAATTACTGTCAATAATTATGAAGAATTTTATTCCGATTTTCCCGTTTCTCAAGATATTCTATCCCCACTCACGGAGAAGGATTTTAACCTTTCAGGTTTCGACAGCAAAATAAAAAATAGATTATTTCAACTTTTAATTTCGCACAAAAGTGTTTTCTCTCGCTCTACGGTAGAATTATCTGCGGCCGCTACGGAGCATCATAAAATCAGTCTGCAACTTGACTACCCATTAAATGTCAGATTTACAAGATTCCATTTAATTTAAGAAACGAATTTCGACGTCAGATAGCAGATTTAGAGAAGGCAGGAATTATTTCAAGATCTAATTCTCAGTACAATACTCCGGCCTTGTTTGTCAAGCAAAAAGAAAAATGGCGCCTTGTTTTAGATTTTCGGAAACTGAACGAAATAACTTTGACTCAAGACTTCATTATTCCAACATTGGACGACATTTTGCATGAAATTTCGGATTCAAACTATTTTTCGGCTTTAGACATGAAGTCAGCATTTAATCAAATTCCACTTCACTTTGCAGACAGGCATAAGACGGCATTCTCTACTCCCGACGATGACAAATATGAATTTAATAGACTCTGTTTCGGTTTAAAAAACTCGCCTAAAGCATTTCAATCCATTGCGCAAGAGATTTTGGGAGATTTATTAAACAACGGAGCTTTGGTTTATATAGACGACATTATTTTATTTAAAACTATAGATGAACATTTTGAATTATTGGGTAAGGATTTTGAACGCTTTGAAAGAATTCACTTAAAATTTAATCTGAGTAAATGTCAATTTTTAACAAAGAGTTGTAAATTTTTGGGGTTTGTAGTAACGCCGGAAGGTATCCTTATAGATAAAGATAAGTCCGTTTCAATTAACGAGTTTCCAGTTCCAACGGATCAAAAGCAAATTAAATCTTTCTTAGGGTGTTGTAATTTTTATAGAAGATATATTAAAAATTTCGCAAAACCAGCTCTTCCATTAACGAATCTTTTGATAAAAGATACTCCATTCGAGTGGACATCTGAAACGCAGGAGGCATTCGATGATATTAAGAAAGCCATATTGAACCCACCGGTCTTAGCACTACCCGATCCAAACGCAGAATTACAAATCACGACGGACGCTTCATCTCGCGGCATAGGGGCAGTTTTAGAACAAAAATATCCTAACTCTGAAGTCAAACCTTTATATTTTTTTTCAAAGAAATTAAATCCCTCGCAATCTAAATATAACGCAACGGTTTTGGAGTTCTTCGCAATATATACAGCATTAAATTTTTTTAGACCGTTCTTGTTGGGTAGAAAATTTAAAGTTTTTACTGATCATAAACCTCTCGCCGGATTTTTTTCTAATAAAAATCCTTCTTCCAAAATTTTGCGTTGGAAATTGCCTCTGGAAGAATTTAATTACGATATACACTACATCAGGGGTTCCTTAAATTCAGTAGCAGATCATCTTTCCCGTTGTATCAACAACATCACAATAGCTTTACCTGACTCTAAAGATCTTATTAAAACGCAACATGATCCTGTATTAAGTCCTATTATACAAAAAATTGATCAAAATGACGTTAGCCCACAAGTCAGCAACTATTTTATTAATGGGGAAGGTTTGTTATGTCATTTGTCCAAGCACCCGTCCAGATCACCCAGGTCTAACACCACTAGAAAACAAGTTTGCATTCCACATTGTCTTAAAGCTAGAATTCTCGAATCTGTCCATTCTGAATATGGAGGGCATCTTAAATTTTTTAAAACATATCATCGACTCAGCGAAAACTTCTTTTGGCAGAATATGTACAAAGATACTAAAAATTTTGTTCGTTCTTGCACCGTATGTTTATCTCGAAAAAACGCTTTCAAAATTCCGCCAGCACCTCATCAGCCAATAGAACAAAGTCAAGAACCGGGAGAAACGTGCCATATTGATATTTTCGGTCCTTT
This sequence comes from Trichonephila clavipes, assembly GCA_019973935.1. Taxonomy (NCBI): domain Eukaryota; kingdom Metazoa; phylum Arthropoda; class Arachnida; order Araneae; family Nephilidae; genus Trichonephila; species Trichonephila clavipes. The sequence continues at coordinate 172,202 of BMAU01008198.1, read as the reverse complement.
AAAAACAACCCCTAAAGGTAATATATATATATAGCTATGCTTTATCTATGATAGATGCATTCACAAAATACATTCATATTGTTCCACTTCCTGATATTAAGTCGAGTACGATTTCTAAAGCTTTCTTTGATAATTACATTGTACACAGGGATTGCCCACATAAATTAGTCGTAGATAACGCTACATATTTTAAGAGTTCTGAATTTGTTGAATTTTGCAGAGTTATGGGCATTCATAAAAGACACATATCAAGTTATTCCGCTAATGTCAACGGGAGGGTAGAGAAACCCAATCAATCGCTAGCCAATATCCTGGCATCAATTTCGCAAAATACAAATGACTGGGAGGAGCAACTCCCGCACACCATGTTAGCATTAAACTCAGCGATTCATGAAGCTACATACACATCGCCCTTTTTCCTAGGACATGGCAGGGATATTCGATTATCTTACACTTACGAGAAAAACTCCGACACACCACAAAATAAGTATGAATATGTCGAGAAACTTTTACCGCCTTTGGAGCAAATTTTTAATAAAGTTTTAAAAAATCTAAAAGAGCAGGAGACATCGCATGTTGATTTGAGTACGAGAGCGACAAAGTAACATCATTACGATTACAAAATCGGGTCCTTGTGTTTTATTAAGACGCCTAATATCAAATCTAATTTATCTCCAAAACTCAGACCTAAGTTTGAAGGTCCTTACAGAGTAATAGAGCGTTTTTCTAATGTCAATTATAGGGTTCAACATGTAGAACAATTGAGGAAGAGATTTAACACACATGTCAATCGGATGATTCCATTTATTAAGAGATTCTCATATTTGCACTTAAATAATTTAGATGAGTTGCAACCAGACGAGACGGAGGTTAAGGGTATTGTTCCAAGTCCACGGTATAATTTAAGGGCCCGTGCAGGCAATTCGGCTTATTAATTCACTTACCGCGCTAAAAAATTTTTTTGAAGGAAACTGAAAATTTTTTTTTTACAATTTTTACGCTTCGTCACTTCGAGAGCGCACATCTGGAATGGTACCTGTCTCATTGTTGCACCTTGTTTTATGTCATGTTTGATGTGTTAGTGAGATAAAATTTTGTACTTAGTTATTTAATGAATTCTAGCTCAATTTTTTTTTTATGCAAATTGTTTCATGTCTTGATTTGATGCTTAAATGAGATAATGTTGTATGTGGTTAATATCAATTTTAGCTCTAGATAAAATATTTTTTGGTGCTATGTGTTTTATGCAATATATAAAATTTGTTGTTTGTAATAGGAGTGTTATTTAATTTTGCTATGCGATTCATGTATGCACGTCAATTTTAATTTTATAAATTTTAAGCTTTAATCCATGTTTGCAACAAAAACCAAATTTTGGGGTCTTTGGACAACTGTCATGAAATTTGAATGTTGTTACTATACATATATATTTGACATTTTTCATTTATTAAATAATTTTGTGTTGCGGTTATTATCTAGTATTTAAATTTTTTTTTCATGCAAAAGATTCCTTTATTGAATAAGTTAGTTTATGCTGACTTGATTGTGTATAACTGTGTACTTTTCTTGTTAAATTTTGAGTTTGCATAAAAGATTAGTTTTTTTAGGTGGCAGCACTTTGTTAGAAGAAATTTGATTGATAGTTGTGCTGGTGTATTAATTTTAAGTGCCTGTGTATTACTGAATTGAGATCTTTGGAATTTATGCTTCTTAAGATATGGATAGAGGTGGTCGTTTGAATTTTTTTTTCTCCTTAAGAAATTATGTTGACTCTTTACTTTGTGTTGCTCAAGTTGTTTTGTTCTGTCATATGATTGCTAATTTTAATTTAAAATTTTTCTAGTTTTTCGGTTAGGTGTTTCAATGCTACTTTAATTTTTGTGTTGTTTTTTTTTTTTGTTTGTTTGCGATAGATTTGGAAATTTTTTTTGTTTGCTTAGGGCTCTAATTAAATTGTGGTTTGGTTAAATGAATATGTAGTCAATCATTGTGTCTTGGTTGTGTGCTAAACTGTACTAGGAATTTAATGTTTTGGTTGATATCGATATAGTATTTCTGTTGATTTAGGTTAACTTGTTTTATTCATGGTAGTGCTTGGGTAGATTATTGAATTGAGTATTGATATTAATTTACTTTTTTTATGGTTTTGGATTTTAATTGTAGTTTTGCATTGTTATTTGGAAACAAGTTTTGAGTCAGATAATGATATTGTTAAATTTTATGCTTTGTGTACGCGTAGTTGTGTTAGCTTTGAGTTTGGTTTTGGTGAAGAGGAGAATTTTGATTTAGTATTGTTTGTTTTAGATATTTAGGTTCATAGTTTTTTTTTTTTGCTTGAAGATAATCAGGTGTGCATTTTAGTGTGTTCTAATTTTTTTTTCCGTTTAATTGATTCGAGTGTATATTGTCATATGGAGTTCGTGTTTCGTTGCTAGTTAACAATTTTTTTTGTTCGGATGTTGAGGCGGTTCAGTTAATTGATTGTGCTTACTATTCTCGTTATGGAAATTCTGTGTTGTTGCTGTTTCAAGTTGTAGTCGATAGAAGTTGTAGTCGATAGGGTGTTGTTAAATTTAGAGAAAAGGGAAGGAATTGGCCGGATTGTCCGTGGTGTAGATATTGGATTTTGAGCGCTTTGGGTGTTATGATGGTGTTAATTCCGATAACAGTTGGTTAGATGTTGCGCTGCTTAAATTAGAGAAATTAATTGTTAAATCTTGATAGTAATTGATTAGGCGTTCTTGGCTGTAGTACTTGGAATTTAGAGATATTAAAGTGTAAGGAAAAGGTGAAGTTTTGATAGAAATAGTTATTGCGTGTTCATTATGTTTGCGCTTGGAATTGAGTTTTTCTTTTTTTTTCTGAGATGTTAAGGTTTGTCAATTTTTTTTTGTTAATCTGTTGTTCTGGTTGAGATGAGATTTTAATTGTCGGAGCGATGTTGTGTTTGGGGAATAAGTATTGGTTACATCGATTTTTTTGGACGTTTTGTTTATGAATTAATTCTTGGTGTGCTTAAACGATAAAGGAAAACAACCCATCTCACGCTAGCCGCTGTCCATTTCATTCTGGTGAACTCCTCGGAGAATTTTCGTCGACACTTCCACCCCTCGCGGGTGCCACTGTCCAGGGGTGGAATTTTAGATGTCGGTTCTCTCGGCGCTTTAGGAGGAAATTTCTCCTTCGCGCCCCCCTGCTGTCGCAAGCGAGATCAGAAACTCAGCCTCTCTTTTTCTCTATTTGGTCTTCGTCCCCCCTTGTTGCTTCTTGTTTGTTACTTTTCTCTCGTTGGTGCTCGATGCTAAATTTTTTTTCTAGACGCAATAGCCTTTCTTTCGTAATATTTAGTATTGTTGTTTTAGATATTGAGTTGATAATTTTTTTTTTGGTTTGAAAATGCTGAAGATCAGGTGTGAATTTTTTTTTTTTTTACTAATTGTTGAATGAGTTAGATAAGTTGAGTTAAGGATTTTGTGGAATATTTGAGAAAGTTATTCGAAGGAGATAGATAAATTTTAATTTGATGAATTTGTTGAATAATTGGGAAAGTTTTTTTTTAATGGAGATAGATAAGTTTGCGTTCAAAAGTATGTGGAAAATTCGAGAGTTGTTTGATATAGAAATGGAAAATTGAGTTACAATAATTGTACGGTATATTTGAGATAGTTGTTATGATGTAGAGAAGGTAATTTTGAGTTAAGGATTTTGGGCGATTTCGAGCAAATAAGTTAATGAATATAGATAAGTTGAATTAATGATTGTGTGGTATATTTAAGAATGTTTTGAGATGAATCTAGGGAAGTTCCAGTTGAGGATTATGTGAGATTTTGTGTAAGTAAGCTGATGAGCATAGATGGGTTTTAGTTTGCAGCGACCTTACAGCTCAACATAACGACTCCAAAACTGAACTGAATTGATCTGTTATTCTTGTAGCGTGCCTGATTCACCATGTGTTGTAGTTTTTAGAAGTTTACCTCTTAATTGCTCATTTAATCTTTAAAGTTAATAAATGTTTATTGTTATTTAATTCAACCGTGTTGTAGTGAAGAATGCCTAACCACGCAACGCGGCAGTGGTGACCCCTTTTGGACTTAAAAACACGTAAGCTATTCTGTTCTACTGGCGAATGCAATACAAATTCTTCTACTACGGATGATCAGTACGTAGCGAAAGATTTTTTTTTCTCCTTCTCCTCAAGGCCACTTGAAGCATCTGCTCGGAGATTCGTTTCGCTTCCTGCTTATTCAACAATATGACTAGTGAAACCGTTGAAGTCGCTCGTATTGCGTTGCGGCTGCCGCCGTTTTGGAAATCCAACGTTCGTCTATGGATTGCACAATGCGACCATGCATTCACATTCAGTGGTATCTCCAGTGATGATACTAAGTATTCTGCTTTGGTTGTGAACCTGGATGCTGAAACTCTCTCCTACGTGTCGGACATTGTGTTAAGCCCTCCGAACAGCGACAAATATCACACTCTCTCGCAGCGGCTCATCACCCAATTTAGCGACTCGGAGACTCAAAAAATTAAGAAACTGCTTACTGACCTTCAGCTAGGAGATGAGAAGCCCAGCCACCTGTTGCGAAAAATGAAAGAGCTGTCTAATGGCCAACTCCAGGATGACTTTCTGCAAAGTTTGTGGCTTCAAAGAATGCCACCACATATCCAGACTGTTTTGTCTGCATCCTCAGAGCCTTTGGATAAACTGGCTATCATCGCTGATAAGGTTTCTGAGGTTGTTGGTGCGTCCTCGACTATCTGTGCGGCCACAACTGTTCCTCCACCATCCCAGTCATCTTCATGCAGTGCTCAGCCAACCATGGACTCTCTCGCCAGGCAGATCCAAGAGCTGTCTCTACAAGTTGCTGAACTGACAAGAGAGCGCAATTCCTCTCGCCACCAACGATATAGTTCTGACCGCCGGAGATCATATTCACGCTCTAGGAGTGTCAATAGAGGAAGTGGCATCTGCTACTATCATCGCCGTTATAAAGAGCAGGCCCGCAAGTGTGTTTCACCTAGTGCATTTGCTCAAAAAAAACGAGTAAGTTCTGTCATAGCTGGAATGGCAGAGCCCTCGCAACATACCAGCCGGTTATTTTTATTAGACCGCAAGTCTGGCCAGAAATTCCTCATAGACTCTGGAAGTGAAATCTGTGTCATCCCACCTTCTCCAACTATGAATAAATCACCTCAGTCTAACTTCTCCTTATTTGCTGCTAATAATACCAAAATTCCAGCCTATGGTATGGTCCGTAAAAAACTGAACCTGGGTCTGAGGCGACCTTTTATCTGGACTTTCATAATTGCTGATGTATCATCTCCTATAATTGGTGCTGATTTTCTAAGGCACTTCAACCTTTTAATCGACCTTAAGAAAAAAAGGTTGGTGGATGTGGAAACTTCTCTTTTCACTTCTTGTGTTTTTTCAAATATTGTACAGCCCTCAATCCTCACTGTAGATGCAAACATTAGTTTTAAAAACATCTTATCGGAATATCCAGACCTCAGCAACCCTTCTTTAATTTCCAAATCAGCATCACATGGCACAGTCCACCATATTATTACTACTGGCCCACCAGTCACTGCCAGGCCTAGAAGGCTACACCCTAAACTGTATGATGCAGTGAAGGTAGAATTTGAATTTCTTCTTGCTCAAGGCATTATTAGACCTTCCAAAAGTCCCTGGAGTTCTCCTCTTCATGTTGTGCCCAAATCTGACTCTACAGTTAGACTTGTTGGGGATTACAGGCAGCTGAATTCTGTTACTGAGTTCGACAGCTAACCCATGCCTTATTTGAATGACTTTGCTCATGCACTACATGGCAAGAGGATATTTTCCAAAATAGACATTTTTAAGGCATTCCACCAAATCCCTATAGCTGAGTGTGATATTCCTAAGACAGCTGTAACAACTCCATGGGGTCTTTACGAATATACCCATTTGTGTTTTGGCCTTGTGAATGCACCACAAACCTTTATGCGATTCATGCATGAAGTACTAAGAGGACTTCCTTTTTGTTTTGTCTACTTGGATAATATTTTGTGTTACTCAGAAAATGCTGAGGAGCATCGTTCTCACTTAAGAACTATATTCCAAAGACTGAGCTCATATGGTTTAAAACTAAATATCTCTAAATGTGTATTTGGTGTGACTGAACTCATTTTCCTTGGCCACCTTATCACTCATGATGGCATTAAGCCATTGCCTGACAAAGTTCAAGCAGTTCTTGATTACAAACAACCAGAAACTGTTGGCTCTCTGAGAAAATTTTTTGGACTGTTAAATTTTTATAGACGTTTCTTGCCCAAAGCAGCTGAACAACAGTATCTTTTAAGTGAATTTTTAAAAGGTTCTAAAGGTAAGAAGGACTCAAAGCCTTTAAACTGGTCTTCTGAGGCAATTACAGCATTTCAGAGGTGTAAACAAGCTCTTGCTGATGCTGCACTTCTTGCTCATCCTTCACCTTCTGCCCCGCTTGCTCTTCATGTGGACGCCTCTGATTATGCCATAGGAGGTGCACTTCACCAAGTTGTGGACTCTGAGCTACAGCCATTGGCTTTCTTTTCCAGAAAACTTACTTCATCTGAAAAGTCTTACAGTGCCTACGACCGTGAACTCCTTGCTATTTACTCGGCTATCCGACACTTTCGGTATATGCTGAAAGCTAGAGATTTCACAGTGTTTACTGACCACAAGCCCCTCACTTATGCTTTTAGGCAAAAAAGTGACAAGTGTTCTCCACGGCAGATCCGTCAGCTGGATTTCATCTCTCAGTTCACCACAAATATTGTACACATTCCAGGATCTGACAATATTGCTGCTGATGTTCTCTCTCGTGTTTCTGCAATCACCTTCCCAAGTCAAATTGACTATGACTGTATTGCTGAGACACAACAGACTGATCAGGAGCTTCACACCCTAATAGCATCTGGAACTTCCTTGGAACTCAAAAAGGTAACTTTTCCCAATTCGTCTACTGAAATTATGTGTGATCTATCAACGGGCACAGCCAGACCCTACATCCCAAAACAGCATCGCCAAGATGTTTTCTCTGCTATGCATAATTTATCCCATCTGGCATACGTCGATCAGTGCATTTGATGAAGCAGCATTTTGTTTGGCCATCAATCTCATCAGATGTAGCTAAGTGGGCAAGACACTGCCTAGCTTGCCAAAAATCCAAAATTCATCGTCATACTAGATCACCTTTTTCATCATTTTAAGAACCTTCCCAACGTTTTGATCATGTTCATCTGGATCTCATTGGACCTCTACCTCCATCAAATGGCTACACCTATTGCCTGACAATGATTGACCGTTTTTCGAAATGGCCAGAGGCCCAACCTCTCAAAGACATAACTTCTGAGACTGTGGATGAGGCCTTCTTTTCCTCTTGGGTGTCTCGCTTTGGAACTCCTGCAATTCTCACAACCGACAGGGGCAGGCAGTTTGAGTCCTCGCTCTTCAAAGCTCTTAGCAAACTACTTGGTGTTCAGAAGTGTCGTACAACTGGATACCACCCTCAAGCTAATGGGATGATCGAAGAATTGCACCGCCCATTGAAAAGGGCAATCAAATGCCATGCTACTGAGCGTTGGACAGAAGTACTCCCTATCATCTTACTAGGTCTACGAGCTTCTCTTAAAGAAGATATTCTGTGTACCCCAGCTGAATTAGTTTTTGGGACCACTATTCGACTGCCAGGGGAGATGTTTGACTCTTCCAAGCCAGACGATGATGTTGTGAATTTTGTTTCGAAACTTAAGTCTCACATGCAATCGCTTCACCCTAAACCACCAAAACACCATGGCAAACGTCCAGTTTTTATCCATCCAGGACTGTTGGAAGCAACACATGTTTTTCTTCGCCGAGACATGTTACGTCGTCCACTTCAACAACCCCATGATGGCCCTTTCAAAGTCTTACAAAGGAAGGATAAAGTGTTTTTCCTTGACATCAATGGTAAACGGGTATCTGTATCTATTGATAGATGCAAACCTGCCTTCTTTTTTAACACTGAGGACTTGCAACTACCTCAAACCAAGAATGAAACACCTGCTACTGTGGAACCTAATGCAACAGCTTCAACACCTGCTACTGTGGAATCTGATCCAACAGCTTCAACGCCTACCCTGCCATCTACACGTTCTGGTCGCAAAGTTCATCTTCCAACTAGGTATCGTTGACACTGGAAGGGGAGTATGCAGCGACCTTACAGCTCAACATAACGACTCCAAAACTGAACTGAATTGATCTGTTATTCTTGTAGCGTGCCTGATTCACCATGTGTTGTAGTTTTTAGAAGTTTACCTCTTAATTGCTCATTTAATCTTTAAAGTTAATAAATGTTTATTGTTATTTAATTCAACCGTGTTGTAGTGAAGAATGCCTAACCACGCAACGCGGCAAGTTAATGGTATTGTGGAGAAGTCGATTAATTATTTGGAAGTTGTAGATAAGTTTAGTTAGTGTTATTGAGGTACAGGATATAAACGATCTGAGGTAAAGGCATTTTTGAATTATTGAGGAATCATTTTAAGGTTACTGAGAATTTTAGGTTAGTATAGAATGATATTTGAGTAATTAATTCGATGATTATCGATGAATTGGGTTAGCGGTATTGTTGAAAATTGAGGATCTTTGTTGTTGTTTTTTGTATATTTGTTGCGAGTACAGTGAAACATGGTGATGAGGTTTTTTTTAATTATGTAGAATTGATACATTGTATTACATGGAATGTTAAAAAAGTGATGTTGATTAGTGAAGTGATATTTTTTGGGGAAATTATGTTTAATTATGTGTAGCACTTGTGATAATTTTTTTTTTGCTTTTTTTGTTTTAGTTAAAATTACTTTACTCTGTATGTGTCACCTCATACATCATGGGTTGCATTATCAATTTTATGTTTATAATTTTTTTTCTGAAATTTTCAACTGCATTTGTGATTTCTGGAATTCATTTCTCAATATGGAAATTCGAATGTATTGAATGTAGAAGAATTTTTTTTCTCTCAAATTTTTTTTAAAGTATTAATCTATATAGTAATTTTTTTCAATCGGATTTGCATTGTTTTTCTTTTGTCTTGATTCTGCATTCTGTTTCTTGTGTTGGCGGTTGCCGGCGATCGTCCTATCGCACGAAATGGGATGTTTTTTTCCCCACCTTCGTAAACATTGGAGGTGCATCCTGATCACATGCACACTCATCGTTTGCGATTCTAAATTTGATTACATTAAAAAAAAATTTCTTCAGGTTATATATATGATTCTTAACTATGCACACCCATCGCTTCAATTTCTAATTTTTCACTTTAAATTAATTTTTTTTTACGAAAGATTGTTATGTTGAGGGTTAAATTAGTAATTTTTTGAAACGAAAAGGGGGGAACAAATATACGCTGTGCAGATTGATTCAAAGGAGAGGGTTTTAAATGAGATGATTTTCAATTCAAATGAGATGGTTTCAAATGAGACAGTTTTCGTTTCAAATGAGATGGTTTCAAATGAGACAGTTTTCGTTTCAAATGAGATTGTTTCAAATGAGACAGTTTTCATGATTAATTTCAAGTGAGATGGTTTCAAATGAGACAGTTTTCATGATTAATTTCAAATGAGATGGTTTTCATTTCAAATGAGATGGTTTTCGTTTCAAATGAGATGATTTTCTATTCAAATGAGATGATTTTCTATTCAAATGAGATGATTTTCTATTCAAATGAGATGGTTTTCATGAATAATTTCAAGTGAGACGGTTTCAACAAAAGTCGTTTCAAAAAAGGTCGTTTTCCATTTCCAATCATTTTTTTAAAGGGTCACGGTGCTCAACTATTTTTTCGACCGACTGTATCTATGTAGATTTAATCTATTTTTTTTTTCGATTAACGTCTCGGGGATATGGATCTAACAAGATCCTCCTTCCCTTTAATCTATTTTTACACTAACTTGATTTTAAAGAGAAATACATCCGTAGTTAGGCCACAAAATGTAAACCTGATATTATTCTAAAGACACCTCAACCCAAGCCCTTTCGGCAATTGAAAATTTGTTTACAAACTAAGAAAAATTGTGAAATTTTATAAGAATCCGTAATGTTAGGCTAAAATCGTTAGTTCAGGATTAATTATTTGAATTAGACTAAGTTCAAAACTAATCCTCATTTCATATGACTTGTTGTGTGGAATTTTGTTAATCATTTATGACTAAGACGGGTTTTGTATCCATCTGTCACAATGCTTCTTAATCCTAATCTTTTGTTACTTTTTAAAATTAAAAAGAAATTTCATCGTAAGTAGCTTTATAAATAATAAATATTTCCTATTTTAAAAATATAATAAAGATTTGAATGAAATTTCAGCATTTATATAAATTCCTGTTTTATGAAATCTTAAAACCAAATAGACTTGCCAATTTTTTAAATATCTATATTGATAATAAATTTAGTGTCATTTAAATCCGAAAGTTTATTTTAAAATATTCTTTCTGACATTAACGGGAGAGAGTACGGAACAGCTTTACTATCGCCCACCCTAGAATTGAACTAAAAAAATGGGCATAAAAGATGATATATTGTAGAAAATTTTGAAATATATGTGAACTAAAATGGTTATTCAAATATATAAAAAATGATTTTTAAATGTAAAATCTTGAATTTTTGGTACTTACGTATTTGCGCCTCTGCAGAAAAATGTACGCCTCCATAATCGTGCCTTGATATTAAAACAACGAGTATTTTTACATGTTTTATTTGAAAGCGATTCTCATGGTGCACTTTGGGCTGCGGTGACGCTCATACATAAGTGCCAAATTTTTAAGTAGAAATTAAAAATGTGTTCTTTATTCTCTATATGGCAAATAAAAAAAATCAGCTATATATATAAAACAAGTATAGAAATAGAAAAAATTGTTGCTGGTAGATTTTATTATAAGGAAAATTGTGAATACTTGAATATTTTACCTTTGACCTCTTTCGCTACTTCAAAAAGTATTGCCAACTGCTATATCATTGTTATTAATTTGTTCAAACGCATGCAGGAAAAATTTCCACCATTGGCAGCATATTGTGGCATTTGGCAACGTTCTTTTATTTGATAAAATTAGGCAAAGGTATACTATGAAAGAATTAATTTATGTCATGGTAGAGAGATATATTTGTCTTTTTTTTTTTTTACATAAATAAAATCTCAATTTTTTTAATTGTGTATCAATTGCAATATAATATTACTAAGTTATGCTTAATAAGAAACCTGCAATAGATATATTTAGTGAGCGGCCAATAAATATTTCTGTAAATAAAATTGTTAATTAGTTTGCTAATTCCATCCTTGTTTTAGTAACTTTGGGAAAAGACCTTTGATTATCTAATTCTGATGGGTTGATCATCTTGTGTAAGGTCCTACAAACATGATCTCAATGGAGTCTTCTGCACCCAAGTGGGTCCCTCCCTGGCCCTTCTGGTTTCGTGTCCCAGCTGTGCGTTTCTCGCGCATCCTTGTGATTCTGCTTATTCTTGTGATGGTGCCTCTCTTCACTCATTATTATTTATCTAAAGTATGTTCTGAAATGAAACTTAAATTTTCTTAATTTTGATGGAAGATATTGTCATTATATACTGCTAATATGTATTAACTACTTATTTTACTGGAATACAGAATAACTTTGTTTTTAATAACAAGTTTGAAAATAATTATACTGTAAAAGATAGATTGTAATAATGAATTTTTATACTATACTCTCTCTTCTTCGATATTGGCTGTTTATATAAAATAACCTAATTTTTATGGTAGCAATTTGAGGATGATGCTATAAAAATAATGTTGAATTCACATTTAATTAAAATTTTTCATGATAGTTAAATTAATGCAATGAATTCAATTTGTCTTGATATTCCTCTCTATATTGATTACTTCAACATGATGTATTATATTACTTGTTACTAATTCATTATAGGACTTCGCCAATTGAACTCATAATTTAATGTATAAAATCTAAAGTTTTTTCCTAAATCACATTGAAAGTGTTTATCTTCTTTCCTGTGTTTTATTATTGTAATGTTAGATAAGATGCAGCATTATACTGTTAACTGCAAGCTCAAAAAATTTTCTATATGAAAGTTGTTTAAAGGTTTTTAGTGAAGCTATTATGCCTATGTAATATGGGGCTTATGCAGAAATATAAATTACTGTAGGTATATATTTTTGTTGGTTTTTGACTGTATATTAAATCTGTGCGATAACTTATTATTCTATCAAAACTTTTTAAAAATTTAAAGTAGGATAGTTGATAAAAATTGCTTTTCCAGGTACAGTTCTGCATTTCATCTTGTAAAATTTTGTACATTTCATGCACCATGTGTGTAATATATTTTAAATATATGTGTGTTAATGGAGGGGGTTGCATGTGTAAGAATGTGTATGCTTGTCAATATCTTAACACTTCTAGGTATATTTGTGTCTAATTGTTGCCTAAATATCCAATGTTTTACTTATGTTATATTTAATTGATTCTTGATAAAAAAAATTATAAATGGTTTCTCAAATTCCATAAAATAATATGTGACTGTTGCATAAATACTTGTCAGATTGGAGGAGACAGTCCTGCAGCTGAAGTTCATCGTGGGGGCATACAAATAGAAGATTTGGATTCTTTAAAATCTGTGGACTTGAAAGGGAGAATCGAAGAGATGATCCACATCAAAATCTCTGTCAGTGATGAGCTCAGAGATTTAGAGAGCAAACGTCAGAAGTTGCAGGTTAGGGATTTTTTGCATATTATTAGTTGACAAACCATTAATTAAAACAGTATAAATAATATTGCTTTACTTTCTTATTTAGATTTTACAATTTTATTTTTTTCTTCTCTGAAGTCTGATATCTCCATATTGACTCAGCGGATGGAAGATCTTAAGGTAGATTACACACACCTACAAGTGGAATTGGATCGATTACGAGTCTCTGTAGAGCAAGCCCAATATGCACAGAGGGAGGCCCAGCAGAAATACAGTCCTCTTATCTCACCACCCAAACGTGTTCTGCCTTCTCTTCAAGATGAAATGGTCCTTCGTCCACCTGACCAGAGACGGGTTCGCAATTGCCGCACCCATCTCTGCTTTGATTTTTCCCGTTGCTCTCTCACTTCTGGATTTCCTGTCTATTTCTATCACCCAGATGACATGAGGAGTCCACAGGAACAATTCCTGATTGCTGCTGTTACAGAGGCTCTCAATGTCAATGTCCATATCACTTTTGATCCAGCTATTGCTTGTGTGTATGTGGTTCTAGTGGGAGAAGTAAAAAGTCCAAAATTGATGGAAACATATCTTCATTCATTAAATCATTGGAATGGAGATGGTCGAAACCATATCCTCTTAAACTTGGATGCAAATGGAACAAGCCGCCTGAATGGCGTCAATACTGGTCGAGCTATGATTGTTCGCCCAGGATTTACTGCCAGTGAATTCAGAGATGGATTTGATATAATTGCTCCACCTCTGCTTAATAATAAAGATCAAGTGCCAAAAAATTATCCATACTCTCCTGCTCGTCGAAAGTTCATGCTGTCCTATCAAGGAGAATATAGGACTTCTGTTCTGTTACTGAAAAGTGGATCTAGGAAGCTCTCCTTAACTTTGGATGATGATTCAGATGGAACAGAAAAAGCTTCATCAAAGAAACCAAATGATGATGTGGAAGATGTTATTGTGAATACACTTAAAGAAATGCAGATGTCTAACTTGGGAGATAATTTTTTCTTTCAATTCTCTTGTGCAGGAAGCTCTTTTCCTGGACAAGATTCAGAGTGGCTCCTGTGTGGAACATCTGAGAATCGACTGTCTATTCTTCAGGATTCCACCTTTGTTCTTATTATTAGTCCAATGGACTACAAGATTCTCAGCACACCACAAATTCATATTCGTGTTTATGAAGCACTGCAGACTGGGGCCATCCCAGTACTCCTCGGAAACCATATCCGCTTGCCATTTGATGAGTTTCTTGATTGGAAACGATTGGTTATCTTCTTACCTAAAGCTAGGATTTCTGAGTTACATTATTACTTGAGAACTTTTACAGATAATGATATAATGGCCATGAGACACCAAGGTATGTTGTTTATTTTAAGTTCATAATTTAAAAATCTCTAATTTCTAGACAAAATTATTTTCAACTGCGAGGAGAAGTCAGCATTTCTAGTAAAATAGTTATTCACGGTAAAAAGTTTGAATTATTTTCAGTTTATTTATTTGAAAGGAATGAAGTTAAATCTCTGATGCACTTTTTATTAGCAATGCAATGCTCTCAGTGATATTTGTTTGTGTTTTCATTATATTACACTGATATTGAGCCCAATAAGCATACTACCCTTATAGAAGACAGTATTACATTGTGCAAATACATGCATCAACAAATAGCAATCATGATCATATACCTATGCACTCAGCTCGTAGGAAAATTCTTGCTATTGGTACAATTGGTTACCTGTCTGCCTACAAAATTCACTTATTTTGAGTATTAGTGACCATATTAGGCAAGATAGTCATAATTCTCTCTTGTTGAGAAATTCTTTCATACTAGTTAAGCTGATGTTATATGTAATTGAGTATATTAAATGAAAAATTGAGTACTTATCAGTTATAGGGATCATGGGTTGGTGACTTCTTTGTCGAGGTATTGCCAACGTTGGTGATAATGTCCAATAAGATACATTCACTACTAATTCAGTAATGGAACAGAATTTGACTAGATTTCTGTGTGTTAAGCTTCAATCAACAGATGTAGGAGACATACTGTAAAATCTGTTGTATAACAGGTACTTTCAAGCTGCAACTTTTAATTTTTAGGTATATTCTCCATTCTTCTCTTTTTAGTTTAAAAAGTGTGTTATATGCCGCATTTTATGGTAATTTAGTTAACAGCTTGCATAAATGCTGTGCTCAATAATGAGAAATCAATAATTTTGAAACAGAAGAAAAACTTTTTAAAATCCTTATACTAAAAGGATAAACTATAGTTGGGTATATGTATTTTCCTTATTTAAAAATTATGCAATGACTAATAAATTGCTGCTGTCATACATTATCACTGATGGGGATGTTTGATGACCGGCAAGAACATTCAATTTATTGCTTTACACAATAAAATTCTTCAGTTACTTAATTTTTATCATACCATTGTTTTCTGCATAAAAATTTTACTTTTAATTCTGAAGATCAGCAGAAGCATAATATAAATTATTTTAATTAACGAGAAAATAAGATATTGACTTTTTTAACATACTAGTATGAGATGACTCAACAGGAAAAAAATGCATGAAAGATTAATTGACTCTTTGCTATGAGTAAAAAAAATACTTTCTTTAAAGGTGAATATTATGCATAATTAGGAAATAGTGATCAGTTAATAGATAGGGATTTTGAACCAATGTTTCCCCTAGTTGAATGAATTGAATATAGAGTTACAAGGAAAAAATCAGCATAATTCTGATATGATTAGTTGGTAAACTCCTAGGAGAGCCCCCACCCTTGGCGCCAAACCGGAAAAAGCGCCAAGCGAAAACGAAATGGCGCCAAGCAAACCCGACAACGGTGACAAGTAAATGTAGCAGTATAAGATGGATGCGCAATGAAAATACATGTAAACAATACAGAAATTTAACATTTAAGATAAAAAATATAACAACAGCACTTACTTTCTTATTGTTGATCCTTCCCAAGTGGAGGGTAAAGTGTAACAACTGCTTTTAAAAAATTCTGGAAAGTCTCGTCGCTGAGTGAGTGATCGCGCGAGACGCCATAAATACTCAGCGAGGTAATGGTCGAACATGCCTTCTGTTAGTTAATTTTGAAATCTTAGAAATTTATTAATGCATTTTCTAAATAGGGAAAATTATTATATATTGGAAGTTAAACAAAACATTTAATGCCACATTATACATAAAAATTCTGGAGAAACCTTTCTTCCAGATTTGCATATTTTATTAAATTAGAATATGCTGTAATATTTTCTTTGGTTTGTCCTTTTAGCATGTCTTTCAATAATGCTTATACTGTGATTAGTAAATATTTTTAATTTGATGATATGGATAAAATAGAAATCTGTAAAACAGTTTCTTTTAAAAGCATTCCATTATCATAACATTAACTTATTTTGAATGTAAAATAAGTACCCCCCTGCTTTTGAGAAACTAAACAATAATAATTTTTTTTTGTATCTGCATAATTAAAAATGTCTGTTTGAACAAAAAACTAAATAACCAAAAACAAAATTAGATGAAACTACATAAATTGTTTAGTTATTTGTATAAGCACATATAATTCTAATTATACTTCCAAGAATAACAAATTGGTTGAAGATTTGCTGTGTCAAGTATCACATTTATTCAGTTGTTTGTATTTTTCTTTGTTTTGTATTTAGATAATTTTAGCATATCTAATTATACTTCTTGAATTAAACAATAGTATTTTGGAGTTTTTTTCATACTCCTCCAATAACTTGAATTTTTATTGTGTCCTTATTGATAAAAAGGATCCTGGTCAGTTTTATGTATGGGAACTACAAAATCGGTTCTTTTTTAATCTTTATACCCATTCACCAAAGTTTTTTAAAATTAATAAGTTAATTTCAAAAAGTGAAATATTATTAAGAAAATCATTTTTTTTTATATAATGATTATTTTATATAGTTATGTAAATTACATATTTCATTTGACCCATTCTTTTTAAAGGTATAAAGATACATAAATGTTGGATGTGTGTATGTTGAAAATAAATTGTTATATTTTATAGATTTAGTTGGCTGTATGAT
This sequence comes from Trichonephila clavipes, assembly GCA_019973935.1. Classification (NCBI taxonomy): domain Eukaryota; kingdom Metazoa; phylum Arthropoda; class Arachnida; order Araneae; family Nephilidae; genus Trichonephila; species Trichonephila clavipes. The sequence goes on along the minus strand of BMAU01008198.1, from coordinate 155,400 downwards.
ATAGTTAGTTTGGCGCTGGCCTTGTACATCCAAGTTTGCAGGTTCAACCCCGGCCCTAGTGGGTGGATTTCCATGATGCAAAAAATTGACATCCTTCATGTTGTATAAAGATGTGACATGTAAAAAAATCCCTTGAGTGCCTGTTAGGCTTAGTTGCTCTTAGAAAAATTAAATTCATAGTACCATTTTGAATCATAACACAAGTACCTCCCTCTGGGAGGGGGGGGATGAGTGTTAAAATTACTTGCGATGTGATGATATATCACCTATATGGTACCACATTAAAACTATTTCACAAACTATGTAATATTATTGCATGTAATATGCATTATAGTAGTGTGTATATAACTTGTAAAGCATAAAATATGTGTTTGATATTAAAATTGTTAATTTTAATGAATATGTGTGGAATAAGACAATGTAGTTCATGAAATATATATATATATATATATGCTTCACAAATTTTTAATTTGTGGCTTTTATTTATTTAATACCTGTTGGTGTTATTTTAAAACATAGGATAAATTTGTCTCTTATTAGATGTGATATGGGTATTTTACTTCTATTTTTATGCTTATAATTATGCATTTGCAGGTCGCCTTGTCTATGATCGTTATTTGTCAAGTCCTCGTACAATTGTGGCAACTGTCCTTGCCATGGTGCGCAGCCGCCTGCAGATTCCAGCACCAGCAGCTCGAGATGAGCCCTCTCCTTCTGTTTTCAATGCCACCTTCCAACCCTTGCGCACAGAAGAAGCACCTGCTCTCCCTGACCCCGAGGAAAGTCTAGGACCCTTGGAACAATCCTTTCCCTCACCTTGCTTCCAAAGGAACTTGACCCTGACCAATGGAGGTCATTATTCCCTTTGGAATGACCTGGCAGATCCTTTTGTCCTCTATCCTTACACCCCTTTTGACCCATTACTTCCATCAGAAGCCAAATTCCTGGGTAAGTCCAGTTTTTTCCCCTCATTCTCTTGCCTTTTATTGAAATATCTTCTAACTTAGTTTCAGTATCAATGATTTTCAAACATCTTAATTATATGTAACAATCATATTTTATTTCATAGAAATATTTTTGTAATTATTTTTAAAGTTAACAGTGTATCAATTTGATGTAATGAAATTGATCAAACTTTTTTATGCCGGAATTATTTGTAATTTTCATATGGATGTAAGTAATATGTGTGGTTGTCACTGTACAAGATATAGTACAGAAATTTCAATTTTCAAATACTTTTCCGTTCTAAGAAATCTTGATTGTATGTATGTTATTATTGATTGTATGTATCTTACACCTATCTAATTCACTGTGGATATATCAAATACCTCATTGTAGATAAGACAAATGATGATGCATTAGTGATTTTTTCTTTGTTTATTTTTGTTATAACCTTTCATCTACAAATCTTTGATGGATGGAAAGAAAAGAGAGTTTTTGAATATTGATTAAAGTAATTGTAAGTGAGAAAATTATTTTAAAACCTAACTAATTTAGCTTCATAATTATCGAGTAAGAAATCTGTAAAAAACTGTGTAATATGTCAAATGTAGTTCATTATAGATTCTCTAAAATCTTTTATGATAATACAGCATAATAAACCAGAAACAAATTATTAAATGTAATGCAAATTAGCAGAAGTTAAATATTTTTCTTCAAAAAAAAAAAATAAGTATGTGTATAAAAATTCAATCCTTGTGAGCAGTTTATATTCAGATTTTTAAAAAATGTAAAAATATTGCTATAATAAGTCATTTATAGATTTAACTTTTTTGAAATGGTTTCACTGTAAATAACTATTAAGAAATAAGATTCATAAAAAAAAATAAATTTTTGAAAATTTGAGTGAATAATTTTGTGAATAAGTATAAAATAGAATTATTCTGTGAGATAAATTTTAATATACATTGTTTTAATTATAAATTTTTTAAAAACTTGGTTCATGAACTTGATAGATAAAAGGGAATTGTAAAATTTTTTATCACACTTTCATTTAAGAGTTATACTTATTAGTTTTTGATGAACTAGCTGGTATACCCGTTCTTCGCACGGGTGAATTGAAAATTAAACAATACAGATTGAAGGATAAAGAAGTTTTTAATGAGTTAATTTTACGTGAAATGCATATTAAACAAAAAAACATATTTGTTAAATTTTAAGTCTGTAGATCAAATAGCTGATAAAAATGATTTCTTTAATTTATAATGCCCCTTAACTCTCTTGGGGGTCGATTTTTGAAAACACCTTCCTAAGCTGATCTCTGCTCAGCAAAAGTAAAACATTGTTACAAATTTTGTGTAATGAATGCTTAAAATAGTGTAAAGAATTTATATCTAGAAGTGTAATGCATTAATATTACTTTATGTTGTTATTCTGCTAAAATTGTAATATTCGCAAGCAACGGCGTTCCTTAAATTATAACGGCAATTCAATGGAAACATAGTGAAGTGTTGGCGATAGAGTCAAGCTGGCAACTTGGCAATTGATTGAACTGTGCAGAAGTCGATATACTGTAACACCACCTGGTGGGGAGCTGCAGCGAAGAAGATAGCACAAAACTCTTCTTCATAAAAAAATACTTATACATGGCGATTTTCATAGTGATAAGTGGAACAGTGTTAGAGTGAAGCAAGGTCATACAAACATCCATTTTTATTTTTTAGATAAATAAATAGCATTAAGGAACCTTAAAGCTCGGATCATTAAAATAGTTTATAGAAAATTTACATGCAGTGAAAATCGTTTAACACAAAACTGAGAAGGTATGAATTCTTTTTTCATGCTAAAAGAATTTCATGTTAAGGAATACTAAAAAAAACCCATATATTTGACAAAATTAAGTTTATTAGAATACAGTTTATTTACATAGATATGTATATATATTATATAACTGGTGCACACGACTTCGTCTGCACAGGATTAATCCTTCAAGTAGCTTTTTTTTTTCTTCTCTAAGTTCCTCTCTATATATCTTTATACCAAAATTCATCAAAATTGGTTCTGCAGCTTAGTTGTGAAGGTGTAACAAACAGACTGAGTTACTTTGAGAGATCCTTGTACTATATTGTGTAAGGTATGTAAACTGAAACTTAAGTATTTCTGATGATGATCTCACTGATAGGTATTATAAATCCTATATTCTGTGTTGATAGATGTACAGATGTATTGGATGATTGATGTTAATGCAAAAGTTATAGGTAGCTATTGCAATATACTCCTATAAACTATGTTAAACAATTTTTTTTGTTCAGCATAAACATGCAGATTTTGCGATTTGGAAACGCGTGAGCAAGCCACATAGAGCTGGCCGTGGGAAAAATGGCATACCCAAATGTATGCCTGCTACCTTTAAAGTTTGGCCTTGTGATTTGTTGATAGTCATTGAAAATGCAACTTTTAATGGGAACTGCAGGCATTTAAAATTAAATGGTAAGTTATTGGGTTTGATTGGGATGCATGGTATAAGAACATTGTCTCCCTTGGTTTCTCCAGTTAAGATTGTGGCCTTCACAATATGCCTTCCTTGTTCGGTGATTCACAACCGAGTACTGTTGCCTAATCTTGGCGCGTCCAAGTTGCACATTAACAAAACAGATACACCTACCTTCAATTCCAACTTATGTGATAGCACCCCAGATAACTCCAAAGAGTTCAGGAACTCCACGGGATAGCTCGTAGTGTCATCGAATGACATGACTGTGACAATGGAGTTATACACTGATGTTTTGCTGACTATTTCACCCAAGATTTTTTTATTTATTTTTGCAACAGTCTCATTTTTTGGTGCAAGTATAGTTCTTTCACACAACCATTTTTCGTGGAGAATATATTGTTGCAGATTCGGAAAAACTTTATCAATGAGTTTGTCTTCTGACTCCACAACATGACAAAATTGGTGTGTGAAAAGAACCATACCTTCTTTGTTGATGTCTAGATGGCCTTCACCAATTTCTAGGAGTTTTTGAGCATATGCTCCTGACTCAACATCGCTAAATAACTGGACTTGCATGTTAGTGGTAAGATAAAGCTTTTTAACTTAGATCCATGGATATGATGCTTTCAGACATGCATTAATTTCGTCTGCTGCAGGGCCTCTCTCTATAACAGGTAAAGTCTTGTCTAAAATCCCCTGCCAAATGACACTACCACATCACCCATCAACTTTCGATTGTTTTGAATATCTTGTAGACAGCGATCAAGCGCTTTTATGGGGTGTTTGTGTGACATATTGCATTCATCCCTCATGATCAGCTTACATCGTTGCAACAGGGCGCCGCGGGCATTGTTCTTACTAATGTTGCACATTGGGGTTTCTTCGCTTGCCAGATTAAGAGGTAATTTAAAAACTGAGTGTGCCGTCCATCCACCACTCAGTAATGTTGCAGCAATTCCAGAGGAAGCCACAGCTAATGCAACATTACGGTCCTTACGAATTTTTGCTAGAAGCAAATTAGGTAAAAAGGTTTTGCCTGTACCGCCCGGGCCATCAAGAAAAAAAGGCTGCCTTCACCAAGCTCAACTCGTAATATTTTGTTATGAATGTCTTTTTGCTTGGGTAGTAGGTGTGGCACAGTTTCGCTAACCTGAGTATCTAATAATGCAGTATTGTAGCTTACCTCTTTGGTTGTTGGTTCTCTCAACATACCAAAGTTGGACAATTTCTTTCTGGAAATCCTTATTATTTTGTCCTCTATATGTCTAAACGCTTCATTTATCATAGATCATTGTTGACTTAATCCATCCTTTCTAATCTGTACAAGATATCCTCTGATAACGCAATTTTATACTTATCCCATAGTTAAAGTGGATTGGATAAACCGCAAGTACATATCAATATTGCAAATAGCTCTCTTATTTGCAAAGGAGAGCAACACAGTACGGCCTCTTCCATTGTGGCATCCCAGTGGTTGTCATCTTCCAACAACCCCAATTTCTCATACGCTTGACGAAAAGTTTCAAGTTCTTGGCCGTCAACTGTTTTTAAATCCAAAAAGTTAGTGGGGCCCCATATTGCATTCATCAGCATTCGCAAACAGTAACATTCAAAGTTACTAACGGGCATTGTGTAAATGCGTTCAAGCGCTTCTCCTGCCTTCACACCTTGTACACGACGTTTCCATTCTTTCGACGATGCGTTCCATGTATAGTAGCAGGGTACGTCAACATAAAGTAATGTTTTTGCAAATGCATCATTTTGGCAAAGCAGGAAAAATGCAGTTATTGTTGTCTTAGGTGATGTGGCCATTTTCTCTTAAATTGTTTTCAGGGAAGTAAATCGCTTTCTTTTGGGCAGATGAACTGCAAGATGAATGACTGTTGGGTGTCTCTCATGCAGAGGCAGACCCAATATTTGCCACGCTGCTCCATTACTACTAACATATTGACCAGCTCGAAATGTTTGCACCTCATCTCTCGGATCAATATTAACATTCCCTTCCTGTCAGATGTTAAAAATAGCCAGGTCACTACCTTTGTTTATATATTTACAAATATATTTTATCACCTGTACCGTATTGCAGAACTCTACATTTATATGGCAATTAATCATTTTAGAGAGAAGAGAATATGGGACAATCCAGCTATTGTCGACCAATATTTCCTATATTCCACCTCGGGTTTTTTTAGTTAACGTATGGCCACCATCTTCTGGTGATCTACGCCTGTACAGAGGATAGCCTTTGTCGTTGGTTTTAGTATCTTTTAAAAGCCGCCTTGGATACTTTTTGGTTCATTTTCTTTCCTTCATGCATAGTGATGACAGATTTAGTGCAAAACAGAGACTGTGAATCATATTTTTGGTCACAGTATCATAGAGATTCTGATCAATTTCTGGGTTTGGTATCTCCGCATGTATGATTTCGTCAATTTGGTTAGGGCGTAATTTTTCCATCAACCACAGCAGTAAGTGCACGTGACGCAAACCTCTTTTTTTGCCACTCAATCGAGTACATGAAGCACTTCATATCACCAAATATTTTACTTTTTGCAAGTACAAAAACTAATTTTTGAACTTTTACTTTAAATACTCTGGTTGTTAAGTCATGTCTGTCTGTTGAATTTTGACCTGGAATGAGCTCTCTAGTGATTTCTGGCTAGGGGAGATTACATGTCATTGTAATAAACAGATCAGGCCTCCCGTAGTTATGCACGTATGTGAATGCATCCTGCGTTATTTGGATCTAAATCCGCATCATTCCTCATCACGTCTTGTAAATGTGTATAATTTTCTGCTCGCAGTTTCATTTTAGTTCAAGGCAATAAACCTTAAGCGCTCACTCTCCACTTTGATGTACATGTCCACCAAAAACTGATGAAAGAGAAGTCTTCATCAAAGCAATAAATTAAAATTGTTGAGACGTACCATCATGTGATATGCATAAAAGTCTTTGCAGGAAACTTTTTTGTTTGGTATAAGTTGTTTTGTAAATGGGTTTATCTGAGGAATATCAAAACTGTATCCCTCTTGTCCTTTCCAAAAAATTATCAGGTATTCGCGAGAGTGTCATAAAATCTGAGTGTCTGGAACTCTGGTAAGCCGGCCATTGAGTGCCTGAATAACGATGTCCCGAGACATAGTTCGTTCACTACTAACTACTATGGCAACTATTTCATTTGTGGTTGGGGCATTGAATCGTCTTTTGTATTCACCACATGGTACACGATGTAGGTGTATCACTACCTTGTAATTATCGCTAGTCACTCTATCTTTAGCCATTTTAAATTCATGTACTAAAATGTTGTGATCATGTAGAACTTGTATTTTTTTAACCGTGTTTCTTTCCACACCTTGTACGTACTCAGAACACTTATTAACTTGGGCTTCCTTATCGCCCATGAAATAAACTTGCAAAAATTTTAGCTGTGTATTGGTAGCAGGAAGCAAAGAGCTAATTGTGTGGTATATTTGCCCTTGGATTGTGAAAGTCAGGCAAAATCCCTGCATCAAAACAGTGTTATCTGCCCCAAAAGATGTCATATGGAAGCATGTATTAAATTTTATGTTTTTTAGAAAGCGGCGAGACTCATCTGTTTTATAAGAGAAAAGTTCTTTAAGAGGTTCAAATGGCTCGTCTATTGAAGGAGGGGCTTCTCCCCCCCCCCAAACAACACATGCCTGCAGATTCCTCTTTCCATTTAAGAGCACCGTAAAATCTGCATTCTTTATTCATCGCTTCTATTTTATAAGCTTGTGGCTTTCATAATCAAGAGTTTCGTCATACTCAAATGCAGCTTTATCAAATAACCCCCACGTGTTTCTTGTGAATATTAGATGTCGCTGTTGTGCCTTTTCAGCAACAGCATGTTTGCGAGATTCAGCTGCTTCAATGGTTTCTGTATCTCTCTGAGATGCCACGTAAGTTGCATGCTGAAGACGCCGAGCTTGGGACTGTTCGGGTGTCTCAGCAGCCCGTTGAGATGCTAGATATTCAGCATGACGTCGACGCCGAGCTTGGGACTGCTCTGGTGTCTCAGCAGCTCTGTGAGCTGCCTCACACTCCACCTGTTCAAACCTTTGCATTTCATCTTGTGGAAACGTTTCGTTAAATCTAGCTACTTTTTATTAGCTTGAGCTATATTAGAGCTTTGGAAAATATTAGACTTACGCTTTCGTGGCCTAATTCTTAGTAGGTGCTTTTTCTACACTCAAAAAATCAAAACGGCAAAAAATACAGTACGGCAGTTATTATTTTTATACTTAAAAATACAATACCTGCTTATTCAATTAAAATTATAGCATTATAATTAACTACTAACCACAAACAAAGTTGCAAATTTGTCCAAATGATGTAGTGTGAAAGACAAAGTTTATCTACTTTAAGTACCAGAAGCGATAAAAGTATTTATTTTGATTTAAGGATCAATTTGCTTCTACCAAATGTGCATTAGAGTGTGCAATTATTAATTTTTATTTTACTCGTATTTATGGTATGGCCAATAGCGATAAAAGTATTTATTTTGATATAAGGAAAAATTTGTTACTGTCAAACGTGCATTACAACATGCAATTATCAATTTTTATTATATTTATGGTTCCTTATTTTGGCAATAATGGCTTATACATAAAAGATAGATATATGCTGTCACGGGCTTTTTTGCAGTGCATGCCAGAATTTCTTGCAGATGGTAGAATTGTTTCATACTTACTTGACAATTATAGTTATATTTTGGACACTTCACAGACAGGTCAGACACTTCACAGGCCTATGTGTTATTCTGATTTATAAGCTATATTATTGTATAGTTTCATTGAAATCCATTCAGTTGTTTTTGTGTGAAAGACAACCAAACATCCTCACAAACTTTCGCATTTATAATATATATTAGGATTGTATTTAGTGACATGCATTTGTCTAATTTAATCTTGAAGTATATTGATTATTAAAAGGCAAGTCACATGTATTAAAATATATTAATAAAACATATTTTTCTAGAGCCTCCAAAAAAATTTTATTTCTTTCAAAAAATATGTTAGAATAAGTGAAGTTTAGTTTTAATCCGTATAAAATAATTTTTTTTGGTATATTAAAATAAGTTAAAGTGGCTGAAGACAAATTTAATTCAAAAGTATCTTTTTCATAAAAGGGTTATTTAGAAAGCTTTAAGTAGCTCACTTATTTTCATTTTATTAGTCAGGCTTTCATTTTTATTTAGCTCAACATTGTGAACACTTTTTCTTCAGGTTCTTTTATATATTTTTGTTATCACTTATAAAAATAATTTGTAAAGATTATGCATGATGATCTTGTAACTAGTGCTTCCCCCCTAGGCTCTAGTTTTGGCTTTCGTCCCATTGGTCAGGGAGCAGGTGGATCTGGAAAAGAGTTTAGTGAAGCTCTTGGTGGAAACTCACCTCGGGAACAGTTCACGAGTAAATATATTGTATTCAGTATTTTTTGTATTTGAAAATTTGCTTGATTTACATTTTATTTATAATTACCTTAATTTTTTGAATCAACAAAAGAAGTAAAAATTTATTCATTGTAAATTTTACTGTTAGAACAAATATCAATCAAGTACTTATATTTAGGCTTTCATTTCATTATTTACTTTATCATTTTTTTCACTACTTATTGAATTTTAAAATATTAAACTGAATTAGACCTGTATATATTTCTAATAATTTAAAAATTCATGCATGAATGTAAAATATTATTAAAATAGGAATTCAGCTTTTAAAGTTCTAGCAATGGGGAAAAAAAATTGCCTACAAATTATAGTCAAATATTAGAAAAAAGTTATTTTTAAAACTGGTTATATGCCTCTCTGTAAAAATATTTGATTAATATTATTTTGAATGAAAGGTTATTTTAAAATTAAATTAAAAATATTTTTATTTCCTGTGTGTATCTCAAGTGATAGCTCATTTGATTATTCTTTTAAAGGAGTTGTGTCTCTCTTTCTTTTTCCATTACTTAGTTGTAATGCTTACATATGAACGGGAAGCTGTTCTGATGGACTCTCTTCAAAGATTGCGAGGCTTACCTTACCTCAATAAAGTTGTCGTTGTGTGGAACAGTGAACGATTACCCTCTGCTGATCTACGGTGGCCAGAAATTGGAGTTCCAATACATGTATGTTGATTTTAAATATGATTGAAGCTCTTCTGTACAGTTTTAATGTTAATTATAAGAAATTATTACTTTTTTAGAGAAATAAGTCTATTTAAAATGTAAATTGAAAGTAAAATATGAATTAAAGTAAAAAAGTATAAATGAAGTATTAAAATTATTTTTTTATTATTGCTTAATAATTCTAAATAACAGAAATTCTACTTTTCAATCAGATTTACAGGAAGTTTTTAATTTCTTTTCACTCTATTTAAATTAGTTTTAGTTTTCCTTCTGCACACATTTTCCTTTCTTGTGACAATTAATTTCAAAATGACTGAAATAATCAAAATTTAAATATAAATTATAGTAATGCTGCAAATGTTATTAAAGAAATATCTATCATGGTGGTAATGGTAATGGTAATGTAATTTTATTTGTTAAGCAGATTGATATTTTTAAAAATTTCTTTCTATGTTTATTATAAAAATTTATATGTACATTGAAGAGTCATTACATTATGTTCACCTCTCACCTAGACCACATTGATTCCAGAGAAGCCCTTTAATCATTGCGATACACTTTGTTCACAATGATTAAAGGGCTATAGTAGCCATTATCATAAAAAAAAATTAGTAAAATCATAAAATCACCATCTATAGGCTCAAAAAGCATCTTATTTTCCACACTCCCCACCATAAGAGTTCATTTAAATCAGATGAATTACATTTCTATTATGTAACAAGTAATATCTAACTTCAAGATCAAATTTAAAATGTGGTCCAGTTTTCCAACATGCTATAAATCTTCTAAGTACCTACAAAAAATTGTTTAATGTGAAGTCCAAAACTAGTTTTAAGTATATTGCTCGTATAGCAGCCCATATAAAAGGAGCAATGTAAGATTTTACTGCTGACTTACTTACTGTCCTTTGGTATAAATTGGACCTGCAAAATCAATTCCATTCACATACCAAGGAAGAGCTTTGAGGATGTTATTTCAATAGTTGAATGGTAATTTGATCAGCAGCCTTATTTAAGTATTTACTACAAATCATTAACACCTTTTTATATTTTCCATTTCAAGCTGGCACTTTTTTGATATCCAAAATTTCCTTTCAATGTTTATTAGTGTTGCATTAATTCCACTGTAAAAAAACCTCTTTTAACCACCTATTCTGTAAATTTTGAATTAACTTTATTGGGTATTTTATTGCATAGGAAAATTTGAAAGGACCCAGTTTTCCTCTAATCCTTAATGTTCTTTTGTTATCAATGAATTTCTTATTTTCGATTCTTTTTTATAGTTTTAGTTCTGTCAAGGGATTTTATTCCCTAGGCATATGCAAAATTTTGAGCATCGGTTATCCAATATTTTTCAGCATTTGTTAGTTCTTGAGCTGTAAGAGAGTCATAAATCAAAAGGGAATTCCGAGAGTCATAAGTAAATCTTTTAATCATTACAGTAATTCTTAGTAGTTTTTGTCCGATTGCTGTGCTTTGAAGGATCCATCATTTTCCCTTCCGTAACAACTCAAGTGCTGACAACATTGTAGAATGGACAGTATTCCAATTTATCATCTTCAACACTGAATTCAGATGATCTAAGCCATTCTAGACCATAGAATCAGTAGTATTTGCATCTTAATTGAGATGCTTCAACTCTTCTAGGTACAAAATCGATCAGATTCTCTTTTATGGGACAGTAAGTCCAATTCGGGGGGGATAACAGGGTGTAAATTTCGTCTTTTTAATATTTTACAAATAGTTTGAATTTAATTGGGGATCCTTTATATCCAAAATACTACAGTTTTTTAATCTGTCCTATAATATTGTGAACATTTTAATTTTAATACTTTGACTATTTGATCTTTCAGTCTGGTTGCTCCTAATAATTAAAGTCTTGGTAAATAATGTTTTTAAGGGTGGGACTGAGAAATCTGAGAAACAATGCAATTCTATGTCCTCTACTTGGTCAAAATATATTTTGCTTAAGTAATATCTAAGAATGGAAATCTCATTCAAGTGGAAAGCTTCCATGCATCATTTTCTCCTTATGGATTTTAAATTTTCTGGTAATTCTTCATCCTACTGCAATCCTAGGACCCAAATTTCTTGCATTAAACATTTGCTTGTTAAAGTCAATGGTCTCAAGAATCCCCTGGAAGATCAAGGACATAACCGATCATTTATAACAAATATATCAGCATTTCATATTGTTATGAGATGAATATTTTTTTCTTGTGAATGATCTGATAGTTAAATCAATATCTTTCAAAAAACTAAGTTACAATGAATAAAATGTAGATTTTTTGCTTGTAAGACACTATTTAAAAATAAACATTAGTTGATCCATCAGGATAAAATAGAATTATGATAAAATGGTAAAAATTGTTGAGGACTTATGATATTCCTACTTGATAGGCATAATTATTACGTTTTATACCTGTATATTGATTTGTATGTCGCTGTGTGTATATGTATACCTGCAGTCACCAGACTTAGTTCATCATGATCCTATCATTAGGTTTATTTCATATCCTTGTAGGGTTTAATTAGAATGACCTATTAAAATTAAATCCAATATTTATAATGATTGTGAATCTGAATAATGAAAATGTACACAACTTGTTTTAAATTTTTTAATGTTTTCCCTTATTTCAGGTGATCAAAGCCAAGAAAAATAGCCTTAATAATCGTTTTCTTCCTTATGATGCAGTGGAAACGGAAGCTGTTCTTTCTGTGGATGATGATGCACACTTGCGACATGATGAAATAGTTTTTGGTTTCAGGTGTGTATTATTAAGTTTCCACATTTACTCAAAAATGTTTCTAACTGACACTTAACAATTTATTTGTTTAGTTATTCTTAACTTCAGAAAATTTTTAATTTTCTAGGAGGAATTTTCAAAAGTAAATTAAAATTTTATTGACAAAGCTTTATAAAAAGAACTGCAACCACACTTTAAAAAAAAATTCTTTTTCAGTTAGTTAAAGAACTTTTACTTTTTATAACAAAAGAATGTTCCATTTTTTTTGTTGCAACAAAAGACGAAAATCATTAGGATTTAATAAATGATTCCTTTGATGTAACATTTGCCTCAATAAATGATCAACAAAATTATTACTGTTGAAAAGAATGCTGTATTATTTCTTAATTGCTGTATTTATTCGAATCTAAATTGCATGTTTCTTCCACTATTAATGCTATGTAAAATCGGGTGCAGCTTAGAATCGAAGGCAGAAAAATTCATTTGAGGAGGAAATTGAACATCATACTGACGGTTAGAACAATTACAGGTTCATGTATGTTTGTTCATGTAAAACTTATTATTACTGATAAAATAAATTAATTATACACTACTTTTTAGTTCTCATTTTAAATTTTCTTAAATATTGATAAATCATTTTTTACTATAGGTATATTTTCATAAAACATATGTTGAGAATTTGGGGTGCTGCTTAGAATCAATGGTGGTGTAGATTGGAATAAATAGGGTATATCTCAAGAAAATGTTTTAATTAAAATTCTTTAGAAATGTTTATTTAAACTGAAAAATAGTTTGTTAATTTGTAAAATAAAGCACAAAAATAGTTATATTTGGGAATCTAATATTTTTTTCATGTGATTGAAATACATATTTAAAGGATAAAATTAAAATGTCTAAATGTATCCATTACAAAAAAAGCAAAAATAGTATTCCTTATATACAAATGTGAATTTTAACTTTTACTTTAAAAAAAATTTAATTGAATTTTTGTTAAAAAAATAAAATATCGCATTTATTTTGTATTATGTCATGATTTACTTACTCATAAGTATCATTGAACATTATATCAAACATTTAATTGAAATTTATTTGCTTATTTCTAATAAAGTTATTCAATATGAGTAGTTAATCAAAGTCCGTATTTCTTTTTCTTTTTTTTTTTTTTTTTTTTAAATTTCCATAAACTTAGGCAAGGAATTTTTTTTTTCAGAGTATGGCGGGAATCAAGGGATCGTATTGTGGGATTTCCTGGAAGATATCATGCATGGGATACTGTGAATGGGGGCTGGCTTTATAACTCCAACTACTCTTGTGAACTCTCTATGGTTCTGACTGGGGCTGCCTTTTTCCACAAGGTATATTAAACTCAAATGTTTTACATTTAATAAAAAATTAATTTCAGTCTTAACTATTTGAAATTTTCTGAATATAAATTTCTTAACACCTTGATTTGATTCAATTGTATCACAGTATCAACCAAACCTGAATCTAATCATTGCAAAATGAAAGATTTCTGCAAATTTTCTGTGATATTTAGTTATTCAGTTATGACACATCAGGAGTTATTTGTTTTAAGTTAATTTTTCTGTTGAAAAGATGTATAAAATCCTGAAGTACTGCTGTTGTGATCAAATAACAATTGTTTTAATGTTAGTATTATTTTTTAAATTAATGATATGTCTTTTAAGTATTACAAAATTTATTTTTTCTCTCCCTCTTTCTTCTTTGGAATCTATTTACACTACTCAAGAAAATTAGGGGAGCAAGCAAAAAAGTGAAGAAACCGTTGCATGACGGCCATGCTTAGGAATAAAATAGAGAATACATGTGCAACAAAATGCAATACAGAAAAAAAGAATTTAAAAAAATGTATGGGAACTGTAATTTCTTGGAATGGTATAAAAAACATGAAATGAGATGCTTCAGGGCAACAATTTGGTTGCATGTAAATGACTAACAGCTAATTATTTGGAAATGGTATATGATGTTTAAAATGGTGTTGGATCCTCCCGAACTTCTAAGACTACCATGCACCTGTTTTGCTTGGATGCAATGAGATTATAGATGAGAATTTTTTTTTTTTTTTTTGGGAATACTATTTCTCTCTTAATGAAGTTGAATCTCCAATTCTTGGACAATAACAGGAGGCTTTAATCTTACAGCAACGCATCATCCAAGTATGTCCCATACATGTTCTATCAGATTAAGATCAGGTGAGCATACTGGTCACTCCATACACTGTATTGTTTCAACTTTAAGAAAATTTTCTGCAAGACAAGCTGTATGAGATCTAGCATTATCCTGCATTAAAAGAAAGGAATGGCTGCAACATAAGGTGTGACATGGAGTCTCTCTCCGCATCTTGTCTGTACACCTTTGAGCCATAAAATTGCCATCTCAAATTATATATACGTCAATATTATCAAACAACCTCGTCTGTAATGTGATTTTTCCTGAATGAATATAATTATTTTGAGTGCCCCTTTTTATCTACACTATTAAAATTCGTAGGTAAACAAACGTATCTATGTATGTATGTAGGTATATATGAATATAGCCCAATTTTCTCTCGAACCACAAGACACAGAAACTCGCCGAAGGTACCAAAATTTTTCGGGAATGATCCGAGGAATCCATTTTGACCATTTATATTCCGATATTCCAATTAGTTAAAAATATATTAATTAAAAACCTTAAAATGCATTTATTATGCATGTGGTGCCATCTGCAGAGAATCGGAAAGATCATTTATTTCCAGGGAAAAATTCGGAATTTCTGTTTTTTTTCAGAGGTTTTTAAAAATATTAAAAAATTAATATAATAAAATTATATATATATATGTATCTTTCTTTTATCAGACTTTATCAAATAAAGTCCGAAATTTTTTTTTTTTTGCTTTAACGAATAATGAAACGGGACATTAAAAATATTTTTTTATTTTAAAGGTATTAATCACGTTCTGAAATTTGAAGTTTTATCTACAAGTTGCTTGTAAAAATACTTATGTAAAGAAATGTTTAAAACTATTTCAAAATAAATTTAGAAATTACCTTCTTTTTTTTTAATTTATGGAATGGTTCGCCATTTTTTTTAAATAAAAAACATTCAGGCAGAATTTCTCTCTTTGAATAACACATTCTTAACAATTCAAACTAATTACACTGTAAATGGTTTTCATTAACTATTTTTTTTTTAAAAAAAAGTAAAGTTTTTGTAGTTAAATTAGACATCGGTTCCTTTTTTTGAATCCGAATTATAAGTTGTTCCGCTTAAAATTTCTTTAGTGTTAATGAAAAAAATATTTTACACTAAAAAAAAATTAACCTTTTTTTTTCCGCATGTAGAACAATATTATACGTAATCGGTAAAAAAATTGATAAAATATCTTAAAAATTACAATTAAAAAAATGTGTTTTTCAACTTTTTTGCGATAAATATGTAAACATTACTTTTTTTTAAAGTTTTCTGTTTAAAAATAACCGTTGTTTGCAATCTATATTTGAAGTTTAAAAGAATTAACTTAAAAATGAAGCCCAAAAATTTTTTTTTAACTTTAACAAAAAGCAAAATGAGAAATTGACAGAAATCTTCCGATATTTTAAAGATTATTTTAAAATTCTACCCGAAGGAGATCGTAGCATGGCTGATTAAGGCGCTGCTTTATAAAATGGCAGTTCCCAGGTTCGAACCTGAAGAGGAATAACGAAACGGGACATTGAAAAAATATTTTTTTATTTTAAAGGTATTAATCACGTTCTGAAATTGGAAGTTTTATCTACAAATTAAAGTTGCTTATAAAAATATTGCAGATAAAACAAACGAAATATTTTTTTAAAAAATACTTACGTAAAGAAATGTTTTGTAGTTACATTAGGACATCGGTTCCTTTTTTTTGAATACGATTTATAAGTTGCTCCGCTTAAACTTTCTTTCGCGTTAACGAAAAAAATATATTTTACACTAAAGAAAAAGTTCATGTTTTTCTTTTTTTTCCCGCGTGTAGAACAATATTATGCGTAATCTGTACAAAGATTGATAAAATATCTTAAAAATTGCGGTGAGTGGAATGGAACAAATTTCGAAAAAGTTAAATTTTTTAACACAATTTTAGAAATGACTCACATTGTGCGCGTACAAACACACACACAGAAATGCTGGTGTCATGAGGAAAAAAGAAAGCCCGAACAACGCCGGGCAAAGCGCTGTAGGGGAGATGGAAGTCATTTTGCAAATGAGTATTAAAAGGGATGATTTTGTGAAGGAAAGGGAAAATTTTTTTAACAGTAGAGATTGCCTGTGCACAACGTCGGCCCATGCAGCTATTTGGAAAAATGGAAATTTTTGACACAATTTTAGAAATCACTCACATTCTGCACGTACAAACACACACACATAGAAATGCTGGTGTCATGAGGAAAAGAGAAAGCTCGAGCAACTCCGGACTAAGCGGTGTAGGGGAGATGGAAGTCATTTTGCAAATGAGTATTAGAAGTTCTGATTTTGTGAAAGACAGGGAAAATTTATGAAAGTAGAGATAGCCCGTGCAACGCCGGGCCATGCAGCTAGTCTACACTATTAAAATTCGTAGGTTAACAAACGTATCTATCTAGGTATATAGGAATGTAGCCCAATTTTTTCTCACGAACCACAAGACGCAGAAACTTGCCAAAGGTACCCAAATTTCGGGAATGATCCGAGGAATCCGTTTTGACCATTTATATTCCGATATTACAATTAGTTAAAAAGATATTAATCAAAAACCTTAAAAGGCATAATTAGTATCATTTCTCACAGCTAGGGGAAAATTCGAAACTTCTTTTTTTTTCAGAGGTTTTTAAAACACGATCTAATTTTTTTCTTGAAACTCACACAAAAAATAATTAAAGATTCGTTAAGATCATTTATTTCGCCACAATATGCTATAATTTATTTTACAAAATAATTATATTTTGTACTTTTTACGATTTTTTTAAAATGAGTCGAAATCGATACGTTTTATGAATAAGATTTCTAAATTGTTCCGCTTGAATTTTCTTTCGCGTTAATGAAAAAAAATATTTTACACTAAAAAAAAGTTCATGCTTTTCTCTTTTAGAATCAGTAATTCAAATAATTTAATGTCAAAAACTGTGTTTTTACGATTTTTCAAGAAATACTCAAAATTTTATTTAAATACTTAATAACTTCTTTATTAATTAAAATAATCTCACGAAACTTTTTTTACGTGTGTAGAACAATATTATACGTAATCTGTACAAAGATTGATAAAATATCTTAAAAATTACGGTTAAAAAAAATTTATTTTCAATTTTTTTCCCTTTTGCGATAAATATGTAAACATTACTTTTTTTAAAGTTTGTTGTTTAAAAATTACCGTTTGCAATCGATATAAGATGTTTTAAAGCATTAACTTGAAAATGAAGTCCGAAAAATTTTTTTTACTTTAACGAATAATGAAATGGAATATTGAAAAAATATTCTTTTATTTTAAAGGTATTTTACTGTTCTCCCCGAAGGAGGGGATAGCGTGGTTGGTTAAAGCGCTGCTTTATAAAACGTTAGTTCCCTGGTTCGAAAGTGAAGAGGAAGAAACTTTCAATTTTGCATTACGCCACTTTCTAAAGTTTAAAATTTTTTTAGTGGAATGAAAAAGGTTAAAATTAAAATGAAATATCAAAATGTTTTTATCAGATTTTTTTTTTCAGTACATGTATATATATAGGCTTTCCCCATACTGTTTTTTTTTTACTTATATATTTATATGTTTAATCAAACATTCAGAAAAAAGCAATCGTTTCAATAGCTATCTGTTAATTTTTCTTTCATTTATTTTATAAATAAATTTGATTTTAATAAATATGTATATATGTTTTTAAAAGGATTATTTTTATTGTTTCATTATGAAATGAATTCTTCGTTAATTAAAAAGTACATTGTCTATTATTTTGGATCAAAATGCATTTTAGAGACATTTTTAAGCTAACTATATGTAACGATTGATTGATTCATGAAAATCTGAATTCTATTTTATTATGTTAGATTCTTAGAAACTAACTATTATTAAAAAATGATGAACGTTTTTTGTTTTACTCTTAGCATCAGAATCGTTTTCTTTTTATTGCTTCACATTAATAATTTTTTAATTCTAAGGCAATATTTTTTTATAAGTCCTACATCGAAATTTGAAGCTATATCTTATCTGTGAGAAGAAGGGGAAGATAGAACAATAATTTTACACTAAAAAAACCGTGTTCAGGCTATAGAGAGGGGAAAGAAACCTGTCTTAAATCAATAAGTGGAATGGAACAAATTTCGAAAAAGGGAAATTTTTTGACATAATTTTAGAAATCACTCACATTGTGCGCGTACAAACACCCAGAAATGATGGTGTCACGAAGAAAAGAGAAAGCCCGAGCAATGCTGGGCTAAGCGGTGGAAGGGGAGGGTGGAAGTCATTTTGAAATTGAGTATTAGAAGTTCTGATTTTGTGAAAGAAAGGGAAAATTTTTAACAGTAGAGATAGCCCATGCAACGCCGGGCCATGCAGCTATTTGGAAAAAGGGAAATTTTTTGACACAATTTTAGAAATCACCCACATTGTGCACGTACAAACACACACACATAGAAATGCTGGTGTCATGAGGAAAAGAGAAAGCTCGAGCAACTCCGGACTAAGCGGTGGAGGGAGGGGAAGTCATTTTGAAAATAAGTATTAGAAGTTCTGATTTTGTGAAAGAAAGGGAAAATTTACAAAAGTAGAGATAGCCCGTGCAACGCCAGGCCATGCAGCTAGTTATTGTACTGAGTACGTCTGGTGTCACACTCCAAAAACTGAATCGTCCCTAAATAGCACTTGACTCTAATCACTTTGCATCCAATCTCAATGTTCAGCAGCTGACTTTTTTTGGGTTGCTTGGGTGCCTTGCTTTCAACAGTACTGGGCCCAATAATACACATTATTGACCTACGTGTCTACAGACTACCCTCATAAAGCCTATTTCAGATTGTTTAGCTTTGAGACCCTCCCTTCTGCTGCCAATAGAAACTGTCTTTGGATCTGAGTTTCATTGGCTGTTCCATCTCAACAAGCTATTAACTGGGTATATCCGTCATTATTTTTAACGGTAGCACATGGACGACCTTGTCCTGGCCTACATCAAAATTGCCCTTTTTCATGGAATCTTATCCACTGTCTTGCAACAACACTTCTTGCCACTCCAATAGCATCCACTGCAGTTATTTAAACAAGTCATGGATTCTAGTAGATCACATTGTTGGGACATTTTCCAGTTATTTTTTCTCAAAAATGAAAACAGCCAAAAGTTTGAATTTCACCATTCAAACAATGAAAAACAATAACTTCTAAGAATTCATGATTACTGCACTTATATACTTTCCCGGTTTTTGACATCTTGAAAGTTGGTTTGCATATAATGTTTTTTTCTGTTTTCAGCTACAATTTAGATTGTGAATGTTTTGTTTTACATTAGTTATCAAAAGAAATGTTTGCATAATTTCGTTAAATCTGTGTTTTTCCCTAATTTTTTTTAGCAGTTTATAACTATCTGTTCTTTTTTTTTCATAAAAATCATCTTTTAAATTTTTTTTTCGTAATGGGGCTGCATATTGGTATTTTAACCTTTGCAGACCAAGTACATTCCTCAGAAGCTGGCATCACTTTTTAGCACGGCACTAAATAGGATACCAATTACCTCAAGCAATTTTGATGCCCAGTTTCCTCCTCCCCGAGAGGGAGGCACCTGAGCTCTGATGGTGTGAACCTGTATCAGGATTTAATTTTGCCAAGAGACACTAGGGATCTTTTGCATGCTGCATAATCGTATGACATGGCCGTAGTCGATTTTCTGCATCATGAAAATCCACTGACTTGAGCCAGGATCAAACCCATAACCTTGGGTGCAGAAGGCCAGTGACAAACCAACCATGCCACCTAGCCAGCTATCTTTTAAAGTACAATTTGAGACCTATTTTAGAAAAGTGGAGATTAAAAAAAGAATTGTTTAAAAAGAGATTTCTGTCTTTAACTGGTTTTTTTTTCATTAAGTTAAAATTGTGTTTTATACAGTTTTATATGTACAAAAGACAAACAACTTTATTAGGTATTGAAAAAATCAAGAATAATGTTGTGAAGAACTTTCATTTGAAAAAGGTTTGAATGATACTGTTATTAATAAATTATATCTGAATATATCAATGATTTAAAACATATAATACATGTTTCTTCTCCTAATATAAACTTTTGTATGAGATTCATTTAACCGTATCTCCACCATTTTTCAAATATTCCAATTTAATGTAATAAGAATTTCATTTAGTGTTGAGTATGTGTACACAATTTTAGAATGTTTTTGATAAAGGATTTTTAAAAATTAAAACACTTTTCTTGAAATATTCCAGGTAACAGCTCATTATTTGAACTTTAAATTATCATCTGATGCTTTGAAATTTTTCTTATTAAAGGCATAACAATACCCTAAAAATAACAAAATATCAGGGTTCCCCCCTCCCCCATTTTTCTATGGCCCATACATTTGGAATGCTTGTCCAAAATTTCACATCTGGAAACCAGTTAGTTTTTTTAATGTATTTGAAATTTTCTGAGTCTTTTTTTTAAGATGTTATTAATTAAAACATTATTATTATTTTTTTAAAAAATATTTTTTAGCTCTATCCATTTTTTCAATGTGAAATACTTATTAACTCCAATTTTTATTACTAAAATCATTTGTTTGCTTATGTTTTGAACTTTTTGAGTTCTTTTATAGTTAATTAAAGTTGATTTTAAGACCAATATTTAGTTTTGCACATAGTTTGTATAACTAAGAAACTTATTTTTCATTAATTTTTTCCTGTTGAGAAAATGCTGCAACCGAAAAGTTCTCAGGTTGCGATGAGAAACAATATTTCGAAGAAATGGCATACCACTGAAAATGATACACCCAAAAGTCAGCTCTCAACTAACACTGTAATTAGACTTCAGAATACAAGTATTGCAAGTAAAACTGAATATTTCATAGATATACCAAACTACATTATAGTAAACATTAAAGTACTATATTATTGTATCTAAAAGTCGAGCAACAAAAACTCAAACTTGCTAAACTAAACCACTTTAAAGCTGAAAAAAATTAAATTTTATGTATAAACTTTGTAATTTTTAGCTTGTTAGTATCATTATTTTGCATATAAATGCTTTGTGTTTAAAACTTTTGTAAAAATATTGTGTTAAGATTAAACTAAATAATCTGTCATCATAACAAATGCTATCAATATAATGCAAAAGAATATTTTTAATTAAAAAAATACTTTCTGTCATAATTAATTAAGGCAGTTTTTAGGTGCAGAACATAAGTTCGAAAATAACATATTAAAAAATTTGAGCTTTACAGGTATTATTTGTTTTTGTTTTATACCTGCATAAACTTAAAATGTGCTCTTTGTAGACTTTTAATTGTGAACATGTAAGTGTTTTCTAGTCCCTAAGGCTTTTTTCTATCTTAGGGAAGCAGAATGTTTAAGTTTTTTGTAGATACTCCCAATTATATGTCCGAAAATGTAGATTTTGGTCTGGTAGCTCTAATTTTTTTTTTAAGTATTTTTTTAAAAAAAATTGTGTTTTTCCAGGTTTATCTATAAAATTTAACAAGGAAATCGCTTTTCAATTCCATGCTGTATAACTTTTATTTCCAATAATAAAAAAAAAAACATAAATCACAATAATTTAAAAAATTTTACAATTTAATATTTTATAAAAGTTTTTAAAAACTTCAAAAATGCTTAATTTTTTTAAATTGTAAAATAATGGCTGGTCAAACAGACATTTTTTTCAACATCAGTTTAAAATTATAATCTGAATATAAAACATAAATTATTTTTACTGTTACTATCTTCAAAAAAAGTTTTTTAAAAAGGGTACTGTGTAGCCTTAAAAAAAATTGGCAGGGGTGTAAGCAAGCTGTAGATTGAAGAATATATTTTTTGCATTTTCTAAGGAGAAATATTCTTATTCTGTAATTGTAAAACATTGTGAAACTCATGGTATAAAAATTTCTGAGTGCAAAATAAGCAAACGTTATATATCAGAAAGGAAAAGGCTGTAATGGAAAGGGGACTCCAAATGAAAACCTGAAAAAAATGTGTACTGTTTTGAATGTTTTTAAATTAAAGTTGGTGATAACAAAAACAAAAATCCTTTGATGCAGAAGTGAATGGCTAACATCTTAACTAACCATGAACAAGATAATAAATCAAGATTTACAGCTTAAAAGGAATAAAATCATAATTCTCATCTTCTTTTGCCAAAACATGTAGCTCATCGCAAGGCATTTTTCAAAGGCCTGTGAGAGATCAATGTTACCTTCAATGAAGCAGGGCTTATCTGGATGATTGCAACAAAGATGGTCTATTTACTATCAAAAATACAAAGAAAAAATATTAAAAACTAATTCTAAGGATGTATAGAAAATATAAGTAAAAGATATATGATTGTTGCAAATTTCTCTAAAGATGGGAAGTCAAAAATCAAAAGAATGGAAAACATTGTTAAAATGAGCTTATATTATGAGTATGTTCTACACACTTAATATTGACAGAAAAGTGTCAAAATAATTTTCAGAAGAAAAACATTTTCAAGACTAAACTACCACCTTATACTATAAATTGTGAAAAAGAAAATGTTCACAAACTTTTTATTGCCTAGCTTGTATGAAATAAACCCTACTTGTATTTGTGTACTACTTTAATTCCTATTTTTGAGAAAATTATTATCTATTAATGATAATTGAATATTATTAGTATTAAAGAAATAACTTTGTATGATAGGAGAAGCAACAATTGCCAATTCATCATTTTAGATAATTCAGTTATAAAATTTTATGTAAAAAATGATATTTTATGGGTAATTAATAGAGTCACCTGATACATTTTAAAGATGCTAGGAGATGTATATCCTTAATATAAGATTAAATTAATTTTAACATTAAATATTTATAGTATAATATATATATATATATTTTTTTTTATACAGTATTACACATTTTTGTACAGCCATTCAATGCCCCAGAGCATCCGAGACAAAGTGGATGAGTACATGAACTGTGAAGATATCGCTATGAACTTCCTCGTTTCACACATCACTCGGAAACCACCACTCAAGGTGCAAACATACTTTGAGAATATTAAATTTATTAAATGCATATATAAATATTTTTCTTGTTAAAATTATTTATATAAAAAAAGGGTGTTAAAACAAATGAAAATTACATTTTAAGTTTAGTGTATTCATGCTTTTGTTTCTTTTTTTCAGTCATTTTTTTAAATCACCTTACTTTATGCTTGTGTATAAGTACAATCAAGTTGGAGAAATTATTAAGAACTTTTTTACAGGAAAAAAAATGGCAGTTTACAAAAAAAAATATATTTTTAGACAACATGCAGATATGCTTAGATACTATTTATATTGCTTTAAAACATTTTTGAAAATTTGAATCTATGGAAGAGTTTTTGTACTTTTTCTTTAGATGGGAATGTTATTATAATATAGAGATATAAAAATCGACTATGTTCCCTTTGGGTTTTTTTGTGCGATTTTGCTTACCTTTTTCAATATGAGGTAGGCAGAGATAATTGTCTTAATTGTATGGGTGATTGTGAGTTATATGCTCAAGACCATCTTCTTCCTTTTTATCTGCAAACCAGCCATCAGAATAGTTTATAATCCTATGTTAAATGGATTAGTTTCAGATTTTAAATCTGTATTTTTTCAGAATAATCTAAATCTTCAAAAATTTGGAATATTCAGATTCAGCTAAAATAGGCAAAGCAAAGAAGATTTTATATATTGAAATAAAGTAAACCTAATGCTGACTCTGTAGGTTGAAATATAATTTGAAATGATATGTTGCCATGAATTAAAGGTTTCTTGTACCGATGTTGCTGTATAATACACAAGTTTCAGGGGTTCTTCATTCAAGAATAATTTTAAAAGAACTATTTTTGACACACATTCTCTGCTATTTAATATTTTGGTATCTAATTTATTAATTAAAATGAATAATAAGCATGCTTTCAACCAAATGAATTGTCTGCTCCACATACATGAAAAATTGATTTATTTAAGTAATCTTCTATTAATATTAAAGCCTTTTTTTTTTACCAGTTAATTCAATTAATTATAGCAAGATTTTTGTATTAAATTTGCAAGCAAAAGAGTAATATATGATATATTTGTTTGAAAGTTAATGTTTTATTGCAAGAAGAAAATTCTCTGCTCAAATGAGTTCTTTGAAAAAAAGTGTGTGGAAGCAGAAATTTCTATAAAAATGAGAGGTTTTTTTAATCTTTATTATTTTAAGAATGAAAATTTTATTTAACAGTTGGCAATGCTTTTTGCAGGTGACTTCTCGCTGGACTTTCCGCTGCCCTGGTTGTCCAGTGTCACTGTCTGAAGAGGACTCCCATTTTCAAGAGCGTCACCGTTGCATTGAACACTTCACCCAGGTTTATGGCTACATGCCTCTCCTCAACACACAGTTCAGAGCAGATTCAGTTCTCTTCAAGACACGCATCCCACATGACAAGCAAAAATGCTTCAAATTCATCTGAATCCATTTTTTCATGCCTAATTTTTGAGGGGTAAAAACAATGGCATTCCTCATAGGAACTGAAAAATCTTATACAACTTCACCCCCAAAAACATCACCAAATGATAAGCTGTTAAGAAATATGGAATGTGTAGGAATAATGTGAAATTTTTTTTATTGCATTAAGGAATTTAGAGTACACATGTTTACACAATGCACTTTTTATTGTTAAAAAAAGTGTTCTAAAACTTAATTATTTTGAAAATAAAAAAGTTTAAATCATAAAATAATCATTTGTAAAAATTCATTATAGTTTTAGCTAAATTTTGAATCATATAACTTTATGCTAGTTTTGTATCTTTTTAAGATGTTTTAGATCTTATCTAATATAGATATATTTATTGTAGAATCACACTTTTATTGAGCTTTTGTTGTTTTTCTCAATCTTATTTTATAGTTTTATTAATCTAGTGAGAAATTTTGCATTTATCATGAATGGAAAAAATTTAAAAGAAATGGAATGTGTGTGTGTCGGAAGCGAAGTATTTTAGGTAATTTTTATGCATTTATGTGATTATTTTTTCTAGTAAAGAAGACCATTCTAAATGTTGAATGAATGTAATTGCAGTAAGTTTAGGTATTTTTTTTCTGTGTTATTTGCCTATCATTTAAGAAATTAATTCAATTAATATATTGTGTGTGTTTTATTCTAAATCTTTTGTGAAATTAAAATGTAATATTGAGGAGAGACACTTTGCTCAGTGGATACAATTTAACCTTTCGAGAAATATTTTCACTGTCCTCTCCTTTTTTGAGAGAGAGATTACAAAAGGGCTTGTTTGAGAAAAAAGACACCTGCCTATTGCAATTAAAACTTTGAAAAAATTGTGTGTGTTCTTTCTGCTCATGAAATGAAAGAATGTTTTAATATCAAAGTCTCACATTTTTATTTACAACTGTTTAGTTGAAAATTAAAAAAAATAAGTGTGTATGGTCTCGGAAAAGCAATTTTTTCATCTTGTGGGAAGTTTTGATTTGTTGTAAAATGTTTTGTGCAAAAAATAATCATTTTTGTAATTATATACAAATCTTCAGATAAAGTAGATATTTTCAAGCCTGTGACTGTTTTCTCTATCTATATTTCTTTTCTGTCTGTGATGTTCTGTTAAATAATAAGACTTATGAATAACTTATTTCTCCTTTTTTTTGTGATTAAACGTATGTAATTTTTTGTAAATTAAAATGCAATAAAAAGATTATTGAATCATTTACTGTATTTATTCCTTTTGCATATGATACAGTGAGAATACTGTCATTTGCCTGTTTACATTTTAATAGAGAATCTTACACTACAATATGTTATGTGTTCAGTTATAAAATGTTTACAATGCTGTGTTTATTCATTTTTTTTCAAATATTAAAATATATCTTGTCTTTCTTTTTAAATGGTTTATTCAAGATGTCACATTTTTATTGAAAGAAGATTTTTGTATTCATCTTATGATTTTTATAAAAGCAAAAGGTGATGACTGTTGATATTTTTATTATAATCATTTGGAATATTTTTTTTAATTTTAAAATCATGTTTCTCTTAAAACCTCTTTAAAGATAACCTGATTGCATAAGTATAGTTTTAGAAATAACTGGAGAAATTTTTCACACGAATACAAATACATATAATGACTAGAGGAAGATTTATTTTAGTAAGCTTTACAGAACACATTATTATAATCACTGAGTTATATCCAAAATAACTGCTTTTTGTAACAAGGAGAGTAATTTGACAATATGGAAGTGAGTTAATTACTACCAGCATCTGGAACTGTGTATATCTATTAGTGTTTGTTCAGAAAACATGGCGAACCAAAGATGTTGTACTGAGTTCAGATTTTATTAATTTAAGGGTCTTCTCAGAAGTCTTTGTCCTGCAACTGGTTCTGGTGATGTCCTATGAAAAGTCCTGAGGACACACATGCAACCAATAATGATAGCAGGGTTTGGGCTCTCTTGTCTAACATATCTTACTGACATATGTGTCTGTTTTGGAGCCTCCTTTGTAATTCTGTTTGTTGTAATGTCGTTTTAGGTACAAGTCCCCTGTTTCCTTTAGTTAAACTGTATCTTGGGAGTCAACCCCCACTAACAAAATTTGGCTATCAGGTTATGCACTGCCATTCACAAACTACATTTTCAAGAAAATGATTGCCTTTTGCACTAAAGCCAAAGATCGTCTCATTTTGCAATTGCTTTTACTCATCACAGCAGTGAAGAAAATGTTAGCCTATGATTCCACACCACCAGCTAGCTGTGTTTCATTGGTTGTGGGTTGTTTATGTAGGGAGTAATTATAATAATGCGATTCGTATAGGAAATAAGATATTTCTCTTGGAAACGTATTCCTGTTGATAGCAAAATATTATTCCAGCATTATTTGTTTCTTATGTAATAAAAGAAAAAGCTCAATCCGTAGAACTAATGGTTTTCTAAAAAAAATTGTATTACAAGCCTCCTTCTGTTAAGGGACATTAAATAAAATATATTTGCAAAGGTTTTTTCTAATGGCAACTATTTTAATTTATCCCAATGAACAATTGGTATTAAATGAAGACAATTATCCGGACCAAATGAAAACGAAAATATTTCCGGGGAATGATTTAGAATTTTAGAAGCTTTGGATCCGATTAACGTAATGGTTGAAACGTTTGTGCCTGAAAGAGAACTTATCCAATAGATCTGTGAATGAGTGTGGAGAGTCAGGCGCAGATTTAAGTGTTCTGTAACTGGGGCAACTTGTTTCGTATTTTGTAAAGCTCTATCACTGTTCACAAATGGGAGAGAGAGAGGTTCGAGTATTTTCCGAATATTAAAATTGACTTTTTGAATAAAAAATGATTATTCACATTTATTATTCCTTTTCCTATTTATATATACACACAAAGTGAAACATTTTGTTTTACAAGTGTTTATAAGAAAGGAATTTTTCAAAAAAATTACGACTGACATCTTTCGCAATCTACCGAAAATAGCTACACGAGCAAAAATCACGACAAAACAATCGCTTCCCCTTTAACGCAGCGGAAAAAGATATGTTGAATTGAGTTATTTACTTGCACGAGAGTGAATGAATAATTCAAAACGTCCACAATTCGATGGACAAATTTCTGACCCTCGAAGTCTACCAAAAACCTTGCCATCCAGAGATCTCACCAGAATAGTTATTCTACTACTTGAATTACTCAAACCCAATAAGAAACTCGCTTACAAAAGATGTTTCTCGAGGCACAAGAGTGATTTTGAAGTTTTGCCAACTGACGATCTTCCATTGTTAAATGTTGCTTCTAACGCCAACGGATTGACGATGTCAGATCGATTCCTTCAAAATTCATCGTGGCAAGGTGTCGGTATGTATCTCGGTTCCACCCCGATTTTAAGGGAAAACATTTTGGAGGAGGGAGGGGTCCACTCACCTCAAGAGAGGACTTGCGGTTTGACGAATAGTTAGAGTGCCCCCATGCTGTCCAAACATTATACATTTACAAACACCCAG
This sequence comes from Trichonephila clavipes, assembly GCA_019973935.1. Lineage (NCBI taxonomy): Eukaryota > Metazoa > Arthropoda > Arachnida > Araneae > Nephilidae > Trichonephila > Trichonephila clavipes. Next base: position 126,933 of record BMAU01008198.1, on the reverse strand, counting down.
TACCTTCTACGGGATTTGAAATCAGGCCCTTCGGCACACCATCTCTAACCCCCATGCCGTCTGGGCGTCCAATCAAAGATGTAATTCTTAGAAATTGTCCATGTCTTATTAAATAAAAACAAGCAACATGTCTCACGCTAAAATTACTTGTAGATTTGCTGAATAAAAATCGTATCTAGACTCAAAACCATTTCCTCTTTTCTCGGAAGACTTGTCTCTTCCGAACGGCGTTCCAAATCCCTGCTCGTTTCGTCCTCCCCTCCCCCCCCCCAAGCGCTTCATTATCACGTGTCGTTTATTTTCATCGTTTCGAAATCCCTCTCCCCTCCATACAAAGAGGCGATGACTCAAGAGCGGGATCATCAAGAGAAGTGAAAGCAGTCGTGACGCGGAGATGAAGGGGTGGAGGCATATGCGTCAAGGTCGACGTGATCAAGGACCTTGGCGGAATGCCGTGTGAATTGTTTGCTCTTCGCCAGTGGGATGGTCATCCGCACTCCTCCTTGCCCTTGATTCGTTTCCTGGGCTGAGCCAACACCTCCTAGATATATCTAGGAAGTGTTGGCTGAGCTGAAAAGAGTTGGTTGTCAAGAGAAATCACACGAATCTCCTCTGCACTTCAGATTACATGGAGATCGTTTTAAAAAATTAGATTATTTTCAAGAAGGACCCAAAATCAAGCTCATTGTGTAGTGCACAAAAGCTACTTATTCATTGTCATCCAAGAAGGCTTGAATTAGGTCCAGTAGGTGTAATCGACCATCAATGAGGATCGCTTAAAAAACGGAGAAAAATCGGCTTTTCCGTTGAATGCTTGCACTTTGGTGTCTGCCTTATGCACTTAATTTCGGACTCTTCTTACGAATACCGGACTATACTTTCAAATATTAAAAATAAAAAAAGATATTTCCATAAAGGAAGCCTTCGTTTTCTTACACTGCACGATGTCTGTCTGCACCAGTAGCGCACACAACAATTTGGCAAGGCTCCGATACGCCGCCCAACATATTCTTTTGATTTTGTCGATTTCTGGGAACAAAAACAATACAAATATTGAATAAATAATTAGCATTAATTAATAAAATTAAATATTAATAACAAATACATAATTAAACGTTACGTACTATGTACCAATCGAAAACAAATCAAGGGCTATGGGGGGTCCGAACCCCTTGTGTCTGCACACCATTAGTGATGGGCAACACATCGAGTCTACACGAAATTTCTACTTACGTTCTATGAAGTGATCAGCCATCTGTCTTTCTACTTTTCTTTCCATAGCTGAATGTTTTCCACGTATCCCTACAAGAAGTGCAAAGGTGTCATGTCTAGAGATCTGGGGGACTACGCTTTCTCTTTCCATCCGGGGAACTTTTCTCACTTCCTAACTCCAGTGTGGTGGTGCCCCATTTACGCTGTACATGTGTAGCAGATTTAAATTCGTTAAACCGTGCTACAACTTACGCTTGTTCTTTCGGGGAAGCCATTTTGAAGCTAGGATGTTGAAAAACGGAGACGTGTGCATTGCGCCATCTAGTTTGCATTTCATAAAACAAAATCTTTAATTTTTTTTCTTTATGGAGTATAAAAAACCGTAAGTGAAATTCTTTGTTCATTTTTAATTAACTTTTGAAAGAGTAGTCATATTTTTTGGACGTCCCCTAATTCAATGTAAATTTCAGGATTGCTTTGGGTGAGAAGAGATTTAATATATTTTAAGAAATATTTTGATTTAATTTGACATCGCTGCCCGCCGTGTAGGGCAACGATGCACGCTAAATCTGTCGAGAACTGAAACCTCCTCCCGCTGGTGTGGTGTGGTAGTTTGGAGAGGGGGTGCCAGCTCAGGTGACGTCCATGTCACTTGACCATGGTTCAAAATGACGGTCCGTCGCCAAAAGCCCTCGTGTAGCTGAACAGTGCGACGTTAAAATTCACTCACCCGAGCCAAATCATACTGTTCAACTAAAACTACTTGGTGTTCAAGTTTGGCTAACGTCAGGCTGTCTCTTTGCCAAGATGAACTTCCTGGGCCTCGCTCTGACATCATCGATCAGATGGTATTAAAGGCGAAACGAACGATGAAGTATGATTGTTGCAAAGCCCGACTTTGCACAGGCTACCTAGAGTAACGAGTTGTTTACTGAAGGAGAGGAATGACCCTTGTTGAATATTCTCTCTTAAATAAACGAATTAAAATGTCCATTATTTTCACTTCTGATATCAAAGATTGCTCTGCAGTATTTTCCTCAACTGATCGCCATTTCGGCGTTCCGTTCGCCTTGCATCATTCTATGGCAGTCACACGATAATCAGTGGTGGAAATTCTCTAGAGCGAACGTTCATTAGAATGCCTCGAGGAGAGAAAAGTGTACCGAATGGCAACTTACCGTAAGCCTAAATAGAATCGAAAATGTAATACAGCTGAAGAAAACATGATCACAAACGTAGAAGAGACTCCGTCTTGCTGCTTTCTCAAAAAATGTCTACTGCCCGTAATTTTAGTGTAAGAATTTCAAGGTCAACGCACGCAAATTTTAAGTCATTATCATTTCATAAAATGATTATTTAAAAGCTATCTTTTCCATATAAAAGGTTATGGAGAGAAACTATGCGAAAGTGGATTTCAAACAACGTGGAAAATGGTTATATTTTTGGGTGAAAAACGTTTTAAACTTGATGGACTAGATGGTTTTAACCGTTATTGGCATGATCTCCAAAAAGAGAAGGCATCAGTTTTTTAAAAGTGTATCTTTGATGATTAAGGGAGTAATTTCAGCTAAAGGCGAAACGAATGCCTGTAAATATAAACTTTGAGTCTATGAATATATCTATTAATCTTTTATCTACAACTTCTTGGCTTATTGTTCACATTTAGGGGGTGATAAAAAATTCGTTTCGTGAAATATTACAATAAAATTTGGAGTCTTGTATCGAGAAACCAGACGTCAGCAACCTTAGGGGTAGGTGCAATATTCAAAGACTCAAGAGAAATAGTTCGTTCAGTCAGGTGTGTTCCAACAATCGGATTGCTAGTGCTGTGGAAGAACATCACTTTAAGTAATGTATTGGTCCCTCAGAGATGTTTTTCACACTGACCTACTTATTTATCTAAGAGATCCTAATATCTCTTGAGATAATTAATAATATCCCAGTTGAAGCCGTACATGTGTACACTAAGAGTTGGCATAAAATCGTGTCATTAAGATCCAAAAGAGGAGTCCTGACTTTTGCTCTGTTTTTTGCAGTTAATTAATTGCTATAAACTAAAGTCTTGACTCGATTTTGTCACTTAATGATGGAAATGAAATTTGTTTTGACTGAGATAGCAAAGGTTCTATCCAATACTTGGCCAATAGGCGTAGCGACAGAGACAATAATGGAATGGTTATTCAGAAAAAGCTAAATCTCCACTTCTCATCGGATTCACTTCCATTAAATCTCTTCACATGTTGGTGTTGAAGGTTGTGAGATTGAAGACGATTTGGCCAAAGGTGGTGCTCTTGATCCTTCGATTTCAACTGCACCTCTTACCTGTTTAGAGCAGGTTAGAGGTGCAGTTGATAGGATAAATGGTAAAAACGAAACCGCTTGAACTGTTCCACCACAGCCCTACTGGTATTAGAGCAATTGTCTCTTGAAGGTTCTCTGACACTGATTGCAACTCTTTTTCTCAGTAGTCACCTTAGATCTTTAACATATACTGATGGTTTCAAGAGCTATGCAGTGTGCATCAAGTGTACCATTGAGCTTGCCTCCCAGGAACATATTCTAGAGCAGGGGTACTCAACCTTTTTACCCGCCGGACTGCATACATATGACTGGTATTTCACGCGGGCCACAACATGAATAGAATGGGGAACAAAACGCTAGAGCAAAATTAATCAAAATATTAAAGCGCATTTTTTTAGAGAGGTTTACTTCAATACTATAGTAACCTTTCCATCAAACACACAAATATTTACTTTTATACATTTTTTACTGAGTTCCGATTTCTATCATCCATGATCAAGCCTTTTGTGTTTATATTCTACTATCAAATAAGCAAATTGATAGCAAAATTTATGAATTTAATTGCTTGATTGATATAAATTTCCGCTGAATTTTTTAGAACATTTTTCTTCAATGAGAGATTAGTTTTTTTTAGTGCAATGGGCCCTGACCGGACGACATACAGCCGTAGGTTGAGTGTCATTATTCTAGAATGCCTGGTGCTCTCTAAACAGCACCAATCGAAAGTTGTTTTTAGGTTTCCTTAGAATTTATAAATCCATGAAGCTGATTTAGCTCTACTGATCTCTGGGGATGTGCCTCAACAAAAAGAGAAAGTTGTAATTTTACTTTTTTAACAAGATAGAGTTCTTCACCGCACTTCTAGAGCTGCACAAAAACAGTCACTATTTTGGTGTGACCGGCGATTCTTCAGATTTAAAGATTGCAGAAAATGTTTGAGCGTGTGTTAGACAGGTTGACTCAAATGGAAAGCAGTATAACTCAATAGAAGACTTGAAGATAACATATGTGAAGCATGGAGGGTATCGACCCTGAATATTTGAGGAGGGGGGGAGAGACTCACCGGAGAGATTTGAAGTGTCAATAAAAAATCTTTCATATATTTTTTAAAGGTTTACTATTTAATATATTACTCATGAGGTTTTGAATGAATAAGTCTTCTATAGAAAAACGTTATTTTACTAAATTAATTGCAACATCACACATATGTGGAATCGGAAATTGAAAACCTGTCTACTGTCCTTACAGCTAAACGTGATTTTATGTGGCTAAATTTGTCTACTTTATTCAAATAAACGTTTTGTTAGAGGAGATTTATTTATGTAATATATTAAATATTAAACCTTCAAAATATTCGAATTATTTTTAGCGACATCTGGCATTCCGGACGGGATTCAAGCGGTGTATTAGAAACTATTCAAATTGAGATTATATTACTGAAATGCGAAATTATAGATTTTCAAACATAGAGTAGGGGTATTAAAGAAAAAAATGCAGCATTCTAATTGCAGTAGCCAATCCCGTATAGTAACAAAATAGCTAACGAACTTTCTCTAAGAACATACAGATATTAATGAATTAGAAATATATACTAGTAACTAAATTTTAATCTCTTAAATATGTACTTAGATCTAAAACTATTACTTGATAAAGTTGAATTCTAAAACGAATTTATAAAAAGTGAAGATACAGTAGAACCTGTTTTTGTGCGGTTCCTTTGCATGATTTTTTTGTGTCATCTTTTTTTTATGCGGTATATGAATTTCAACGATTTTGGCGCCTCTGTAATGTTCTCTATCAATGTGCATATATATACTTTAAGACGCTCTATTCGTTAGTTATAAACAGTCTCTCGACAAGGCATGTTCCATTGCTTTCTTTCAACGCATTAGCAGCACGCTCTTGATTGAAGACGAAACTTTCAATGACATTGACATTATCAATAATTTGATAGATTATGAAGACGGACATAAAGAATCGGATTTTTTGAGAGCGGATACAATATATGCTGGGATCCCAAAAAAACGGAAAAGCATTTTCTTAAAATAAATACCAATTCCGAAAGGAGTATGAAATCTCAAAAAGAGCTTCGATCCTGCCTATCTGGTTATCGTGACTAACCGAGCGTCGTCACAAAAAATACTTTATGGTGCCAAAAAATAAATCTATTGAAATTGTATCTTCAAGTGACGAAAGCGATTCATCACCAGAAGCTGCGCGCTTTGGATTACGATGAGTAGCAATGAATTATGTATGAGCATTTCTCCCTGTATACAATGAGAAATTAAATGTGTTTTTATGTTAAAACATTTCATTACAATGAGAAATTAAATGTTCCATGTGGAAATTAATTATTTATTTTTTGGAAGTATTTTCTCATAAATTTCGTAAATAATTGACATATTTTTGTGATTTTTTTTATGTGGTCCCTCTTCACCGCATAAAAAAAGTTTTCCGTATTATCTCGACAAGATTGTTGTAAGTATTTATGATATATTTTCGAATACTTTTTTTCCACGATTTCTTTTGTGCGGTCCCTATCAACCGCACAAAAACAGGTTTTACTGTATAATAACAAAGTTACCATTTCGAAGTTTCGAGCTGACAAACGTCTTCCTGGATTAAAGAAAATTACACTCTCCAAAAGTTAAGGTATAATCCACTTAATGTGTCTAATTTGAAAATGAATGAATATAGAAACAAGAAGTTTGGAGGAAATATGCGCTGAACAGTTTTTTTATTGAATGCTACACATAGATCTACATAGCTTAATGCAAACAGTGCTTCACAACAAAAAAAGCACTGTTGAAAGAAAAATTCATCATTGGAGGAAGCAAAACATCACAGACTTATGAGAAAAGATTTCTGGGAAACACTAAAAAAAACGGATTGTAATAAGAAATGTGTCCAATCCTGGATGCCATCAATGCATTGGTGACATCGACAGTTCCACATTACCAATTATCGGATGAAAAGTGAGGATCAATTATGGAGTAACCTTTGTTCCCGCTCATGTAAGGAGTCAAACTTATAAAACACCAACAAGTCTACCAAGGTAGCCCCAAATATGGTGCATCGGATTCAGGTCTGAAGAATGAGCTGACCACTCTATTCGTTCCTAAAGATAATACTCAACCACCGCTCGGTGATGTCACGCATTATCTCATCCATCAGAATGAAACCAACTCATTACCAACAGCAGTGGTGTAGGAGTGAATAGATTCGATCTCATCCCGAAATCTCACTCCACTCAGAATTCCACCATAGATCACATGCAGGTCAGCGTGACCACCGAGCTCTGTAATTGTCTTTCAACATTGTTGGATTGTATATGGTGCGTTGTTCCCTCTAAATCAGTTGACACCCTGAATTCCTCTTCAGTGCAAATGTGGACTCCTACGAAAAGAGTACAGAAGTTCACTACTGTCTGGCCCAGAAAATATGTTCTTTTGTCCTATATACACATTTCTATCGATGTCCTTCACATCTCTATCGATGGCTTGGGGGGACACGCATTGTGACGGGGCTTTATCGCCCCTTTCACTAAAATCTTCTTGGGGAACCTTTGGAGCCAGAATGATATTTCATTCCAACCAACTCAAGAAGAAAACGCGATATGCAGATTAGGAATGATTATATATATTGGAGCTTTTTAGCATTCGCTAAAGAGGCTAAGGGGCGTTTTAGAAGGTCTAAAAAGAGGTCTTAAGGAGGCTAAGGGAGGGGGGGTTTAGGAAGTATTAGAAGTCTTAGGAAGTATTATAAGAGTCATATAGAAGTGGGTTCAAAAGCAGAAGGTTGCCTGGTTGCCGGATCAAGTTGGATTACAATATTATATAGAAGATATATATAAAGATTGGTAGCTGTTCGCCGTGGAATATCGGTAAACGGCAGAATATTAAACTTTAATACTAGAGCAGACTCTAGTTAGTTAAGGAATCGGCTATAGATATAGATTCGGTAGTTAATTTATCCTAGATAGTGAGTAGGATTTAATGCGCTATTTGTTAAAAATTGTTATTCATGTCGTGCCTGATCCTTTCCCTCTAAGACTTGTGTTGCATTGCTTAATATAAATTGAGACAACAATAAACAAGTTTTATTATGGAAGGTTTGAGTGGTCAATTTTTTATCTCTACAAACTTAGGTCGCATGGATGAAGAGATGATATCCCCAGCCCGGGGGATATCACAACATAACTGTTCGTTTTGCATAGAAGGCATTTTTGCACCATTGTAGCGATGGTTCTTGTTTCTAATACGACCAAATTATCAGGAACGAGTGCTTCGCAGTGATTTTTCTCATTCAGCCTTTCTCGGAGATTTTGTAACTCGTGATTGACCTGGAGCATGTGTGTGTGTGTCCTAGATACACAGTCTTTAAATCCCGCAATCGTTGGATCACACCGGAAGCCGATTGGAGACGCTGTATCAGCTTGTAACAAGCTCTTTTTCATCTATTCCAATGCATGCCACCTGAATGAATCATTTTTCCAACACATTTCTAGACTCTCCTGGATATTGTCAACGAAATTACCAATAACTATTAATGATAAACAATTACACACAAAAGCTACGTAAGTTTAATTTTTGTATATTTTCTCTAATATATCTATTTAAATATGTCCGTTTATTTAAAATAAAAGTTATGACTATCGTTTTCTTATAACATAAGTTTTCTAAAGCACATGATTTTCCTGTATGAGAACAATGAAATTTATTGCTGCTGTTATTTTTTTTAATGGCGAGTTGTGAAAATTGCGTAGTACATTAACTTTTGGAGAGGTCAGTGTATATCAAATGTTAACCTGTAAATATCAATCATGATCTTGAGAAAATCAATCAAGACTACCATCCTAATCTAAATATTGAAGAAAATAGTGTTCGGATAAAATTATTTAAGTATAACTTTCCTTTTCCTATTATAAGAATTCGTAGAATCTTTTTTTAATTCAGCAAAAATTTTGATAAATTTGTATCGACAAGATGTATGCCCTGTAAAAGGGGTAACATCACAAAATATTAAATAAAAGAATAATGAACTTGTTTGAAAAAAAATTATCTTGTACTTTTATTTAATCCAAAAGAAAAATTATCAAAGTTTTCATGTATATAATTTTTATTCATAGAAATCAGTGGCATGCACAAGGTTAAGCTTGGAGGTTCAACCCCCGTGGCCGCGGTAGCCGAGTGGTATAGGTATCGGATCGCTGGCTTTGTCACTTCGTGCCCAGTTCCACTAAAGACCCGCCGTGTAGGGCAGCGATGCTCGTTAAATCTGTCGAGAGCTCAAACGTCCTCCCGTTGGTGTGGTGTGGTAGTTAGGAGAGGGGGTGCCAGCTCAGATGTCATCCACGTCACTTGATCATTGTTCAAAATGACGTCACCAAAAGCCCTCGTATAGCTGATGTTAAAATTCAATCAATCGAAACCCTCCCATGAACCAATAGGTTTTTAGTGTGAAGATTGCGTCTTCGTTGTCCTAAAAATGTGGTCCCTCCTATGACAATAATCTGAGCGCGCCACTGATATAAATTATATTTATTTCTAGTACTTAGTTAAATAAATATCTGAAGTCCTAATAGCGATGAGAATTAATATGGATACATAATTGATTCAATACTTACATTCTTAAAAAGTGTACTCGCAGCAGTGCTTCTTTTCGATAACAACGACAAGCAAGGCACCAATGAGTCTCTTACCACACAAAATAGGAAAGGGCTATTGGTTATTTTCGTAATTACGTCTTAAGAAAAAGTTTCCTTCATCTTGAAATTATCCTTCCTTGACCTTAGAGGTGACGTCAATACATCACGTGGTCCGTATTAGCATCTTCGTGATAGAGGGGCAATCTCTCATTATCGGATACCAATCGCTGTGTTAGGCGAAACTTCTCGCTTACACACTCTTCTAAAAAAAGTTCTCCTCGTCCCTTGGAAACTTTATGGCGTTTTCGTTATTTTTAAATGCGAGTTAAATTTTATCGAACAATAACTAATTATTCTCTTAATTTCCTTTACCCAACTAATGATGAGAGTGTTAAGTAATGTGTTCACTCTGAACCTCACAATAATGCGTCGTGGGGTGATTATTTCCAGACAATCGATTCACGGTCCCCCTCCGAAGTATTGACCGCGCTCGAGGGGGCATAATTTCTGTGACTGGATGAGAATCGGTGCTTATTTTCAGCAAGCACACCCAGCGGATTACGCAGAAGGGTTTACAACAAAGAACGGAACCTAAGAAAGAGCTTTAAAAGTGACGAACTGATAAAATAATGCTTCTGCAAGAAAAAATGCAAAGAAAAAGTTTTTAAACTTTTCAAGCAAGAATTTAGTATTTTTATTATATAGAAAAATTTAAAATAATGCTTTGTACAACCTTAAGAATTTGAAATGGCACAATAATCATGCACTATTTCGCATAAAAATGCAATACAAATGTGTAAACAGCCGAAAGAAAAGTTGAGATTGTTTGATATATCCCCCGCCCCACCTCCTCTCCCAATGAAAAAATGAATATTCAAGACGATTATAAGATAAAATATTAGCGATGTTTAAAGGATTCAGTTATGGTTTTCCAATATGAATTTGTTGAAATTTACAGCAGTAGTAACGGTCATGGGTTTTCAACAAAATGATAAAACGCAAGAAAATTTTTAAAGAACTCTGTGCGACAAATCCCCATCCCCTAGGAGATAAATTTTTCGAAGATTCAAACTGAGCTAAAAAAGTAATCCATTCTATGGTATAAATTTGAATAGGAGTGAGTGAAGTTTTCTTGAGGTTGCACTGGAAAACAACATCCGGTCACGTGTTTGGGACCATTACCACTTTTACAGGAAGATACACGGGAATAGAAAAGTAAAGGAGGATCTTTCTCGAGAAAAGTTAAATAACGCTAGGATTTTCGTCTTCGGGGGCAGTTATGATTCACTTTCCACCAAAACATGTGATAAGAAACATAATATATTTCCTAAAATTTCGGACTTGACTCGTAGGGACTCACTCCAAGTATTATTACTAACCGATTGTTGTTTGGACATGAATGCATTTTTATTTGTGAAAGCGAGTTGGTTCGCTCTCAGATGTCGATAGTTCAGTAACAATCGTCAATTCTTGGATCTTTTGTGAAGATAAGGAACTAGGGGTTATGGAATTCAACTCGATTTCGAGTCCCGGTACCACTGAACACCCACCGTGTAGAGTGGGCCTGAGGCTCAATGTCCTTCCATCAGCGTGGAAGTTAGGAGAAGGCGGTGCAGACTCAAGTGTCCTCCTCGTCACTTGGCCGAGGTACAAAATGACGAGTGAGTGAATATTAACGTCACACTGTTCAGCTACATGAGGGCCTTTGGCGACGTCATTTTGAACCATGGTCAAGTGACGTGGATGACACCTGAGATGGCACCCCACCAACGTTTCAGCTCTCGACAGATTTAACGTGCATCGTTGACCTACACGTCGGGTCATGAGTGGTACTGGGCTCGTACTCATGACATGCCTGCCATGATCCGATGCCTTGACCACTGAGCTACCACAAAATGACGTCACCCAAACCCCTCGCGTTGCTTTGCAGGGCGACGTCAATAAACACTGTTGAGGAAAAGTGACGTACGGAGAGCAAAGGGTTGCTGCTCGGTGCGCTTCTTCAGGAGAGAGAGAAGAAAAAAACCCGAACCGGTCAGCCCCAGAGAGAGAGGGGAAATTTCTACTTCATTGCCACCACTTTCACTGCTCGCGTGAAGGTCAGGAGCACTCTCTCAGGTGAAGAAGAAGAGGACGTGTTTGTTGTGAGTCCCCCTCGGACGAGAGCATGCCGCGGCTTTTGCTGCGCTGAACGAGCCACCATGAGTCATGACGGATCTTCCTATATCAAGCACCCCACAGAAAAGGTAAGCTCTCCACTGTGTTTCTGTCCTCTACCGCATGATTTATTTATAAAATGAGTGCATTTTGCGATAATCGCATAGAATATGAAAGAGTTAAAAAAATGTACACACACTTTTCAAGCGGAAGATTTGTAAAAATATGTGTTTTCCTGTTTTAAATCATTTCCAGATTCTACTCTCTTTGGATTAAAAATTTGAACTCGGTCCTTTCAAATTCCTTTCTTCCATTCCTATCACTATGCAGTGTCTAAGAAAAGTAATTGCACTAAGATAATTAACGCGAAAATAAAGCTTGGATATTCGGAGTCTCTTTTCCGCTCTTGGTTTTGAGATTCAAAATAATTTTTAAAAAATTGCTTTCGAATCGAGCTTATGTGCTCATTTTGTTGTTTTATTTTCTGTCTAAATAGAAATATTCGTATTTTTTTTTTCTGTAGTCACCCATCTATGGGATTTCATCGATTAAAAATAGCGCAATCTACAACTTTAATCAGGATGTTGGTTTGGAAATTCAAATCTGCTTGCTATCATTGTTTTTAGCGTTTTTATTTTTTTAAAAAAATTTACTGAAATAGGTGGGTTTTTTTAGAATTTTTTTTTTTTATTTATATATGCTGCATATATGTGACCGCTAAAGTGCGGAATCAAAAGTTTTTCTCATTTTAACCATGTTATCTCCACATTCTGATTGCATTAAAGGGACTCTTTAGATAAAAAGAAATTAAATAAATATTATGTCAATTTCCTTAATTGCAGTATTTAAAACCATTTGACTCTTTGTATTGTAGTTTTAATAGATTGATTATTGATTCCAACAAGTAGTTTATTGTTTGCTTGATTGTATTAACGTGATTCTTTAGATATGGAATAATTCCACCCTGTAACGAATTAATGTGCAGATCTGTAGGACTAATTTCTGTACTTAAGCAGTGACGTATACAATATCATGTATCCGTTGCCACACCAGTTATTGTAATCCTTTTGTGAATTGGATGCTTTTTATGCAGATTTAATTTGTCCGCAAAATGCTCTATCGAAAGCATCACAGATGTTTAGAGGTGCCGAATCCAGATGTGTCTGTGTATTCCTTGGAATTCAAAATTCTTTTCCCGTGTTCCATCTTAATGAACCAAGAGTCGTTGTACTATTATCGTTTCAGGGGGAAAATATTACTTTAAAATGAAATGATTTAATACCTCAAAAGCGGGATGTATCGGAAAAGAAGGTTCCTCTTTTTAAGGGAGGAAAAAGGGTTGCTCCTGAGAAAACTATTCATATTTTCTTGTCTTCCTAAAGTTTGTATTGCCAACCCAAATACATCCTGCGTAATAAATTTAGGGGTACTTTATTGAATCTTGAAAGTAGAGGAGAGAAGGTGAGACTAAATATAATTGATGGGCAAGACAGATAACCAAATAGGCAGATATTTTATATTTGACTCGACATACTGATTTTGAGCAAAGTTTTACTGGTATGGAAACAAGAGTAAATTCAGATTCAAGTTGACTGACGTTCGCTTGCGATGTGAATTTCAACGAACCATCTGATTTATAAAAAAAAATTGTAGAAAAGTGTGATAGGGTACATTTGTTTCATTAAACTGATTCTGAAATAAAATAGGCTTGCACCTATAGATATGAAATGAGTACAATAATTAATTTGAATAAAACTGCCACTATTTTATTTATTTTGTATTTATTGATTTTTATGACATAATATATACCTTTCCTGATGAGATGGAAGTTAACTAAGGAATGAAATAATTTTAAACAAGTAATACAAAAAAATTTTAAAATAAATTCCTAGTTAGGTGAACAAAGAAATTTTATTTTAGTTTACTAAATTTAATTAATGAATTAATATTTTAATGAACTGTATTAACATCAAGTGTCCTTCACTACAAGTTTAAAAAAATGTATTTGAACTGAGTGGATGAATAAAAAGTATTTTATTAACGATTGAAAATTTTAATAAGATATATAAATATATATAAATAAATACAGTCAAACCTCCATATAACGAACTTCTGTATAGCGATTTTTTCTATAGAGTGAACTTGTTCCTGGAACCAAGAACATTTCATGATTTGCTTCGTAAAATAATCTTCCTATAGTGAAGTGCATTTTCTATATAACCAACTTTCTATTTTGTGATTCAATTATTTTCTCCCTTTTTTTAAGGTATTTCTGGACATTTTAAGTTATTTTCTCTTTTAACACATTTTATGGTGGTCATAAATCTTGAACTGGTTTTACCAGGGGCCTTACTCACCTATAACAAAAAAAATTGCCGTAATTTTTCAAATGAAGTCGAATAAAATTAACAGATTTTATCAGTAATTAAATTTAAGAATGCATGTGGTAATGTACGTTTAGAACTTAGAGTTATAAAATAATGTATGTTTAAAATTATATGCTTTCAATTAGAAAATGTCACAAAATTCATTAATTTTAATATAAACTTATTTTCTTAAAGTTGAAAATACAGCGTATTCTTCTACATTCTTTTGCCTTGTTTTCCTTGCGGTTTTTCTTCCTTTTTTGTGATGGGAAAGATATATAAAATAAATAAAAATATTAATTTACAAAAATGTGTGAAAAATTACTTTTTTAATATACAGTGTTAATGAATTTAAAATTTGTTTTATGTGGTTTATAAAGTGTATTGAAAGATGAACCTCTATATAACGAATTTTCTATATAACGAACTTTTTTCGGGATTTAGCAACTTCTTTAGATTGAGGTCCGACTGTATATATATATATATATATATATATATATATATATATATATATATATATATATAGGGAGAGTGAACTAATAGTAGGAATTGGAAAAGATGAGGTCCTAGAGTTAAAATTGCCCATCCCTGTTATAAGACAATAGTAGCTTTGGGTTTTTTTCAAATCTACTCGCTTATTAGAGAAGTTTTTTAAAATATCATATGCTTGTGTTAACATGAGCACTTTGCTATTACAACAAATGATTTTAAATTTCTTCATCTATGTCCCTATCTCCCATCTATCCCTGTCCTGCACTTGAATGACATCTCTGGAATTTTATTTGGATAGCACAAAATGTCGGTTATTTCCGATCAGCCACCTTTCACGAGAAATGCTTTCGAAAACATTTCGAGTTTTTCGAAACGTCTTCCGAATGAAAATAAACAATCTCGCAACGAGTATCGGAAAAAGCAATAAAAAGAAAGAGAAAAAAGACCTGTTTTAAGCGAAATGTCCGAAGCTCTCCATGAAGAGTCGTTTTCGGTTGCTTTTCTATCAACAAAATGGATTGTCGGACATTGGCTTCGTTAGAAGGCGATTTTTCTTTTGTTTTATTCTATTTGTTTCTTTCTATTTCAAAACTGCAGGTTTGATTTGCATTCGATAGAGCGAGTAAATTCGAATATCTAATGCTTATTACAAGCATCGTTTGAGATATCAGCCGCGGAAGTAGTCTGATGAACGGACAAACGCCACAAATTAATGAATGGAATCTAAATCGGGCAACCAAAATTTTCAGTCGAAAGAGGATTTAAGAACGGTTTAAAATGGAAAGCGATCACTATGGTTTCTCCAGAAGTCATCGACTCATTTCACTCTGGTTTGAAACATTTTTGAGCGGTTTTTTAACCGTGAATAAATTTTTTCCCCTTATATAGTTATGTTTTTAAGAATATGTGTATTTGCGGTCATTATACTTTAAAAAAATTACTTTGAAATATTAGGGGGTCTTGTGAGACGCTGATAGTCTGTCTTCCAGAGAATTACAATTTTTTTAAATGAAAATTGGAATAGTATGCTTATTTATTGCAATAATATTCGGTAAGCACGTACAAGCTACATCTGACCAGAAACAAATTCCATATGTAGATACGGAATGTTAACTTAAAAAGCGTCCTAAATGTTAAATGCGCGTTCTCGTCGGGGATGGGATCGTTCTTCTGTTTTTGACCGTGAGAGAGAGAATATCCCACAATCCTCACTTCTACAAAATGTTTCCCGCCATTACTTTTCAGTAGCTTCAAAGATAAACGCGTGAGAGATCTTGTGAGAAGATTTTTTAAAGAAATGAAAATTAGTATTCATTCCTATCGAGGGAGTAAAAAAAGATTGGACTGAGTGGCATCCTTTCTTTAAATGTGTGCTCTTAACTTATTCTTGCTTAAGCTATCCGACTACGTTCGGAACCGTGATTTTAGAAAAGGCGCATAAATGGATAGTTTTCATATTTAGTGTCACATTAGAATGCATGTATAAAATTGTTTTAAGAACATTTTGACAAAAAAAAGTATTTAAATACAATCATTTGGTAAAAAATTAACTTAGAATAACCTTTTTTCAAAATGTTCTCCTTTTGTGAAAAATGCTCCTATTATAATAATATTTTGCCTGTATAAAGCTCAGACCTCTGTACAGAGGCTCAACTAGAATTTTTGAAAAATTTACATTATTTTCAGAGTTACAACCATTTGAAATAATTATCGCGGCGTTTTTTTTTTCTTAAAATTTCTCCCCTCTGTTGTAAAACATAAACCACTTCTAAGTTACATGTATTCTTAAAACAATTTTATATACATTTTCTAATCTAAGTGACACTAAATATCATAAATATTATCCATTTATACGCTTTTGCAAAATCGCGGTTCCGAACGTAGTCGGATAGCTTAAACTTATTGTTACCTGTAATTTGAAGATTTTTTAAAAAAAGAAAAATTATCTCTTTCTCTTTTGGTATTGTTCTGGCGGGGTGTGAATGAAGAATGCGGAAATCACGAAAGAACGGTATGATTGGTTTAATCTGACTATCAGAAGTCTATTTTGGCTACCCTTTAAGATATCCGACTACCCTAAAATCACATGGTTTTTTAAAAAAGTTGACAATTTTTGTTATGATTTTATTTTATAGACCATCTTATTAGCCTAATAAAAATACCAAGTTTTTTACTTTCCTTCACTAGAACAAAAACTACAAGCGTTTTAATAAAAGAAGATGCCATAACTTTACACAAGATGTCAAACTTTAAAATGCGTTTTACTCGAAATGTGTTTTTTTTCTCGAAAAACTCAAACGGGGACAGCGATTGCTCAAAAAGTTTTGAAAATAATTTGCTGAAATTTTTTGTGGATGTTTTGTATAACAGTAGAAGTGTTTTGACCTTCAGATTTATCAATCACTGTTTTATAACAAAATTTACAGTCCTTTATATGAATGTAATCACTGTTTTTTTAAGCAACTTTATATAATAACTGCTCTAGTTTTTGTAAAAATTAAAATATCTATTATCTTGAAGGTCATTTCATACATAATTAACAAAGTAACACATTAAAATTGAAAAATTGAGAATTTGTTCAAAAAATTCTTGTACAGAGGGGGCCCCGTTTATGTAATTTCTTGTACATTTTCACAAGTTTTTTCCCTTTTTAATAATAATAAATTTTTTTTCTGTTTTCAATTTTACGATTTTTTCTTTAAAATATATTAAATAAATCTAAAAATCACAAAAATCCCCATATCTCTATTTTTTCAAAAAAAAAAAAAAAAAGTCGCAAGTAGTCGGATACCTTAAGAGATTTCTAGTATGTGAAGAACATTTAATTTTGAGTCTGTTGAAAAGAAAGATCGTTGACTTAAATTGTGCGTTAGAATCACACAAATGGAGCTACTAGTTTTAAAATCTTTTTGAAGCCTTTGTCAGGGGTTCAAGCACTGGTGCCACTGAAGACTCGCCGTGTAGATTACGCACGTTAAATCTGTCGATGCTCAATGTCCTCCCGTAAACGGGTTGTGGTTAGTTAGGAGAGTTGATCGAGGCTCAAGATGACGAGGTCCGTCTTCCTTATCCCTCGTGTTGCTTTGTAGTGTAATGGTGATGGAACTCTCAAGATCTGAACAAGCCCGAGAGCAAAATTGGAAGTAATTTGTGAAAAGAAATAGAATTGAGTACTAAATCCAACTCAGTTTTGGTTTTAAAATTTATTTCCTTATATAGCTAAGGTCGATGATAATTGAAACATTATTCTTACACTTTTACAATGAATTTACACTTATTTTCAATAAAAAAAAAAAACAGAATTTCCTGAATTTTTTCTCTTAAGAAAATTACACATCTTTCCGAAGCGATATCCGGTATTTGAAATTCTTAATCATCACTAGTAATTAAATTTTACTTACAATTAAATGATTTTGGGTTGCATTCTCTAAATCAAGCGTGTCAAACTCGTATGATATTACGGGCCACAAATTCTATATTATATTAAATTGAGGACTGCATTTTTTGAATGCTAAAAAAATATTTATATTGAAAATATGCGCATTTTGCTTAATAATTGCAAAAAAAAAAAAAAAGTTTAGCGAATTCTGCCTACTTTATTTTTACTTGGCATTGGTTTGTTATTTTATTATACATTATTGTGTACCTATATATTGGCTGGAATGCATTTGGCCCACGGGTCACGAGTTTGACACCCCTGTTCTAAATGTTTGGATGCAAATATTCCTTTCCTAAATGAGACCGGTGTTGCTAAATGGTGCATTGGAGTGAAATCGAATGGTTTCGAGAAGCCCAGCTGACGTCGATTTAAATGTTCACGATGCGTCCCCTTTCCCGATCTTTACGATATAAATGTGCTACAATGTAAATTGGACAAAAATTAAACTATTTTGGAAGGTGCGGAAGTAAACTTCCAATTCACACCAAATAAAACTTTCTTCACTTGACAACGATTCAAATTGTCTAAATTTATTAATAATAAACAGGAAAGGAAAAAATAAATGTCGTTTAGGTCTCCGAACTTTCTTTAGACATTCATCGGCGTTCCTCTTCAATTTGATATTCTTAAAATTCGAGCCCAAACAATCACTTTCTGGGAAGGTCGTTCTGTTCGATTTGCTGAACAGTTTTCGCTCAAGAATCGAAATGGCTACTCAGAAAGCCCTTGGGCAAACATTTGCGTCGGTGATTCAATGACCATTGAGGCGCGTGACCTTTGACGCAATCGGCGATAACCACTTTCACTTCTCGCCAGCCTCAAGGTCGCCAACAGGCGCTCGCCAAGGTCTGCACCTGCAAACATCCTTTTTTAGTGAATAATTAAATAAAATTATCTCATTCATTTCTCTCGACACAGTAGACGCGGAACCATTGAGAAATCTTTGCAAAAAACTAAATGTGCTTTTCTCGGAATCTCGTCTTGAATCGCGAAGAAATGTACCAAAATATTATCTTATACAAATGAGTATAAAGTGTATTTTTAAGCAAAATGCTTTTAACAGATCTAAAAAAAGCATAATTTTAGCACATATTCCTTCTTGCATGTAATCTATTGTGCAAAGAAAAAAGAGGTAATGAAATTTCAGTTCGCCGACATTTGCGGATAAAAACCTATTAACTCTTGAGTTGTACTTATTGAAAAAAAAATGTTTCGATAGGAGATCTATAGAAACCCTTCCCATGGTTGAAGTGTAACATCAAGTCAATAAATCCAAACTTTTTTAAAAATAATAACTAAGATATATATATATATATATATATGTCTTAGTGCTTTTATGTTGCAACCAGTGGCGCATACAAAGGTAGGGTTCAAGCCTCTTGTATTGACCAGCAACATTTTAGCATACAGATTACGTCTCGGTGTTTGTGGCCGCGGTAGCCGAGTGGTCAAGGTATCGAATCGTGGATGGCCTTGTCACGAGTTCGAGCCCAGTACCACTTAAGACTCTACGTTGAGAGCTCAAACGTCCTCCCTTTGGTGTGTTGTGGTAGTTAGGAGAGGAGGATGCCAGTTCAGGTGTCATCCTCGTCATTTGACCATGGTTCAAAATGACGTGGTCCGTCGCCAAAAGCACTCGTGTAGCTGAACTGTGTGACGTTAACATTCAATCACTATGTATCGGTGTTTTCATCGATGTTTTTTTAATATAACCCCTCCCATAAGAGTACCACACTAGTTGGAACCTTGTAATTCGTGTCCTGCATGTTGTCTTCTATTCAAGGATGTTTTAAGACTTCTTGAGACCTACGCAAAAGTAGCCCCCCAATGATCCTTAAAAGTAGACAGTACATAGCATACGTTGTCAAAAACTCGTACAAACAATAATTTGCCTTTGACTGAATGTGTAATGATGGTGATAGGCCTATGCCTATCCATTCCCATTTTTTCAGAGAATCCAACCGGAATTAACATTTTGGCCGTTGAAATTATTCGAATTGTGATCTGAGACCCATTGAGGCCGGGGGTCACATGCCTCCAGACGTCCCAATTTTTGTTCTTTCTTGTGATTGTGACTCCATCAAATAATATTTGGAAGGAATAACATCTTTCACAACTCTCGTAATGCTTTGAGTGTAGCAGCCGAGTGGCAATGACGCTTCTGTTAAGTCTGGGATTCGAGTCCTGGTGCCACAAAAGACTTGCCGTGTTCCTGCACATTCAATCGGTCGGGGCTCCCAACCTTCCAGTTGGAACGGTGTGAAAGTTTGGAGAAGGAGTTGAACCTGAGCTCCATAGTTTGACGTTAACAAACAATGAATGGATCAAACTTTTTCTAAAATAAATTCTTGACAAAATATATTCCTTAATAAATTTTCCATTGATTTATTATTTTAAAATGGTATAAAAACAAAAAAATTTGAGAACTGAACGTGCGGCATGTCTTGGGAAAGAACCTGCAGAAAAACCGTTGGAATGCCACTAGATGGGGAATGTGGAGGGGGAAATATAGTGACACGCGGACTGTGCACAAGGTAACTTGGTTTGTTATCAAGGTTTACTTCAAGAGGTTTTCGTTAAATGGATTTTGAAAATATTATATATTTTTACATTTATTTCAAATGTGCTTCAAGCAGTTGTGCAATAAGGGTTATTTTCTTTTTTAAAAAATGGAGTCTTTCCTCACATGTCGATGAATTAATTCATTTTAATATAAAATGTTCAAAAGAAATACTCGAAAACAAGATCCAAAGAGACGAAGCCATTCGAACCTAATGGGTGGTGTGTAGATACGTAATTGAAAAAATAACACACGTGGAGAGAAATTCTGAACTCAGTCGATGGGCTGGAAGTTTGGAAAGCCCCTCTGCAAACAATCCTCCATCTCTGCCACGAGTGACATCTCGCATTTCTCATTTGGAAGAGTTGTTATTCGGCCGCCATCATTCTCACACGCTCCGTTGCATTCGAAAATTATCTTCTCCCCCGCCATCACAGAAGCCATTTGCAGACGACAGAAATAAAAAAAAAAGTGAAATGGTGAAGGTGAAACACCTTTCGAGGCACCAAGGTAGGTAAAAGCCCCCCGCCTCCCTGCGGGATGTGGATTTCTAATGGCAGCTCGTCTTACTTCAAAAGTGATCCCGTTTGAGCGACAACGAATGTGCGATTTCATTTATTCTGTTCTCAGCTAATAATTTGTACAGATAGTTTTCTATAAAAATGAATTTATAGTGTTCTCCATACAAACATAGAGGGGGGAACTAAAATTCTTGCCCTGGTTATAAATAATGGTTGCTTTCAAACCACTATAATTCAGACATAGGTTTGTTTGGATATTTCAAAGTACATTCCCACCTCTTTATAACCAAGTCGCTAAATCCCGAAAAAAAGTTCGTTATATGGAAAATTCGTTATATAGAGGTTCATCTTTTAATATATTTTATAAATCACATAAAACAAATTTTTATTCATAAGGTCTATGTATTAAAGTAATTATACATACCTTTTTTTTAAATATATGTTTATTTTATATATCTTACCCATCAAAAAAGAAAGAAAAAGTGCAAGGGAAAAAAGAAAAGAGTGTCGAAGAATTCACTGTATTTTCAATACTAAGAAAATAATTTCATACTAAAATTAATGAATTTTAAAGACATTTTATAATTTAAAGCATTTTAGTAATACTAAACATACATTATTTTTTAATTAGAACACGGAGTCACGGGACAATTCCACTGAGGGTGAAAGAGGATGTCGAAGATGTTTCTAGTGAAATGGTTAAAGGTTGCACTTCTTGGATGAAACGTCCAGAACTCTATGGCTCTCGGCGAGTTAGGATCTAATGAAACCAGTTCAAGATTTATGACCACCATAAAATGTGTTAAAGAGAGAATAACTTTAAATTTTTTCAGAAATACTTTTTAAAAAAAAGGGAGAAAAAAATTGTGTGAATCCCAAAAGAAAAAGTTCGCTATATATAAAATGTACTTCGCTATAGAGAGGTTCTTTTACGAAGAAAATCGCGAAATGTTCTTGGTTCCAGGAAAAAGATCGCTCTCTAGAGGTTTGACTGCACTAAGATGAATTTTTGAATAAAACCCATTACCTCTGTCAACATGTGCCCTCCTTGGTAGAATGTCTGAGCGGTATTCAAGTTCCCGCCAAGTGTTCTTTAACGTGTCTTTTTTACGGTTTTTTTAAACATTTTATACCATCGCTTTATTGTCTATCAGGAAGGTTGCATCCATAACGCTGAAATTTACGCTGGACATCAATGGGCCCAATCCGTTTCGTGACACCAAAGCACACATCTCTTGAATCGACGCCATTTCGGCTGAAAATGTTCCCCCGAGTCGCTCTTTCCACCCGTTGAAAGGGTGTGGTCTATTAGGAGCTCAGGTGTCGTCCTCGTCACTTGACCATGGTTCAAAAAGACGAGGTCCTTCGCCAAAAGCCTTGGTGTAGCTAAACAGGGCGAAGTTAAAGATTCACTCACTCACTCTCCCGAGTCACTCTTAAAGGACTCCCGTCATCTATTACACACGAAATAAACCTACAAAACTTTTTCATTAATACAAAAATTACATTCTTAAATTAAGCGGTTATTTTGTAATGATTTTTTTTTATAATCAGTGCAACACTTTTGGTTTTTGCAAATATATATATATATATATATATATATATACAATTCTTTCCTTTCCTCTTGGTACATAGTATGACAAATTACAGGTGAAGGTTGGCTGGCCGCAAAACTTGTTTAAACCTGCAATCCTGGTTCCTAAGGCTAAGAGTTTGTCATTATACTGGCCGCGGTAGCCGAGTGGTATAGGTATCGGATCGTGGCTTGCCTGGTCACGAGTTCGATCCCAGTACCACTAAAAGACCCGGCCAGCGATGCAAAAATCTGTCGAGAGCTGAAACGTCCTGCAAGAGGGGGTGCCAGCTGGTGTCGTCCACGTCACTTGACCATGGTAAGAGTTTCGCCAAAAGCCCTCGTGTAGCTGAACAGTGCGACGTTAATATTAAATCAATCAATCATTGTCATTATACTATGTGCCTTCTTCCTAATTTTAGTTATCTTAGGTATATAACTATCTGTTTATTTTTATATTTTTGTTTATATATTTGTGTATATGTATATATATGTATAAATTTATATATATATATGTATATGTATATATATGTATAAATTTATATATATATATGTATATAATTATGTATTGAAATTTTTTATATTGGATTATATATATATATAAATTTCTGTTGAAGAAATTTCTTAACGGAAAGGCTGAACATATAAAACCGATAGACAATAAAAAAAAATAGCCGTGTCAATTAATAATCGCTTTCAAAAATACCGTTTGATTTCATTCAAATTTATTCAGAAAATAAAGGATTCCATTTTCATGTAAACTGAATAAAGTAAAATAAAATCTATTTTTCTTCTGGAAAAAAAATGAGTGTATCAAGCGCACAAAACACGGAAGAGCTTAGTGACGTCATGGAAGGAATATCGATTACAAAGTATTCTATCGATTCTAACTAAAAAGTGTAACGATTGTGAGAAAAACATTGTGCGAAGCCGCAGAACTAAATGACTTTTGACAGGGGCGTTGCCACCGCCACATCAGCCTAATCACGGAGGCCCCAAAATGTGTTGGCAAAAAAGTGTCAAATGTTAAGTAGACCCAAAGAAGGATCCCCGAAGAATTTAGTTACAGGGTCCTCTCAGGACAGTAACTTTCGATGTATGCCTGAGGAGGGTCGGAGTTATTTTTTGTTTGAATTTGCAACAGATATTTTGAATTATTGCAGCTGCCCGTGTAAATTAAAATAACGATGCGTAGCTAAAAAGCACTCGTATAAAAGAAAGGGCTCGGAGAAAGGATTTCGTGGAAATCCCGATGAGGTTTTTACAGTGGCAACGGCCTGCTCACGCGATCAGCGTCACTTTGATTGGAGGAATCTTCTCATGCCCCCCCTTTCCCCTTCAGAATGGAGGTACATGTCTCGTGAAAAAATATCCAAGAACTTGTTCCACGACAAAAATAATAGCAGCAGAGTAAGGCTCTACCATTCGAGAAATCCTTTTGTACTTTATTCTAAGGTCTTAAGACTTTAGTTTTTTGTACTGCTTTTCTTGCTCTTCATGTTGTTGAGCCTGGTTGAAGACAAAGCAAAAACAGTTAAAAAAATAAATTCTAATATTTGAGGGGGAATTCTTATTTACAAAATGTAAATCTGGTAATTTCAAAACTCTTGTATCGTATTCCTCACAAACTGAAAAGAAAGAAATGTACTAATTTTAATAAAGCTCTCCATGATTTTTTCTTTACAAAAAAACAATATCTGCAAAACTGAACACACGATTATGTCGAGAAAAGAAAAGTTGCTATTTTTCATTCTCTGGTTAAAATAATTTCACGAAAGGCTGCCGAGTGGTTAGGATCGAGAAATGGCTGGTGTTGCTTCTGTAATGTCACTGGGTGTGATGTGGTAGTTAGGAGAAGGGGATGCCAGAGCTCAGGTGTCGTCCTCTTTACTTGACCTTGGTTCAAAATGACGAGGTCCATCACTAAAAGCCTCCGTGTAGCTGAACAGTGCGACGTTAATATTCACTCACTCCAGCTCTGGTCCCCGAAATATCCGCCGTGTAGAGGGGCTTAAAATTCTAACGTTGGCGGGCTGGGCAGTTTAATAAAGGCTGCCCGCTCAGGTGTCGTTCTCGTCAGTCCTTGCTTATTAACTCGAGGTCTGTCTGTAAGAGCTTTCCCGCGGTTTCAGGATTTGACATTAATGAACAATCGATCAATCTAGGTTCAAAAAAAAAAATTCTCCAGCCCAACAGTTTTTTTTTAAATTATTTGATTCAATTTTTCCCACTACCTGTAGATCTATTGCTTTCATTAAAGGCGTTATGTGTAATTTTAATCGTTTTTAAGCCTATAGCTTTTGTTCATCAAAAGATTTCTGGTCCTTATTGTGAATGTACTGGGTTTTAAATATAAAAATCAACCAAGTCGTGAATAACACTACAAATAGAACAGGAGAGTTTACTTATCATATTTAAGCTATAAAAAGTATTTTAAATAATTGGAGCTATTTGAAATTTAATATTAACTCTAGGGTTAGGAAACTGTGTTTAACATTGAATTATAATGGAAGGGGATTTGGATCCCCAACTGATAGCGGGATCCAAAAGTTGAAATATCAAATAAAGCTTCTCTAACAGAAAGTCACTGTGAAGGAAATAGGATCATTATAGGGGAAAACTGTGTTTGAAAGAATTCTTATCTGTTTTTGAGCCCAACCTGACTGAATATAGGATTTTACATCCGCTGCAAGTTCATTTTCAAATGATGTAGCTTGGAAGAAAATCAATTTGTGCGCAGAGATGAGAAGTGAGGTCGTCGTCTTCGCTCATGCATTGCAGTCATATGGGATTCAAGTTCCGGTGCTATATACACACCACCTCCGTGCATTGAGGGGCTGGAGCACGTTAAAATGTGTCGAGGCTTAAATTCCTCTCGTCGACGTCACGCGAAAGTTTTTGAGTTGGGATGCCAGCAAGGTGTCCACCTCGTCTTTCATCGGGGTTCAAAATGACCTTCGACAATAGTCCTCGAGTAGCTTTGAAGTACAATGTTACTAAACCATCAAAATAGAATCAATGGGATCAAAGCGTACAAGGAAAGACATTGGGGTCCAGACTTTTTCCTTTAAAAGGACGATATTTGAAAAAGGCCGTTCCGTGGGCCACTTTAAAATTTATTTTCAGAGAACTGAAATCCTATGCGCGGGCTGTAATGTCATGGGTTCGAGTCCTGGTGCCGCTGAAAATCTACCATGAATAGGGAGGCGATGCACGTGAAATCTGTCGAGGCTCAATGTCCTTCCATTGGTGCGGTGTGGTAGTTAGAAAGCTCATAAGTTGTTCTTGACCGAGACTCCAAAGGACGAGGTCCGTCGCCCTCGCGTGGCTTTGTAGCGCGGGAAACAACGCTTCTGGTCCATTCGATGGGATCCGAGACAATGGAAGGGTTCGAGATGCTCCTCGACGATATCGGTTTGTTCAGTGCCCCAGAATATAACTAGAGGTAAAATCAAATATTTTGGATTGGAAGCCACTAGGTCATGAGAGAGGCGTTAACTCTGCCGGCCTTTTCTGACTGTGGAGGTCGCTCCCCGAAGCGCGATCACATGTTCGCCCTCACAAAGGAAGGGTTGCCCTCTAATAAAGCGAGCGTATAATTGGTGTAGGTGAGGTGTTCTTCGGAAAAGGTGATAACTAACACTTTCCTTTCGAATAAAATACCCAGAGACTTCCCAAAAGAGTTATCATTCCCGTTGCCGAAAGATTACGTACAAGAACCCGGGAAACGGTAATGACCTCACTTCGGAGAGTTTGACCTCTTTCATCGAGTGGAGAGTGAAGCCTTCGAAAGAAAGTGGCCATTTGCTGAGCGCGTTCGGATGGTCGATCCTTTTCGGACGGGCATGTTCAACTTCCACTACAGTCTGCAGGTGAGTGCCATTCCCCTCCCCAAAACTTTTCAAATTTTGCGGATCCCTTTCAATGTCATTCTTTTTCAAATTTCTTTTGTTATATTAATCAAAATAGTCTCGACTAATTGGAATTTTTTTTCGAGATAGACTGTGAGAAAACATTTTTAAGAAGGCTTGCTTGTATTCCAGGCGTTGGCAATTTGTGGTACGATTCTCGATGGCACTCTACACCCCACTACGAATGAATCAATTTTTAAGTGGATGGTAGTTAATAATTCTAAAATGGAGCTTATTGAAGTAACCTGTTTAGAATTATGGAAACCAGAATTTACGGAGTTACGAAAAAATCTGAAAAAGAACTTAAATGATAAATCGACAGCTACTTTCAATTGTTGGATGCCCTTGCAGGAGATTATTTGAGGGAAAGAAAATTGGAATGTACTCTGCTTTTGGTCTTACATACCTATGTCAGCAGGTCTTTTCTTATATGAAAAATATTTTGAATGCACCAAGAAGGCTGTTAAACAAATGAACGCTTGTTTTCATGTCAAACCGAAAGTTACAAATTATACCCTTGTATTATATTGCGGTATGTAGAGAGGTGTAGGGACAGGGCTCGCATTAAAATAGTTATTTTTTACATAGCAATATATTGAAGGGATATTTAAGTCTTATAATTATTTTTATTTTAATGAATATGTTTAAATTTGTGTAATTTTCATTTTTCCTTTATGTTGACAGAATAGGTATATTTTATGCTCTTTATTTTTTACGTTAATATCTTTTTAAGTGATGAAAAATGAATATAATAAAAATCTAAATCTGTATTCTTGACCTCTATTCCACAACTCGGCATGCATTCCCCCAGGAATCGAATTGCTTCAAATATTTCCTACAGTGTGACCAGGGGCGTAGCTACCGCCGTATCAATGATACTGGGGCCCCACTATGCGTCCCTACAGTCCCACTAACAGGGCTCCCAGATCTAAAAAAGGGCCTCGCAAGAAATTTTATACAGGGCCCCCTCAGAGTGCCAGGGAGTGTCACAAAAGTAGATGGCATACCACTGCTGCAAGTCTGCCTGCCCCCGATCACAATAGTCACCGAACCTCATCGTCATGGAGAGAAGATAATACTGTCTCGAAATTTTGTGTAACGTTTTTAGTTTGTATGAACTCGAATTTTGTGTTTTTACGAAATATTTCTCTCCTTAATATATTTATATTCATTTTTAATTCGTCAGTTATGTATAAAAGATTCGTTTCGATGCAGTGTGTAAAGTTCATTTGAATGTGCTCCTATCTCAGTAATGTTGAATGGATATCATTCGACTGCTATTTTAAACTATTCTGAAATTTTTTATACAAAAAAAAAATGTATATGTATTTGTAATTGCTTTTTTAAAAAATATGCGTCAGGTTAACTTAATTATAAATTTCGTGAACACACACATCCTACTTCGTAAAATTATAATTGAATTAGAAGTGCGTTTTATATATAAGAATTACACACACAAATAATACACGCATCCGAGCTAAAAATCTTCGATATAAGGTCATGATAACCGAGTGGTCATGGGCTCCAGTCCTGGCTCCATTGAAGAGCTGCTGCAAGTCAAATAGGACTTCACGCGTTCTAACAATTACGCGAGGTTTTGTTACCGATAGTTCTCGTGTACACTTAGTTACCATATGTTCCCGGTATAAGCCGAGAAAAGGCATTTTTTCTTCAAAAATTTACTCCAAATTCAAAGCTTGTATATAAGCCAAATTGAAAAAGATCTTGTAATTTTCAGACACATAGCCAAGAAGACAAAAATGATGCCAAGTGGAGGAATATTTTCCAATCAAACTGACACAAAGCAAAACGCCATACGCCAACGGCGATAGTTTTATTTCTCGTAACTCTATATGAAGCTAACGCGTTTTCTTCCATATTTATCTAGAACAATAACCATACTAGGCTTTCTGTGACATTTTTTTTCTTGGAAATTGGGTGCAAAGAGAAATTTGTACACGGCAAACTACAGGCAGTGACGTACGCAAGGAATCCTATGTATGTCTCTAACTATAGGTAATTGCGTTGAATGATAATTTTAATAACAGTGTGACTTCTCGGCTTTTATTTCTATAGGATAGCACATTTTGAATCAGAAGAGATGCCAAAATCAAAAGACAGCACGTGATCGTCGACCTCTGCTTCATGCCCTGAAAGAAAATCTCGTCACATGATCACGTGCAATCAGATATCCCAATGAGTG
Organism: Trichonephila clavipes; assembly: GCA_019973935.1. Lineage (NCBI taxonomy): Eukaryota > Metazoa > Arthropoda > Arachnida > Araneae > Nephilidae > Trichonephila > Trichonephila clavipes. The sequence goes on along the minus strand of BMAU01008198.1, from coordinate 98,551 downwards.
AATGGGAATTTTACGCACTTTTGGTAAACTTGAATTATGACCCTGGTTTTGAAGGATCTGAGATTTTTTTTTAGAATTGAAGTTCCATTCGAAACGCCTAACTTCAATAGGTAAAGTGGCTGTAGTAGCTGAGTGGTCAAAGTATCGGATCGTGGCTGGCCTTGTCACGAGTTCGAGCCCAGTACCACTAAAGACCCGCCTTGTAGGGAAGCGATGCACGTTAAATCTACCGAGAGCTCAAACGTCCTCCCGTTGGTGTGGAGTGGTAGTTAGAAGAGAGGGGGTGCCAGCTCAGGTGTCGTCTGTATCAGTGATCCGCAACCTTTTTATCCCTGCGGACCGGTCAACGTTTGATAATTTTACCTCGGCTCGCTGAGGGTGGAACACGTTGATTGCTTATATTTTAGATTGTTTTGATTTAACAATTTTAATTTAGTGACATTGAAATATGCCTTCAGAATAAAATATAGTTACACCAAAAATGAATAAAAGTGATTTAACGTGGAATATAAAGTGATTTCTGTGGAAAGTTGCGCAAATCCGAGAGAAATGCACCACTTTAAATAAAATGGCAATAGTTTAATGTTCTTTAGGCGGCCAGCAACATTTGATCCACGGACCGGGAGTTGCGGATCACTGGTCTACATCACTTGACCATGGTTCAAAATGACGTCTCCAGAAGCCCTCGTGTAGCTGAACAGTGCGACGTTAATATTCACTCACTCACCCAATTGGTAAAATGACTTGTGCAAGAATAACGTAAAATGTTATAAACCTTTTTTTTTTTTTTTTTTTTTTTTACTGGACTACTTTTTTGAGAAGAGTGGATCCTTATGAAGGCAGACCTTTAACTTTCAGAAAAGTTCCAAAAATTCTCAGCTTATTCACGGAAATGGGAAGTACTGAAAACGAATTCTCGGAGGTGATGCGGTATTTAAAAATTATTTTTATTGAGGAATACGAGAAATTCGCTTCCTTTGTTTTTCATGTAATTAGAAATCCGATTTGAAATTTTTTGAAAAGATTTAAAGAAAGGTGTTTTTTTTGGAATTTCTGATCCCATCTCTGAAGGAAAGTGTCCTCATCCATTATTCATTCCGATTTTCGGAAGGGAAGGTTCGACCTCGGAAGTGAAAAATGGGTTGGCTACTTTATTTTCTCTCTATTGCCAGGGTTTTTTTCTTTTAACTTTCTTTTTCCTATAAGTTTTTGTGTATCATTTTCCGCTGTCACAGTTCCTTAAGATAACTAATCAGACTTGCCCCAAAGTATGATTTGGGCTCTATAAATCAAACACAATTCAAATTAAATTAGTAATAATTTGTTAATAATGTTTATGACCTTTTATTGATAAAATATAAATATCGCGTGGAACATTCGTTACTTTGTTAAAAATAGGATACATTTTGGAACCGTTACTTCTGAAGTTGACAAGAATTCTTTTAGGCGATAGGATATTCTTTTTCCTCATTGTACGCAGTGGTCTTCAAACTCTTTTGATTCATGGAACACTTAAAACTATAAGGTGCTTTCGAAGAACCCCATTCCATATATTTCAACAACATAGCTTAAAATAATATTTAAAGTAGTTCAACATGTTATACGGGTACTTTATGTAAAAACAATTGAAAAGAAAAGTATTGTTTAAGCTATTAAAATTTTTTTAATATAATTTACTCATTAATAATATTAATTTGTGATCCAAGTGTCACTTAACTCAGTGGCGCAACAGCCCATGAGGGCAAGGCTTACACTTTCCATCTCAGTGTACGTCACCCTGGGCTCTGAGGTGCATGAGCAGGTGGTCAGTCTGGCACAGAACCCCCAGTGTTAAGTTCCCAAGCAAGCTTGATACTCTTTTATCGACCCACTGAAGAGATGAAAGGCTGAGCCGTCTTTGCTCAGCCCGGGGTTTGAACCTCGGACCTGTGGTGTGGAAGCACTGCCACTGAGTTTCTCAAGTGTAACGCAAGCATTATATTTAGTAACTGGGTATGTGCTTACATTTTTTTACACAAAATGTTGGTCCAGGTCTGTTGAAATTATCTGCAGTATTTTATTTTTGTATCTACTCACACTGAGAAACATTTTCCCCCCACTTGAATACATTGCTCTGAATGGGTGAACAATCCTGCGTATTTTGCATCAATTTGCTACTTAAAGTTTAGATTTTAATGTCAATATCTCGATACGTTGTTCCCTCTCCTTCATTACGCGTGTTTTTCCCCTACAAAATGAAAAAATGTACATTTTTCATTAGAAAATATTTAGTTTTTCAAAACGCACCTGCTAATGAGTGTAAAATATATATAATTTCATGGAACTCGTAAACATTAAAATATTCACAATCTAGTAGATGGAACTTATTAAGAAAAAACGCAATACAAAATAAAGTTATGCATAAATAAAATTTCCAGTTTTATAATGATGGAGAGGCGTGGAAAGAAAGCGACCGTTAACCAAAGAAAGGTCGAGGAATTGGTTAAAATTTGGTTGAGATTGAAGTGAAAAGCAATCGCCCAAGAAAATTGCAAATGATTTTTTTCTTTCTTTTTTTTTTGCAAATAATGACGAGAAAGTTATGTACATGTGTATTGGTGAAAACTACATCTACTATGTATAAAAGTTGCATCCATTATTTGGATCTGAAATTTTCTTACTGTAAAAATAAAACTGATCCTATAAAATATGAGAAAAAAAAGCTTGCTTTTTTCCTACTTTTCTGCGCGGTATATTCTTACGCAAAAACGAAATCGAAAATGTCCCTTCCATAATTTTGTGATTTAACTTTCATGGGTAAGTATTCTTTGGTAATCAAAATGATTGCGTTCTTTTCGTTTCCTGTTCTTTTGTTGAAAGTGAATGTTTCCTCTCGTGCGCGTAATCCATTCATAGCCCCCCGACTTTCATTGTTCCCAGCATCTGCTTTATGGCCCTTTTGACCCACATGACTTGGGCACGCGCCAACAGTTATCTGGAATAGAGACTTACACCATTTTGTTTTATATAAAAGATGTCAGTGGATAACCGTGTGCCATTCAAAAGGATGTTTTATTCTGACATTTTCTTTTAATTTATAGTACAACTGTTGTACACTGTGGTACATCGATGAATGCCTACGAAAGGGTTATGGTTCGATTTCCCCAAAGACCGTCTCTAGGAATATTCGTTCAGTCACTGGATTTGATGAGAGACGAACCTCATCTGAACGTTGATTCGACCGAGAAGGGTCATTCTTCAAAGTACTCGTAATACAAAAATAGTAACCCCTAACGCTCACTTATTTTTGAAAAAAAAAAAAAAAAAACGGCAAAAGAAATCAACCTTTTTTTAATGTATTTAATGAAACACATTTTAGAACCTTGTTTTGGCCAAATATAAATAGATACAAAATCAAAATATATATTTTTTTATTTTACCTTTGACTTTTGGTGACCCTGGATGTTGACGGGACCCCATCGGTGGCTAGTCGTACAATTCCAGAAGAGTTTTGTCTACCCAAATATTTTATATTTGTATCGCTATAAGTTCGTATAAGTCTCTTTCTCTCTCTCTCTCTTTTTTTTTTTTTTTTTTGTGGCCGCGGTAGCCGAGTGGTATAGGTATCGGATCGTGGCTTGCCTGGTCACGAGTTCGATCCCAGTACCACTAAAGACCCGCCGTGTAGGGCAGCGATGCACGTTAAATCTGTCGAGAGCTGAAACGTCCTCCCGTTGGTGTGGTGTGGTAGTTAGGAGAGGGGGGTGCCAGCTCAGGTGTCGTCCACGTCACTTGACCATGGTTCAAAATTACGTGGTCCGTCGCCAAAAGCCCTCGTGTAGCTGAACAGTGCGACGTTAATATTAAATCAATCAATCAATCTCTCTCTCTTTTTACTAACTGTGTGACGAATCTATACGGAACTTTATCACTAACCTTCTGAACCGACCTTTTTAGGGAAATTTAATTCCCTACCTATTTCCAATCAACTCCAAAAAGCGGACAGGATTCCTTGTTATGCAGATTAGATTCAGTATTTAAGTCAAACGAAATAGTAAAGTTAGAGCAGTAGGAGATAGACATTGAAACATAGAGTTATAGTGATTTTGAATTGAAATATTGTTGTTGAAGATAAATTAACCTCAGGAAGAATTGAGATTCCGAGTGGTAAATATCTTTTTGAAGTTAAAGTCTCACTCAAGTTTTAAGAGTCGGATTAAAGTTAAATGTTCTATAAGAACATTATTAAATATAACTCTGGGATCTCTTATCGTGGTAATTTCTGCGTGATCATTATTTAATAAATTAATTAATTGAATTATTAACTAATTAAGCTAATTTAAAAGATATTATCTTTAAAACCTCGTAATATTAGTAGTCGAATTTGTTAATAAGTCTTTGATTTTATTTGGGAAAGATATCCAAATAAAGAAAGTTATTTATAAAAATGGCTACTGGTTCTTTTATGTCTCATAATTATTCTAGTTCTCAAAGTGAGGTCCCCAGGGACTATCACAACTGCTTCTGAAAAAGCTAAATTTTTTAAACTTCAAACTTCTTTAAACAACAAATATGTTTTCCAAATGCTGATGTCTGGTAAATGAAAAAAAAGGAATATTTTTTAAATAATTATTTAAATGTACGAAATCATGACAACGGATCGCAGTCAGCCGCACGAGTTTCAAAAGGCGTTCGCTTGTATTCGAGTGGGAAAATAACATCAGCATAAAATACGACTTCACTCGAATTATCTCGATTGTGCACATAATTTGGACAGTTTAGCGCGATTAAATAACTCGCACACGTTAATAGGGGTTAAATCAGAGCGGATGATGATATTGAAAAAATGCGTGTGAAATGATTAAGCCTTCGTAACAAACGAAGAAATGAACAGAAAGGCAATGCGGATCTTTACAATAACACGTTGCTAATTGATGTTACCATTTCCTTCCGCGGTACGAGAAGAGACTCTTCTATTCACACCGATAAAATGCGGGAGAAACTCCTTTGATAAAGGTGGGAATCCTTTTGTGTTCGGTGGGGGAGACTTCCGCCCTTCACTCTGCGGAGACGAACGTGAGGGCAGGTTGTGAAAAAAAAAGAATTTTCAAAACAGGAAAGTGTGCAAAATACACAAATGACTTCCTCTTTGAAATAAAATACTAAATTTAAAGAAAAAATGAAGCATTTGAAAGATATTGCTTTTGAAGGAACAATTGTTTTACGTTTCTTTCAAGAACGATTCAATAAAGAACCCTGAGAATTACAATGGCCTCCAAGTTTAATAAGTCTTTTGTTTAAATTGAAAAGAAAAAAAAAGAATCAATGGAGAAACACGAAATTTTGTGTGAACATTTCATACTGTAAACAGTTATTTTTTAAAATCTTACGTAATGTTGACTAAAGCATCGTTTTAAAAAAGCGTAATCCTTAATTCGAGAGAGTCCACGGTTTGATAAATCAAAGACGCATTCGATTTTGAAATAAAAAATATATTAATGAATTTCAATATGTCCGATCTTGTAACTTTGTGGTGACACTGATTTTCCATAACATCAATTAAGTTGTTGGACACTGTAATGTCTTTTGACTGTTATGAAATGCTGGTGACAATGCTTAAAATCTAGGGAGCTCTCTTTCAGTTGCTTATTTTAAAGCTTATTTAAAAAAAAGGAGTGCGATTATATAGTATTGGTAGTTCTAAATATATAAATTAAATACAGATTATAAAAAATAACTAACTTATTATAAATATTAGTTTTAAAATCTGTCTCCTTTTTTAGAACATGAATGTTGAATTCGGGAAGGGGGATATACATACGTGAATTTCTTCCACCGAAAGAAAACGATTTGCATACTTGTTAAGAAAACTGTTATTCAAATAAGTACGATGCTAAAATTATAGCAATATATTTTTGGGCACCTACTTTCAACGGATACCCAGAATTTTTCTAAGACCATGTTACTAAATCTCATTTTCAATACATTTACAATACCTTTGTAAGCCACGATGTTTGTTCTTTTAAAATTAGATTTTGAGGCTGACCATAAAAGTGCGAGAGATTTCTTACCCAATCGTATAGTTCTGTTAACAGGAATTGAAAATAATAATTGATTTTCTCTTCGACAGGCTCCTTGTAGCCGAGTGGTTAGGTCGTGGATGTTATCGGGTCGCAAGTTCGAATACGGATGCCTCTGAAGATCCGCTGAGTGAAGGGTCTAATGCAGTCGTGGCTACACGTTCGCGTGGTATGGAGTGTCAACTCGTCTTCCCAGAAGCCATCGTCAATAACCCTCGTGTCGCTTTAGAGTGCGACATTAATAAACACTCACTCAAAGTTGACTGTATAAAAAGTATATATCATATTCAAACCCTAACGGGTTTTATTTATTTTGGTTATATTTTTATGAGTCGTATAGACATTTTAAAAACAAAATCGTTTTATTTTGAAGAAGTCACCCAACGAGTGGTTGTTTTCAATTTATGACACCGAGTTATTTTGTAAAGGGACAAACATATATAATTTAAAATTAGTCCATTAATAAATTTAAGCTGAATAAAACTTAATTTTTGTGTCTAATCTTTATAATGTACTGGAAGTATTTGGTCAACGTTGAGATTTTGATAATTGCGTATACTTGAATGACATTCAAGTAATACTAAGAAATTTTATTCCATATGAGTGAATAAATTACGATACTTTTTACAGTTTTTTTTAAAAGTATTTATTGTCAGGCAAAAGTGTGTATTGAGCCTCACGAGTTCTTTTTTTTACTGCTTGATGAGGGTGGCATAAAGCGGAAGGAGCTAATACAAATTGGCTGGACTTGATTTCCTTTCAAGCTACCATGTCCTCTAAACTTTTTCTTAACAGACTCTCAGCTCGATCATTACCCTAAAGTTTAAATTTGAGACCAAAACATGTGACTTTCTCCTTAGTTGAGTTAAATTTTATTTTTGCTGTTGCGAATAGTTGAGATCAGAAGAAAAAGTTTCCTGGTGGCTATATTGCAATTTAAAAACTCTTGTGCAGTTGCTTTAAGTTCTTTGTTTTTATAACTCGTAAAGATAAAATGCGGATTTAATAACCAACGTTGTTTACCAGTTGTAGAGGAGAATCGTTGGGTTTATTAAATTTAGGATACACAAACTTTGATTTACATTTAAATAAAGAAGAACGGGATCTCTCTCTCTCTTACAACAACAAAAAATTAATCCCTCAACGGATGAAAAAGAGATTCCAAACTGAAAAACTGACCACTAGATCTCTTTTTGCTTCTCGTATTTGAGTCTCAATATCTCGTGAAAAAGATTAATTTCTGCACATATTTTAAATGCTGTTATTCAGCGCCTCGTTATATTTCACTTGGTTTTTCTACCTCACGGTCAGTGATGGGATGTCTCAAAGAAACCTTGCTCATGTCCTCTCTCTGTGGAAGAATCCACCCACATTCATTATTTCTATACTTCTTTAATGACGCGACAGCCCCAGGTGGGCCTTGGCCTTCTGTGAAGAATGTTTTTTCTCTTTATGGTCGTGGTCTTCCAATGGTTCATTCTTAAGATAACGAAATCCTTTTTTAGGCAGTCAACCCATCTGAGGCTGGGTCTACCCCCTAGTTCTTGTTCCAGTGAGCATGGCCAAAAAGATTTTCTATTTCCGTATTTACCTTCCAATCAAAAGCCGTGACTGTTGCACGATGTCATTCGGAGGTTTGGCGATTGAGATTTCCGCTCAAGTGTCCAACACTTTGTAACAACTGTAATACATACCTTACAGTGCTTCAACCATTGTGATGTGATCCTTCTTATTTACTATGCAATGGAGGAAATAATTAATAATTGAAAAACATGATAGTAAAAAAGCTTTAGCTCAAGTAAACGATTCGATTGTTAGATTATTGTTGGGAGCAGTTTTTGGCAACTGTATCCCAGGGATCATGTTCAGAAATTCGTAGCTGATGCCATATCAGTCGAATCATGAGTTCCAGTAATTGTGCCGTAGAAAATCCTCCGTTCTAATGTACATTACAACTGTCGAAGCTCCATGTCCTTACATTAGCGTGATGTGATAGTTTGTAGAGTAGAAAACCTTTTAGGTGTCACTTGATCACTTGATCAAGTGATCATCACTTGATCACATCGTCACTTGATCCGGGGCTTCAAATGGCAAGCTTAGTTGCTACGCTTTTTCTCAATTGTCTCTTCCCAGGTGTTGTCCTCGTCACTTGATCATGGTTCAATGACGAGGTCCGCCGCTAAAAGCCCTCGTGTAGCTGAACAGTGCGACGTTAATATTCACTCATTTACTTACAAATTGAAATGAGTGATGACATTTTACAAATATTCCTATAAAGTCCTTGCGGGGCGGCATTTTAGAAAAATAAAATACTATCAAAAAATGTTTTCACTGAGATTCACGGTGCATTTGTTGTCATGAATTCAAAAGAACGTGCTGAAAGTGAAAGTTGTCAGTATGTCTTACATCGGAATCGCCCTTCAGCGGTGATCAAGATATCTCTGAGCATCCACAGGATTGACCTTGGGCTCCACCCTTCTGTGGGTGGCGCACCTCAAGGACACAAGTCTTCATGTCTTGTGCTCGCGATGGATCTTTTGGTAAAATAAAAATTCCAACAAGGGTGTCCACGCGCTTCGTCTAATGCAGTGTTTCCCAACCTTTTTTGTGCCATGCCCTACTTTAACCTTTCTCAAAGTTTTTATGCCCCCCATGTAACATACATAATATTTAATATTAAAAAATTGATTTGTTCACTTAAGAAACACAAATGATCTAGGAATAAATCACTATCAAATTGTTAACAAAACACAGTAAGTAAAATTTCAAAATATATAATGAAAAACAGAAATTAAAATTCAAAATAATTTTAATAATGATTTTTCCATATTAATTTGTCATTTTAATTTAGTGAGATCCTTGCGCTTGATGCTTGCTGCAGAGAGATTTTATATTGGGTTCCAATTTGGTTAGCTTAAGTCTCAAATCCCCACGTTGTGTTATATACAGCCGATCTCTTTTTTTTTATCAGTAAATCATTTACAGCATTAAATCCACCTTCAGCCAAAAATGAAGATGGAAACGGTAGTAATAGCTTTATTGCGCATTTGGTTGAGTTTGGGTATTTGATTTCCGTTTCCTCACAAAGCCATGCCATCGCACCTTTTATACTAAATAAAGTTCTAACTGAGTCATCATTTTGCAATTCGGCGAGTTCTGCTTGATACTGCATATTTGATATATCAGACAAATCCACTAACATTGGCTGCATCATCGATGTTGGGAAATCAATTTGTTTTAAACCTAAAATTCTTTCTTTAAAATTGGCCGATAAATTATTCAAATGATTTACACTAACCAGTAAAGCGGTATCAGTTACTTCACATTTTTGGAGCCAGTGTTAATATGTTTCTGACATAACTCAATATTGGTAATAAAACCAAATATCTTCGCTTTTGCATCGACGAGAGTTTTATTTGTTCCTTGAAGTTGCTTATTTAATATGTTTAGTTTTTCAAAAATATCGGCTCACAAATGCTTTACCATCGACTGCTAATAGGTGCTTCATTTCTGGTTTGTCGTTCAAAAAATCACTAAGAGTATCAAACAGTTTCAAGGAGTTTCCTTTAGACGGCCACCTTCAGTAGGGAGTAAAAATCTCACGTGGTCTTCATTTTGTTCTTCACAAAATAGCTTGAAAAGACGCTCCCATTTGGCACTCGCACATTAACACCATTTTATTACAGTACTTCGTTTAGAACAGGCGAAATGTTTTTAGCTACCAAGTTTTCCCTATGAATAACACACAATGCACAAGAATAATTTCTGGATTCGCATCTTTCATCAATTTGGATGAGCCATTTTTCTTGCCCATCATATTAGGAGCACCATCTGCAGGACTAGATGTTATATTTTTCATTGGTATATCATTGACATTTAAGTAGTTTTTTTTAGCTTATTAAATATATCTTTGGAGGTAATGGAGCTTTCTAATCTTTTACAGAACAACATTTCTTCTGCAAAATGCCCTTTATCAATAGATCTTACGTAAGTTATCAATACAGCCTCACTATCTCTCAAAGTTGATTCATCCATTTGCACTGAGAATTTTCTTGTTTTGAGCTTTTCAACAAGTTTTTCAATATCTTCGCCCATTTCATCTATTCTTCTGCTAACAGTATTTTTACTGAGTGGCATAGCTTTTACATCTTTGTCATCTTTTTCAAGAACCGTTTTGAGGAATGCTGATATTGACGGTTTTATTAAATTCTCTCCTAGTATAGTGTGAAGTATAGTGTATAAGTTGTTCCCTCTTTCATTGGCAAGACTTCGGATTCATTATGGTATTCGAATGGTCTTTTATTCATTCATGCTTGGTTTTCTCTTCTGAGAAATATTCTCTTACAGGTGCTGTGGAATTTTGGAAGTGTTCTCTAATAGTTTTTTTTTCTTCACAAAATGAAAGGAGCTGCATTTTTTCCATTACAAAATCATTCGGTTTTGCGAAACGATGCACTAATGAGTTCCAAATTATTTCGTGGAGCCTGTGGAGCCCTAATTTATACAATATTTACAATCTGGTAGATTGTACCAACATGTAACGAAAATAATTTTATCATATTATAATAAAAGTTAAAATGCAAGCTATGTATGAATACAATTTTTAGTTTTAATTTCTGGCATGAGCTTACTTTTTTTCATTTCCTACTATTAGCTCACACTTTCTATATATTTATTTATTTACCTTGGTGGAATTTTTAATCGTTAATAAAATAAATTTTAAAGCCCTCAATTGAGCTGACGTTTTATATACATGATTGTTTTGGATGAAAATACAATAATTTAATTATAATTCATAAAAATTAACTAATTAAAACTATTCTTTGTTGATCTAAGTAGCAATTGACTATAAAAAATTTTTTATATTAGTTGTTCGGACAAAAGTTTAAAGTCTGGCTCTATTGTTATAATTTGTAAGTGTATTTTGTTATATTAAATTCATTTATAAAATTGTAAATATACTAGCCAAATATGCTAGTATTGAATATATGCATTTAGTGTTCATATAAATTTCATAGAGAACGCAAATCCCTTTTACTTTCATATTTCTACTTTTTTTTCGATTTTTTATTTTAACTATCGGAGCCCCAGTGGAACATAGTTTGAACACCACTGGTCTAACCCTTCATTCGGAGAGGAAGGGAAAGTGTTACAAAGGTAAAAAAAATTCTATGCAGAAAATATAAAATTTGTTCAGTGAAAAAATTGACAATTTTCCTTTCACTGATTTGTGTTGTCTCGAGACACGTATCTAAATTTTAATTCTAATTTTTAAATTTTTGAACGGATTTTATATGGTTTCTTTATCGACGGTATAGCTCGGAATTTCTTCTTTAGCACCTTTTGAAAAATGGGTTTTACTAATAGTTGAAAATTAAAATATTTGTGGAGAGAGATCTAAAGATTTTTTCATTCCAACATACCCCAGTTTGAGCTTCATGCGAACCAGAAAAAATGGTTCTGGAGGCTTTCATCCGGGACTTCATATGTATCTATCCAATTCCAGCTCTAACATAAAGATGTATACAATTTATTTCCTGTTTGGATAGAGGTTACATAGATTTTAGTATGGAAAAAAAGTAAAGTTTATAAGTAATATTTTAAAGAACGCAATTTACTTACCGAAACTTTATGACAAACTTTTGCGCATCCTCTTTCCACTTCCATTATCAAGGCCTGATTTTTTTCGGGTATTTCTTCCCCACGAATAGGACGTTAAGACGCAGTCTCAATCCATCAGTTCCCAAACAACTCCTGCAGTCGAAATATACTTGTTACTTTTAAAGCAGATAGCCTAGCTAATCTGCAGATTAACTGATTTGCTCCGTTAAAGTATAGAATCAAGAGTTTCCCGTATTTTAATTAAAAACTTCTCTCATTTCCTTTGTGCGTTAGAAATTTGGATTGAACGTTGACTCGTTCCAGAATAATTTATCCTAAGCATTTAAAAAAAAAGAGTGGCAGAGACAGTTAAATGAATTTGGTAAGACTCCTTGTGAATTTTAGTGTAAAGTAAATTTAATAACGACGACCCCACAGTATCTTCTGGAAACAAATTAAATGTTAAAAGTTCCAATATTACAAAGTATAGCTGCACATACCGGTATAGCAATCGCAACCATGATAGAAGAAATTATACTTTTCTCAAATTCATTTCCTTAATTGTAATAATATGTTAAACTGTTTGATTCTTCATATTGTAGTTTCTCGATTGATGATTGATTCTATCAACTAATGGGTTGATTGTTCGATTGCATTTACTTGATTCTAGATATCAAAAAGTAAAGAACATTTAATTCAAGCGTACATTAATATTCTTGTTGTCCCACCACGAATCTTATTTTTACTTTAGCGAGTGTGTAGTAGGTAATGTGCAAATTTTATCCAGGTAATTCATAGATTAGCTAGGTAGTTTGAGGAATGAAACCATTTTCCGCACGTAATGGGCCTCTCTTTAGTTAATATTCAATCTGATTTCTGCATCACCTTAGCGGAAACATTCTCATTTTTCTCCCCCTGTTTTCAGAACATGGGAAAAATCTCATTCTTTTAAACCTCCCTGTATATTTTCGCTTCTTCCTTCATTATCATTTTTTTTTTTTTTTTTTTTTTTTTTTTACATTTCGACCCAGCGTTTAACAGTTCTCGTGATAAATTTCAAACAGTATTTATATTTTCTTTTTAGAAAGTTGTTAACCTCTTCTATCGATGTTATAGATTTATTCTAAGAATTTTGGCATTTTTCTGATATCTGATTTTTCTCCAAGAACAAAATATAAACGCTCTTTCTGTACTCCTTTATTACAGAAAAAAATACCACTTTCAGCTTGAAACTGATGACATTTCGAAATTTTAATTCACAAATACTTATGCATACAGAGCTTTACAGCATGTTGATGTAGAACGTGTATTCTTATAACGCGAGGGATTTTTCTTATGGTCAAATTATATTTTCTTAAGATAAAAATAATTGTTGAAAAACTAACTTGATATTTTAATAGAAAAATACGCGAAATCAAATTCGAAAAGGGTAGAAATTATTTGTAAATTTTCTAATCAAAATTTTATCACTGGTTTTGCTACGTATGGTGTGAAAATCTCCAATTCGTTCACGGTTTTATCTTTTCGTATATATTTGAAGCAAACTCTGCATTACTCGTAATTTACCATTGATCTAAAAATAGATTGCTTTAATCGATTGAAAAATTTATTTTATAATTGAATTATAAATGAAGTAGTGGTACTCATTTCCTCTCATGTGCCCTAACCCAATGTATTTCAACAGAAATTACAAAATTCAGAGACATTAAAATCCCTCGACTTATTCCAGTCTTTTGTTTGATTTATCGTTTAATTCAGTGGTCTCCAAACTTTGTCGAGTGGCCGCGGTAGCCGAGTGGTATGGGCATCGGATCGTGGCTGGCTTTGTCACGAGTTCGAGCCCAGTACCACTAAAGACCCGCCGTGTAGGGCAGCGATGCACGCTAAATCTGTCGAGAGCTGAAACGTCCTCCCGTTGGTGTGGTGTGGTAGTTAGGAGAGGGGGTGACAGCTCAGGTGTCGTCCACGTCACTTGACCATGGTTCAAAATTACGTGGTCCGTCGCCAAAAGCCCTCGTGCAGCTGAACAATGCGACGTTAATCTTCACTCACTCACTCACCAAACTTTGTCGACTCACTTAACTCTTAAAACTACAAGGTGTTTCTGGTGAATCTTACAAAAAAAATATATCTTAAAATAATGTAATAATTATGTTATACAATATATTAAATTTACGTTATACATTAATATTAAGTTTTAAAATGTTAATAAATATTTAGAATTTTTCTTAAAGTGGCTTTATTTAAAGTAGTTGTAATGGAATTCCTGTTCCTGGTGTCTTCATGTGTTTGCATTGTCTTACATGAGCTGTCGAAATCTAGATGTACGAGGATTGAAGCTATTCGGCGTTGTTTCTATAGTTTGTTTTTGTTGACACATACATTGAGAAATATTTTTAATTTAAATCTATTCATTTTGGCATTAAATTGTGTGAGAAGCTTGTGTGTATTCTGCAAATTTGCAGTCTTATTATTTCGATTTTAACGTCGAACTGTTATGTCGGTAAGTTGTTCCTTTTCCTTCCATGGCAAACCTTCTGATTTATCCATTCAGGTTTGGTTTTCTTCTCTGAGGAATATTATTTTACACGTGCTGTTAAAAATGTTCTCCTGCTGACGGGGCGTTTTTCACAATTGTTGCATAATGTTTAGCACTGCCGTCCATTCTGTTCCGTTTATTTTGCACCACACATAAAATAATTTTGTGGTCATAAAATTACAGAATATTCACAATCTAGGGGGTACTTATAAAAAAAACGCTTTAATATTACTTAATAATAAATATAGTAAAAAAAAATGACTAAAAAGCTGCACCGAATTTATTTTTTAAGTTTTTCTTAATGGGACATGAGATCGGCGTTGGGCGTAGATGCTTGTAGTCATACGAGCTCCATAGAGAACATGATTCGCTTTTATAGTTTTCTTTTCGAATTTTTGTTTTAACCAGTGGAGCTCCGTGGAACACGGTTTGAAGACGACTCTGGCTGAACTAAACTCCATTAATCAGTTTTCACTCAGTTTAGTTTAATCCATGAAACAGAGAAAATTACTATTCAATAATTCCTAGGGAAAAAAATTGAGTGAAGGCACCGTGCCGAGGGGTTTTGTGTCTTGATTGCCTCGCGAACCCTTTTTTCCATTTCTGTTGCAACGAAATGTGTTTTTGAAAATGATTTTGTCGCCCGTTTCCTCATCTCTCTCTCGACAAGAATCTTTTTCCCACACTGTCCACAAAGGAGGGATGACGTCATGCGACGGTCACGGTCGGTGCGGCGAAGATGAGCCGAGGAAGATGCAACCAGCTCTTTTAATGCTTGACCGCTATAGCGGTCAGCATGACGGGGAATAGAGTGGTTTCTTTCCTCGTTAACCAAGGATCCATTGTCTCTGTTTTTAAAAGGGTGTTAGGCAAGAATTACGTCAAATTATACAATTTTGCACAAAAAGCTGTAGAAAATGTTTGCATGCAACATATTCTGAGAGAGGAGAAACTTTGACTTTTCCCACTTGACGCATTTTTAGATTATACCGCTTAGCAAATTCCATTTTCAACTTTAATTTTTAGGATTAAATACTTTCTAAGGTGGAACGTTATCCCCTATAATTGTCAAAGTTGCTTAGTTTTATTGTTTTCACTTAGTGTTAAGATATTTATTTGATAGAGAAATAATGTTTAGTTTTTCTGCTATGCAAGGAGTGTAGAAGGAACGGAAAGTCCTTTTAAATTTACCTGAATAATGAGAGAAATAATTTTAAAAAGTTAAAGAAAATGTAATTTTTCATTAGAAGGATCATTTTACCAACGAAAAAAAATTGGGATTCTTTCCGCGAGGGCCTAGTGGTTACAGTCACGTTGCGGGTTCGAGTCCACTGAGAGAGAGAGACCTGCCGTGTAAAGGAAGCCGATGCACGTTAAATCAGTCGAGGCTCTATGTTCTCCCGTTGATGTGGCGTGGTAGTTAGGAGAAGGGGTATCATTATCGTCATTTGACCGAGGCTCAAAATGACGTCGCCAATAGCGTAGCTTTCGAGTGCGACGTCACTCACTCGTCGCACTGCCGAGAATCTTGTAATGGTCTACTTCCCGAGGAATTCGAAAATATCTATAAATACTCCCTTGATGCCCGCCCAACGATATCTCATCCTACACACCCCTTCTAAAAAAAGAAAAATGTTAGAGCAGTCAACTTATTGATGAGCGTTGCTGTTGATCCAGTATTCGAGACTAGTTCAATTAGGTGTTTCAACACCAATCGACATGTTTAATCATTGAAGATGGTTGGATAATATATATTAAATCTGGAAAGCTCAGGAATATCCAAATCCCCTTAATACATTATCGAATATGACCGCGGTTGTAGATGTTCAAATTTTTAATAATTTTATTTTAATTCAAATGCATAGGAGTAAGCGAGAGTTACATTAACGTCACACCTTAAAATTACACGATGGCTACTGACGACGGCCGTTGTTATTTCGAACCTCTTGATCAAGTGATGAGGACGACACCTGAACAAGCATCTTCCTCTCCTTACTACAGTACCACATTTGGGCCGCGGTAGCCGAGTGGTCAAGGTATCGGATCGTGGCTGGCCTTGTCACGAGTTCGAACCCAGTACCACCTAAGACCCGCCGTGTAGGGCAGCGATGCACGCTAAATCTGTCGAGAGCTCAAACGTCCTCCCGTTGGAGTGGTGTGGTAGTTAGAAGAGGGAGGTGCCAGCTCAGGTGTCGTTTACGTCACTTGACCATGGCTCAAAATGACGTCACCAAAAGCCCTTGTGTAGCTGAACAGTGCGACGTTAAAATTCACTCACTCACCGTACCACATCCAAGGGAAAACATTGAGTCTCGACAGATTTAACGTGCCCAGGACTTCAATGGCAACGGGACCCGAACCCACTGCCATCGGGCATGTGTTTGTGACCATTTTTACTAGGCTGCCTTGGCCTACTCATATAACCAGGATTTTCGATGTAATCTCAGTACACTCAACAACCTCGAAGAGTAGGGGTAAGTAGCTTTTCCGTGCTGGAGTACCAAGAGGAACACCCCCACGAAACTTCTCTCAGGACTATCTTGGATTGATCTATGGGATATGGACATTGACTTCGTCGAGGTCGGATTCCAGAAATATGAGCTTTTACACAAATACAATGCACCTCACGTCTGTTGTAGTTTGAGATTGAAAAGAGGAGAGCATTTACAAAACTTTTTTTTTTATAAACAGGAAAAAATTATCTTGCCAAAACTGTTTTGAAGGACTTGTTCATAAATTTAAAAATCCAAGAATTCAGCTCAAATAGATTTTCTAGAATTTACAAGAAAAGTTTGAAAATTCCTCGTTAAGTATTTCAAAACAGCTCAAGTGTCCTCCTTGTCCCACGACTGAGGATCAAAATTACTCGGTCCGTCACCAATAACTCCGGCCTTGCTTCGAAATGCGTCGTTAGAAGTCTATCAAACGCTTAATTCAAATAAACCACAGTTGTAAAAATTTTCAAAAAAGTGTGTGTGCGCTTATGGCCACACGATAGAAGTGATAACTTCAACTTTTGTAATTTTTTTTCAGGGATTAGTTAGGTGAATAAAAAACAAGAGGATATTAGTATTGTCCAATAAAATTTATTCATATGTCTGTACTCATAAAGCAATATTTTTGTGCGAAATATACAATCATATTTGGGAATTAATTGTATTCTAAGCAGGAAACAATAGGTTTATGGTAGCTGAAATATAGGTTATAAATAAATCCCTTAGAGATTCAAATTTTTATTTAAATATCTATAAAAAAAACTCCGTCAAGCGTTGTTCCGTTCTTCCTCGTGCTTCATTTGGATCATTTGACATAGTTAAATTGAATTTTGATTTTAAAAAATCTACTAAAGGCTTTGATTTGTCTTTTGAAAAATCTACTTTAAAATTCCTTCTTAAAATCATAACAACTTGTTCAGAAGACCCGATCCAGCTTTGTGAATTTTCGTTGTAATTTAATAATATTCAATTCTATCCATGAATTAATTTAAGCAAAGAGATAGTAAGACAGGTAGTTGACTGGGAAGAGAGGAATCTAGGTCAAAACCTTTAAAAAAAGGGTTTAATGAGAAGATTTATATCACATTAGCTTGTACTAGCTCTTTTGTCACTGAATGGCAGTTTTCTACAAATATATCCGATGCTGCTGCAAGGAAAGTTTTCTTACTTTTATTTTGTTTTCTTGTATTTAAATTATTTAATGTAACTTTTTCTTAATACCTGTATACTTAATTTTGTTATTTTAAATTTTTAATTGTTTTAATTTTCTTAGTAGAATCAAAGTATATTTAAGTAATGGGATTAATAGAAATATTTGTTCACATTGTTATTCCGATTCACTTAAAAAAATAGATTTTTATTCTTACGATCACTGCTATATTGCTAATTATAATATTATTTACTTAGTTCTATAAAAATTTATCCTTTTTCTACATTTTACGTTTAACTCTAGTGTAAAAGATTTATCTTTCTCTCTAAGCCCATTTTTTAAAAATATTACGTTTCATTTTCATTCTTCAACTAGGATTAGAATTAATCCCGCATTCATTTTAGTAGAAAGAGGTGGCGCAAGGGGGAACTCACTTAGATCGAAGCTAGGAACTTTACTTTTACTGCCTATTGGTGGGGGAACAAACAAAGCGCGTTTTAGATTGGCGGGGGTAAACGTCCTCCTTACCTTTTTAGGGGTGTGTATGTCCGATGGAAGGCGAACAAAGCCGAATGAGCATTACATTCCCGAGCGTGACGTTCAGTCAAGTTTACTCTCAAAGTTCAAGTTCAAAACGCGCCAATACAAATTATCACTTCAAAAATATTGATGGCAATATGAAAACAAGTAATATAAAAAAAATTAAGTCAATTCCTACTTAGGTTAACAAAGAAAAGTTTTATTTTAGCTACTTTTTATTAAATAGTTACAATTAATGTAAATATGTACATACATATGACAGAATCACAATATTGTCACAAACTGATAAGTTCCGAGTGGCCGAACGGTTAGAGCACTGCTCTATCATGCAGACGGCTCGGGTTGGAGCTTCCCAGATACTTGTTTAACTTTAATCAATAAATTTAATCACTTAAGTTCTTCGAAAATTTTAAAGAGAAAAAAATTTCAATATATATATATATATATATATATATATATAATTAAGACAAAAATTAAATCCCGGGACTTCGGGATTTGAAGAAACACCGGTATCCCAGAGCTGCAAACCCTTAAAAAGGTTGCCCACCCTAGATCTACGCAAATGCGCTTTCTCGACCTCTGACCCAGAGAGTCAAAAATCGCCCAACAAGGGCTCGTTGTAATTATTATGTCAATGAAAACTGTAAAACTTGAGGAAATTTTATCAAAACCTTTCTGCTACAAAAAGATACGCTACACTCTCCAGTTTGACACAGGGTCGTGTTTTGTTTCCTCGTGTGTTGAAGAACTCGCGGCTTTGAATCCTGGTGCCACTGAAGACCCACCGTGTAGAGGGCATTCGATGCATGTTAAATCTGTCGAGGCTCCCATTGTCAGGATGAGGTACTTTGAAGAGGCCAGCCCAGGTGTCGTCATTTGATTGAGGCTCAACATTACGAGGTCCATCGTGAACAGCCCTTTTTATTTTTAAAATCAAGTTTTAAATTATTGTATTTTACTGTGATAGAACCCATTATATATTATCTATGGTGAGGGAATCTGGGATGGCTCGCGCGCATCTCACCCTATCCAAAAAATTAACGCTATTCAAAGAATCTATCTTTTAATCCTTTATCTACTGACGGTACTAATAAGTACCACTCACTTTAAAGTAACATAGGATAACCAATTGTACGAATATTCTGACAATACTTAGCAGGAATATTTTTTGAAATCCACTCTTTCAAAATATAGGGCAGCATGGGTTCTATGATGAGTATTTTAGCGGGGAAGGTGAATAGTTTTATAGCAGAAATTGCATTTTCAGCGGATTGCAAAGATTATCATTTCTGTCCCGAAAAAATAGTTAATGTCAAAATTTAAGGGTCTTATTTGTTTTGTATGTTATTGAAAACCTTAGAAAATGATTTGACTATTTATTTTAAGTGAACAGGTTATATAATTAATTTTACATTTGAATAGCTTTAATTAATTTATTAGCTCTAGCGGATTAAATTTCCCAAAGTTGAGTGTTTTGTTTATGTATATCCGTTAATTTTCAATATAGTGATCCAAAAAAAAAAAATTCCATGAAAAAAAAACTGCAGTAAATCATAATGCGGTAGATAAAGGGTTAAAATTCTCGAAGGGCTTTAGGACTTCACCCACAAATGCCTTACAAATTATATCTGGTACTTCCCCAATTCACCTATCTGTTAATAAAGCTTTTTTTTAAATACCAAATTGGAAAATTTCGAAACTCTGAATTTAATTACGTTATTGTCATTCTATTAAAATTTTTAGTTCTCTACACTCTGTGAAAGCACTTAACAGAATGACACATTTTAATCAATTCCAGGAGCGCGAGAGGCGTGCGCTCAAGACCAGGTTCGTGGTGTGCATTTTTTATGGGACCTCTACTTTCAAATTAAAACCCTGCGATACGGTTTTCCAAGCTGTCTTCATTCAGATTCTCCGTCCTGCTGAAAACGTTAAAATTAATGTTTACACTGATTCTTTTTCTTAAGTCTTTACAATAAAGCTGCATGTCTTAATTTAATAAAAAATAAACTCTCTATATGTATTAGGAATTTTTAGTTTAGGCTCATAATAATTTTTAAATGATATTGCAGGTTATTATGCGAAAGTCACTACTACTAATAATGTAGAAGTGAGTGTTCCCACCCCCGCTCTTATGTTCTCAAAATCCTTTACAATAAACTGGGAGAGTTGGTGGTCAAACTCTAAAACTAGCTTATACGAATCAAGTCCTTCTTTCCCTAACTCAGTTTGTATATCAATCACCATTCAAGTTACGTTGCATAACAAACCGTGGCTTTCTTATTCACATCGCTTCAAATCAAAAGCTACTCCCAATGATCTTTGTACTGGGGGCGCTGACCATTACGTGTGTTCATGTCCTTTGACTAAGGATTTCCATTCGGTTTCCCCATCTCGATAGACTAAATGAACTTCACTCCAATCAATCATTAGAAATCCTTCCATTCACCCTAATTCAGTGCTTCTCAAACTTTCAATACTTGTGATCATAATTTTTTCATTGCACCCCCCTCCATAGAATAACAATAGAGTGAACGCAATAATATTGTACTTTGATGTAAAGCTACTCTACTGTTTCAATAATAAATCGTACAAATTATCAAGAAAAGTATTAAATATAATTTTGTAAATGACAAGCCAATGGGAGAGAGTCACTAGTAAAATTGTCCTTAACATAGTATTGATAAATGAATCATCAAATATCTTTATAGATATATTATATCAGTGTAAGTTATTATATTTTTTATTATGTCAGAATGTATTTTGTTTTGCTTCCTTTCAGAAAATTTGTACTTTTTTTAAATCTCTTGTTGTCGACTTTTCGATACGCACGGTCCCCCAACGTAGGGATATTAAGCCCCTAGAGGGTGCACCCCACAGTTTGAGATCACACTGATCTAAACTAAAATCATGTATTAGAATTGCCTCTATAATCCGAAATCAAATTTCTTAGAAGGGATTGGATCGCTTATGTAGTCGCAAGCGACTTTTTTTCCCCTCCAATAATGTTTTTCCTGCATCTTTCTCCCTCTTTTTCAATTCCTACACGATTAGCTCACACTCTCTATATATTTATTTATCTTGTTCAAATTTTCAATCGTTCATAACACATTTTAAAGCGCTCAATTGAACCGAAATTTTATATACACGATTATTTTGGATGACACAATATAGTAATTTAATTAAAATTAATCAAAAATAATTAATTAAAACTAATTATTCAAAGAATTACAAATACAACCATGTGAACATGATGTTTGGCAACTTAGCGACACTTGACAACTTGTGTCAAAAATTGAAAAGGTTTTTTTCTCACATTTTAAAGCGCTCATTTGAGCTGAAACTTTCGTTACACTATTGTTTGGAGTGACAATATGATAACTTAACAATAATTAATTAAAATTAATTCACTGAAACTAATTGTTTAAGGAATTACAGATACAGCCACGTTGACCATTGTTTTTTAGCGACTTGGGTCAAAACTTAAAAAGATTTTTTTTTCTCACGTTTTAAAGCATTCAGTTCAACTGAAATTTTATATACACGATTGTTTTGGATGACAATATAATACTTTAATCATAATTAATAAAAATTATTTTCCCCTTAATGTTGTGATTCTGTCATATGTATATACATATTTATATTAATTGTAACTATTTATGTAAACTTGTGGGTTCTTTTCGGATCGTGTTCGAATTGTGAAAAGAAAATAATTGCAGTTAGGATTTTGTCCCTCTGTTTTATTGCACACCTTCCATGGGACATTTCATAAGAAAAAGAATATATTAAGATGATCCAATATTACAAACCATCGTCCCGTCGCCTTTCTTTTTCGACCACGTTTTTCTCGCGCCACCGCTCTCCCTTCTCTCCTCGCTCGGACTCTTCTCTGTCGTTTCCAGGTCCTCCTTCCTATACCGTGTGTCTCGTTCGACCTGTTGCCAGGTGCAGGCAGTAGATCCTTACTGTTTACTAAAAAGTAACTAAAAAAAAGTTTTTCTTTGTTGATCTAACAAGGGAAGGGCACGACTAAGGAAATTCATTTGGGGTCGGGATTTGGTGTAATACTAGTACTCCTTTAGGATGTTCAACTCTCAATGTAATTCTTCCGAATGGCCAGTCAATTCGGAGAAAATAGCCTTCGAAATTCCATGCTTAGCTTTTATATAATTAAGTTATAACTACTTCGAGCGACTCAGTAGCGTGGTTGGTAGAACACATGCTTTCTACGCCGGCAGATAGGGTTCGAATCACGCGATCAACTTTTTTTTTTCAATTCATTTAATTTTTTTAAAATTAAATTTATTTAAAAAGAACTTAAATATTTTATATAATTATAAAATTTTCTTTAATAATAATAATAATAATATATTTTATAAATTATTTTATATTATATGTAATATTTTATTTATAGTATTTTGTATTTCACATTATAAAACTATTTGTAACTAATTTTTATATAAAGTGTCATTTAATATTTACTATATATTTTATTATAAATATTATTTATTAAAGATTTTTGCATATCTCAGCTAAACAAAAAAAAAAAAAAAAAAAAAAAAAAAACCTTTGTTAAATTTTAAGTATGTAGATCTAATAGCTGATAAAAAAGGATTTTTTTGTTTGTTTATAATTGAGGGTCGATATTTGAAAATAACGCCCTAAGCTGATCTCTGCTCAGCAAAAGTAACACATTGTTAAAAGTGTTGCGTAATGAACGCTTAAAATAGAGCAATTAATTTATATCTGAAAGTGTAATACATTAATATTACACTCTGCTGTATTTATTTTATGTTAAAATTGTAATATTCGCAAGCAACGCCGTTTTTAAATTATTATGGCTATAATGGAGATTCAATGAAAAAAACACAGTGAAATAATAACGATTGTCAAATTGGCAAATGCCTAGCTACTTTCATAGCTCGAGCTTTATTAGAGCTTTGTAAGACCCGCCGTGTAAGGGCGTGATGCACGTTAATGATTTAACTACCGCATTATGATTTACTGCAGTTTTTTTCATGCAATATTTTTTTGGGGATCACTACATTGTAAATTAAGGGATATACATAACCAAAATACTCCACTTTGGAAAATTTAATCAGAGATAATAAATTAGTTAAATATATTCCACTGCAAAATTATATACACCGGTCACTTAAAATAAATAGTCAAATCGTTTTCTAATGTCTTCATTAACATACAAAAACATAAGACACTTTAATTTTGACATAAACTATTTTTTCGGGACAAAAATAATAATCATTGCAATCCGCTGAAAATGCCGTCAGTTGAAAACGCATATATTCTGCAAAATTGATCGCCTTCCCCGCTAAAATACTCATCATAAGACCCGTGCTACCATATATCTTGGAAGAGTGGATTTCAAAGAATGTTCTTGCTAAGTATTCGTAGAATATTCCTTCTATGTTGGCGTGGTGTGGTAGTTAGGAGAAAGGAGTGCCAGCTCAGGTGTCATCCACGTCACTTAACCATGGTTCAAAATTACAGGGTCCGTCTTCAAAAGCCCTCGTGTAGCTGAACAGTGTGACGTTAATATTCACTCACTCCAAAAAATATAGTACAGTAGCTATAGTTATTTTTATACTTAAAAATGCAATATCTGCCTATTAAATTAAAATTATAGCATTAAAATTAACTACTAACCACATACAAATTTTGAAAATTTGTCCAAGTGATGTAGTGTGAAAGGCAAAGTTTATCTACTGTAAGTACCAGAAGCAATAAAAGTATTTATTTTGAAAAAAGATCAGTTTCTTACTACCAAATGTACGTAATAAAATCATTAAAAAACATTCAAATAAGGAGAGATTTATAACAATCTCTTCCTTCAAAACTTAGTGTTATTCTAAAATAAAATAAATTAGGGATTATGCTGTTTACAGGAATTAATTAGAAGCAAACGCCTTGCGTAGCCAAAACAAAAAGAGTTCTTTCACAACCAAAAAAAAAAAGATATATGCTGACGTGGGCTTTTTTGCTGCGCAAGCGAGAATTCTTGCAGATGGCAGAATTTTTTCCTACTTGACAAATATCGTTATATTTTGGACACTTTTTACAAATCTTTATAAATTATAGTCTATGCTATAAATTATAGCCTATGTGTTATTCTGATGTATAAGCTATATTACTGTAAAGTTTCATTAAAATCCATTCAGTTGTTTTTGCGTGAAAGACTCCCAAACATCCTCACAAGCTTTCGCATTTATAATATATATCTAGGTAAATATGCGAAAGTTTGCGAGGATGTTTGGACGTCTTTCACGCAAAAACAACTGAATGGGGATTTTAATGAAACTTTACAGCAATATAGCTTATACATCAGAATAATGCATAGGCTATAATTTATAAAGATATTGTGTGAAGTGTCCTAAATATAACGATATTTGTCAAGTAAGTAGGAAAAAATTCTGCCATCTGCAAGCAATTATGGTGTGCGCTACCAAAAAGCCCACGTCAGCATTATCTATCTTTTATTTATAAAGAAAAATTTTTGTTTTGTCTACTCAAGGCGCTGGCTTCTAATTAATTCCTGTGATCAATGTAATCCCTATCTTTTTTTAGTTTCAGAATAATACGAAGTTTTGAAGGGAGAGGTTGTTTTTAAATCTCTTTATTTTAATAGCAACTATTGATTTTTTTTTCATGTGTGAGCCATTAGAAATTAAAGCTTATATCAAAATAAATACTTCTATCACTTCTGGTACTTAAAGTAAATAAACTTTGTCTTTCACACTAAATAATTTGTTTGTGGTTAGTAGTTAATTATAACGCTATAATTTTAATTGAATAGGCAGATATTGCGTTTTTAAGTATAAAAATAACTACTGTACTGTATTTTTTGGAGTGAGTGAATATTAACATCGCACAGTTCAGATACACGAGAGCTTTTGGCAACGGACCACGTAATTTTGAACCATGGTCAAGTGATGTGGACGACACCTGAGCTGGCACCCCCTTCTTTAACTACCACACCACACCAACTTAGAATGAATATTCTTTGAAATCCCCTCTTCCAAGATATATGGCAGCACGGGTTCTATGATGAGTATTTTAGCGGGGAAGGCGAATAGTTTTGTAGCAGATATTGCGTTTTCAGCGGATTGCAAAGATTATTATTTTTGTCCCGAAAAAATAGTTTGTCAAAATTTAAGTGTCTTATGTTTTTGCATGTTAATGACCTTAGAAAACGATTTGACTATTTATTTTAAGTGAACGGTGTATATAATCAATTTTATAGTGGAATATCTATAAATAATTTATTACCTCTAACGGATTAAATTTCCCAAAGTGGAGTATTTTGTTTATGTATATCCCTTAATTTTCAATGTAGTGATCCCCAAAAAAATATTGTGTGAAAAAAAAACTGCAGTAAATCATAATACGTTGGATAAAGTATTAACGAGCATTTCGCCCCTACACGGCGGGACTTACAAAGCTCTAATAAAGCTCGAGCTATGAAAGTAGCTAAACATTTGCCAACTTGACTCTATCATTAACATTTTGCTATGTTTTTCATTGAATCGCCATTATAAGTTAAGAAACGGCGTTGCTTGCGAATATTACAAGTTTAACATAAAATAAATACAACAGAAAGTAATATTAATGTATTACACTTTCAGATATAAATTATTTCCACTACTTTATGCGTTCATTAATTATTTTTTTCTCTCGTTTAGCTGAGATATGCAAAAAGCTTTTTTTGTTTAATTTGAAATTCACGTAAAATTAACTCATTAAAAACTTCTTTGTCCTTCAATATGTTTTTAATTTTTCAGTTCCCCCGTGTGAAGAAGGGGTATACCAGCTAGTATTTAATAAGCCTTTCATAAATAATTTTATTTAATTTTAAAAAGTAATTAAATGAATTGAAATAAAAGTCAACTTTTTTTCAATTATATAATAAAAATAATAAAATAACATGTTTTACTATGTAATAAAAATAACATATGTCTTTTTTATATATATTTTAATAAGTCCCCTTTTTAAATAAATTTAATTTTTTTCTAAAAAATTAAATGAGTTTGAAAAAAAGTTGATCGCTTGATCCGAACCCTATTCGCCGGGGTAGAAAGCAGGCTTTCTACCAACCCCACTACTGGGTCATTCAGCGTAATTATAACTGAATTATATACAAAAGCTAAGCAAGAATTTCGAAGGCTATTTTCTCCGAATTGACTGGCCATTCGGCAGAATTACATTGAGGGTTGAACACCCTAAAGGAGTACTACTATTACACTAAATCTCGTTCCAAAATGAATTTCCTTGTCATGCCCTCCTCTTGTAAGTAGGAATTGCCTTAAAAAATTGTTTTATATTACTAGTTTTTGTACGGTGCACTTGTATTGAATATTTTTTATTACTTTTGATGTATTTGTAAAAATGCTCACATAATGTATATTTTTTTTCCTTTTCTTTACCCTTTGTTTTTTTCAATTCCTACTATTAGTTCCCTCCGTCCCCCCCTCTCTCTCTATATATATAAATATAAAGAGTGTTCTTTTTCCAGGTATAGAAGTTTAAGTTGGCATTACTTTCCAAGATGGCGACCGATTTAACAGCTGTCAAGTGATTTATTCTCAGTTCGGTTTGGCAATTCATCAAAACGATCATCAAGCAAGGCGTAGATTCGCCGAATGGGCCCAAAACGAGGTTGCCGTTGTTCCCGATTTTCATAAGCGAATTTTGTTTAGCGATAAAGCGCACTTCTGGTTGAATGGCTACGTCAACAAACAAAACTGCCGCATTTGGAGTGAAGCTAATTCACAAGTGTATGTCGAAACACCGTTACATCCAGAAAAACTGACTGTTTGGTGCGCTTTATGGGCTGGTGGAATCATTGGTCCGTACTTTTTCAAAAACGATGAAGTCCACAACGTTACAGTCAATGGTGATCGGTATAGAGCCATGATTACTAACTTTTTCATTCCTGAATTGAACAATCATGATGTCCAGGAGCTGTGGTTCCAACAAGACGGCGCAACATGTCACACAGCTCGTGCCACAATAGATTTATTGAAAGACACGTTTGGTGACCGCCTAATTTCACGTTTTGGATCTGTGAATTGGCCTCCAAGATCTTGTGATTTAACACCGCTAGACTATTTTCTGTGGGGCTATGTTAAGTCATTGGTCTATGCGGATAAGCCACAAACGCTTGACCATTTCGAAGACAACATTCGCAGTGTTATTGCCGATATACGGCCACAAATGTTGGAAAAAGTCATCGAAAATTGTACGTCCAGATTGGACTACATCCAAGCCAGCCGTGGCAGTCATATGCCAGAAACCATATTTAAAATGTAATGCCACAAGATAATCTTTCGAATAAAAAAAAATTCATGTCAATCGAATAATATATCGTTGTTTTATTGCAATTTAAAGTTCTATACCTCTAAAATAACACCCTTTTTATATACACACACACACACACACACACATATATATATATATATATATATCTTGTCGTCAAGTTTTGAAAAAAAAATCATTAGTAAAATATACTTTCTATTCATCCGTTCAAGTTCAAATATATTTTTAAAACTTTTAGTCGATGACTCTTGATGTTAATACAGTTTTTTTTTCAAATATTAACTAATTAACTAGCTGTATGACCCGGCGTTGCACGGGCTTTCTCTTTCCCTCATGATGCCAGCATTTCTGTGTGTATGTGTTTTTACGCGCGCAATGTGAGTGATTTCTATAATTATGTTATTAAAATTCCCTTTTTCGAAATTTGTTCCACTTTTCAATTTAAGACAAGTTTCTTTTTCCTCTCTATAGCCCGGCGTTGCACGGGTTTTCTCTAATTTTATAAATTTTCCCTTCCCTTCACAAAATCAGCTCTTCCATTATTCTTTTTCGAAATTACTTTGACTTCTTTGTTTCTTTCCCCTTCGCTTAACCCGGCACTGCACTGGCTTTTACCAAGTGTTCAATGTTAATTTCCTCTTTCCTTCATGACGTCAGCACTTCTTTGGGGATGGGTGTACAAGTACGATGCGAGTGATTGCTATAATGATGTCATTAAAATTCCCTTTCGAATTTTTTTCACTTCTTTTCATTGTCAGACAGGTTTCTTTCCCCGCCATTTATCCCTGGCATTGCACGAATATTTTTGAATGCATAACATATTGTCATGGAAATTCCCCTTCCTCTCTCGCTGTCAGCACTTCCTGGGGTGTGTGAGATTTCTATGTTAACGTCATTACAATTCCCTTTTAGAATTTCTTCCTCAAAATTTCATTGTCGGACACGTTTCTTTTATTTCTCTACAGCCCGGCCCCGGCGTTACAGTGGCTTGTTTGAGAGTGTAGCACTATTTTCTCTCCCCCCTCCTGATATAAGATTTTATCTTCAAATTTCGATCAATGACTTATAAAAAACAATATTGCTTTAATTAAAAAAATTAGCAATAAAAAGAAAACGATTATGATGCTCAGAGTAAAATAAAAAAAAAATTCAAGATTTTTAAATGATAGATAGTTTCTAAGAATCTAAGGTGATAAAATAGATTTCAGGTTTTCCTTAATCAATGTGAGTCGTAAATAACATACAGTTAGCTTAAAAATGTCTCTAAAATGTATCTTTATCCAAAATAATAGACGATGTACTTTTTTGTTAACAAATAATTAATTTAGTAATGAAATAACAGACATACTTTCTTTTTTAAAAAATACATTAATATTTTTAACTAATTGCAATATAAATGATCAAAACGGCTTTCTCGAATCATTCCCGATCTTTTGGTACCTTCGGCGAGTGTCTGCATCGTGCGGTTCGTTAGAAGATAGACGCACATAGTTACATAGAAAGATACGTTTGTTTACCAACGAATTTTAATAGTGTGTAAATTAAATTTTGTTTTTTATTTTTAAATTTATTCTGCGTTATTTCTGTCTAAGTTAAAACTAGCTGCAACAGATGGCACCGGTACGTTTTTCTAACGAAGTAGGAGTTGACTTTTTAAAAAAATGTTATTGCTTGTTATTATTATTTTCAGCTTTGTGTGTTTGTACCTTGCAATATTACATATGAATTTCTTTGATTTACCTTTAATTTGTAATACGTAAATTTAATGCGTGCTTCTGTAAAAGAAAAGTCAAGATTTTGTTTAATAAAGACTTAATACGGGGATGGTTCTTTCCCGGTGGATCGTTTTGTAGCACTAAATTCTTTTCGAGTGAGCTCGATTCCCTTGGACATTCTGCCAATAGACCTCGTGTTGCTTTAGTCGTTCTATAACTCTCATTCCGCGACCTATATATGCCAGTACAGAGAGCGTTTTCGATTGGATGTTACATATTCTCTCATTAGAAGTAAGGGGTATTTTCAAATAGATTGTCTAAAAACACTATAGAAAGAAAATGTATAAAAAACAAACCATAATTCTCGACAGAAACGAAACTTGCATAAAAATAATACTAATGTTAAGAGCTGTTTGGTCAGAACCAGTGATCGAGGGGTGGGCGTTCGCGGAAGCAGACCTCCAATCACGCGTCCTTAGAGGACGAAGTCGCTGACCTCCGTCGCGCACTGCTTCCAAATGAAAGGCCCTCAGTGGTAGGAATCTTCTCGCTCATTTTGCGTTGGTCACTCATTCAGCAGACGAAGGAAAGTAGCATCGACCCCGTAATGCATACTTCATTTGAAAACACGTTTTGAAACCTTGTTTTGAACAAAAATTTTAAAATTTACAAAATCAATTGAAATTTCTATTTTAATTTTGGATTATTATCCATATTGCAGATAAGAGAGCCGAATATTGCTATCTTGCACATACATCGGTTTTTACTATTTTTCTTTCCGAATAGCTGTTGCAAAAGAAACAAAAACATTTTTATTAGTAAAAATATTTAGCATTTATACTTTTTCAACAGAAGTTGTATTTATTTTAAATTGTTCAAAATTTTCTTTCGACTGATACATTTAAAAGCAAAGTGCAGCGCATAACCAACATTGCAATTCTTTTCTCACTGCTCTTCCTTTTGGCTCGACGCACTGTCTTGTGGGAGCTTCTTTTTGGATGGGTTTGTTTAACGCTGTTAGTAGTTGAATTTGATCTACCCAATCTCATTATATTTGCATTACTATGATAACTTTGTACGACTAACTTAACTAATTTTCTTCTGAAATTCGAATTTTTTTTTTCACCACAATTTTTTAAAACACAAAACGTTCCAAATGTGGTAAAGGAAAGAATATTATAGTAAAGGGTGTTTTTTTAGAGGTATAGAACTTTAAACTGCAATAAAACAACGATGTATTATTCGATTGACATGAATTTTTTTTTATTCGAAAGATAATCTTGTGGCATTACATTTTAAATATGATTTCTGGCATAGGACTGCCACGGCTGGCTCGGATGTAGTCCAATCTGGACGTCCAATTTTCGATGACTTTTTCCAACATTTGTGGCCGTATATCGGCAATAACACGGCGAATGTTGTCTTCCAAATGGTCAAGCGTTTGTGGCTTATCCGCATAGACGAATGACTTTACATAGCCCCACAGAAAATAGTCTAGCGGTGTTAAATCACAAGATCTTGGAGGCCCATTCACAGGTCCAAAACGTGAAATTAGGCGGTCACCAAGCGTGTCTTTCAATAAATCGATTGTGGCACGAGCTGTGTGACATGTTGCGCCGTCTTGTTGGAACCACAGCTCCTGGAGATCATGTTTGTTCAATTCAGGAATGAAAAAGTTAGTAATCATGGCTCTATACCGATCACCATTGACTGTAACGTTGTGGCCTTCATCGTTTTTGAAAAAGTACGGACCAATGATTCCACCAGCCCATAAAGCGCACCAAACAGTCAGTTTTTCTGGATGTAACGGTGTTTCGACACACTTGTGGATTAGCTTCACTCCAAATGCGGCAGTTTTGTTTGTTGACGTAGCCATTCAACCAGAAGTGCGCTTCATCGCTAAACAAAATTCGCTTATGAAGTCATCGAAAATTGGACATCCAGATTGGACTACATCCGAGCCAGCCGTGGCAGTCATATGCCAGAAATCATATTTAAAATGTAATGCCACAAGATTATCTTTCGAATAAAAAAACAATTCATGTCAATCGAATAATATATCGTTGTTTTATTGCAATTTAAAGTTCTATACCTCTAAAAAAACACCCTTTACTTATCTAAATGTACAAAATCACGACGACGGTCCGGAGTCAGTGTCATGAGTGCAGACGTTGCTCGCTTATATTCGAGTGTGAAAATTACAGCAGCGAAAAATACGACTCCGCATGAATTACCTCGTTTGAGCTCCATTTAGCACTATCGATTTTTCAGAAAGATGGTGTTCTTTTGAAAAATCTCAAGATCGAAATGAGTTACTTGGACTGCTTTAAAAAATCGCAGTCTAATTTCAGAAGGGTCTCTTTTCAAAAAAATTCTGCCGATTCAGATATCTTTTGAGTCTCAGAGGTCGGTTTTGTCCCCCTTCTTTCGATTTCAACTCATAGTCTTTTTCTCGTTCTCCTTCCTTCTCTTCTCCCGGTTTTTCCAGCTTTGAAAACATCAGGGGCAGTCCATTTCTTCCCCCCTCACGTTTTCTCATTGGTGGGCCCATATGAGTCGATCCTTGAACCTTAACTCATTAGAGCCCATTGGTCCATAATCCGGCAATCGTCCATTCACCCGGTTTCTTCACAAACCAGCAGGTGTCCGACACATGCTCCGACGGCCGAACCCCTTCGGCCCACTGTCGTCGTTTTACCGCCTTTGAGGACAATTCGCCATTGTGTATATAAGGTGACAGTCAGCTGCCTCGGAAGCGATCTCGTCCACAGTAGAATTGCCAGACAATTGTTTGCCTAGTCTAACTGGCACCAAACTCCAGACGCTAAATAAGCGATAATGAACCCCAGCTGCACGTGCACCAAAACTCAGTCTAGTATTGTCCTGAAAGAGTGAAACTCGTTTCGAAAGGAGGACGTCACAATAGTAAGGTTAAATACATTTAGCTACAAACATTTCCAACAAACACATTTAGCTACTTCCTCAGTATAGTATTTACTTTGACAAATTCTCTTCTTAAATTCCATCTTGGGTAGAGTAATATCAACTTCTACCTCAAATTCTTTCGCAACTTCGAACAGTACGTCTTTTCCTTCTCTTAACAGAAACGCCATGATGCACTAATACATACAAAACCAAATCTAAACTTAATCGTTACAAAAATATCACAAAGACTCAAGATAACCTAACAATACACTAGACCTACACTTAACAATATTTTGCACATATGCGCAAATCTAACTAACACAATAAGCTACACAACAGTGCACTCCAACTCAACAAGTATAACTATCGTATACTAAATTTCACAAATCTTTAACCACAACAATACCCTACTCAATACTGTGCCAACAAAACAAGTATAACTACTATATACTAAATTTCACAAATCTAAAACCACAACACTAATATTGTACATTTATACACTTCATACAAAACTTAAAAATCCCTCTAGTCTCTTATTGTTTACTAAAACTTTACCTAGTCTTTATATCCTTATTAAAACATTTTGCATACACAAACAATACTCGGTTGCTGCCCCGAAAATAATCTCAATGAAAAGACTCACCTTCAAATTTGTGAAGGACACACAGAAACACTCAGGAATTCTGGCACTTGACGCTTCGAAATCTGGAAAACGGCACTCCCAGTACAGGCAGATACTCAATGATTCCGCAGGCAGGAACGGGAGATGCTTGAATCATATACTTCTCACAGCTAGGGACTCCAAGAAAACATCTCATAGCAAGCAATTCCAAAATACAGGCGGGCACACTTCATCACTAGCAGGAACGGGAGATACTTGTATCCAGCACTTCTCACAGCTGGGAGCTCCAAGAAAACATCTCATAGCAATAATTCCAAAATACAGGCAAGCACACTTCATCACTACCAGGAACGGGAGACACTTGTATCCAGCACTTCTCACAGGTGGGAACTCCAGAAATTAGCCGTCATTCAACTCGTCTCATCACAATCGCACACGGCTGGCATTTTTTTCTCTTTACTTAAAACTAAGGATTCGGGCATCTATTTACTTAAATGCCGGATCACCACCGCTGCCACCAATTTCAGATCTTCCTGTAACGTCGTCAGAAGGTAGCGGGAAAATAAAACATCACAGCAAGGTTGTGGGAGTAAAAAAAATACTTTTAATTTTTTCCTCCAATAGGATAATCGAATTAAATTAGTTTATGAAGTTGATAGTCTCCGTGCCTAGCCAGTATGGTAGCCCTGTTTTGATGTCGCTTTCTCCACAGCTTGTCTCGGTACAGTCCGCAAGGCGTTTTTTCTTAGTTGCGTTCAGGATTCCTGGTCAGCATCACGGAACAAAAAACTCCTGGATTCTCCTCTCCGCTTCCTAAAACGACCAGCCCTCGTCTTTTCGAGCTCCATTTTTTCTTTTTCTCGTTCTCCTTCCTTCTCTTCCGGTTTTTCCAGCCTTTTAAAACATCAGGGGCAGTCCATTTCTCCCCCTCACGTTTTCTCATTGGTGGGCCCATATGAGTCGATCCTTGAACCTCAACTCATTAGAGCCCATTGGTCCATAATCCGCCAATGGTCCACTCACTCGGTTTCTTCACAAACCAGCAGGTGTCCGACACATGCTCCGACGGCCGAACCCCTTCGGCTCACTGTCGTCGTTTTACCGCCTTTGAGGACAATTCGCCATTGTGTATATAAGGCGACAGTCAGTTGCCTCGGAAGCGATCTCGTCCACAGTAGAATTGCCAGACAATTGTGTGCCTAGTCTAACTGGCACCAAAGTCCAGACGCTAAATAAGCGATAATGAACCCCAGCTGCACGTGCACCAAAACTCAGTCTAGTATTGTCCTGAAAGAGTGAAACTCGTTTCGAGAAAGCAGGACGTCACAATAGTAAGGTTAAATACAGCAATAAGGATTAAAATGTCCAGAAATTCTAATACAATAAAAGCGAAGTCAGAAAAAGTTGTCTCTTTATTTTGAACAATATGAAGACTTAAATGGGAGGGACACTTGATTCCGAAATGCCAAACGCTTAAAATTGCCTTTACTATATCAATATTTTTTTAAAAAAACTTACCCTGGAACATTTGTGTGTGATCAATTTCCTGTGTATGATTCAATGTATGCATCTATGGACAGTAAAAGTTATCTCTTTTAAAAAGAGGGTATTTCTTAACTTGTTTTAAATATCTTGGAATCCAACTTATCTCCAAATTCACATCTTGTATATCCTAGAATATCCTATCTCCAAAAATCTACATAATAAAGATGACAAAAATAGTAAAAAAAAAATTAACTAACTTATAAAGTGCTTTAAAATTTTCTGTTTTCTGTTTATCGTTATTTATAGGGAAAGTGTCACTTTTAACAAACTTTTGAAACATATTTTCTTCGTTCCTATTAATGAAAGTATTGTGATTGAATGAAATAATTGAATTATTTTAAAATATTATAAGGACGAAAACGCATCACTTTTCTGTGAATGATTGAATTTTTATAGTTATTCACTTTGCAAGATTTCCCCCAAGACACTCTCAATTTCTTTAAAAACTATTTACTTGTACTTTTGTATAAATAACAGTCGGAATGCATACTCTCTATGTAAGGTTTAAGAAAACGAAACCAATTTTTAACATGAAGTATCCTCTCCAGAAACTCTCTCGACCGGGGTCATCGTCCGCGTCTCGCCTTGACCTTGGCCCCGGTGGAAAGCTGCATTCCCCGAAGAACCCCCCTCCTTCCCTCCGCAGGAAACGTGTCTTGGCGAAGACAACCTGTTGATGGGCATCCAGTGTTTGTTTACCTCTTGGTGGGATCCCCCTTCAAATAACACCACTCATCGGTTCATTTTGTAATCATATTTTAGTGAAAAAAAATTGGCACGTGTACATGAAAGTAGGAAATCTGATTTTCTAGATTATTAAATAGTCTGGAACACACATATTCGACAGGATATAAAATACAAATGTTGAGGATGAAGGATAGGGCACAAGTAATTTTCGTTCCAACAAAATAAATCCTTGTCCTATTTTCATGAAAATCGGATCCCCTTTCTCGAGATTTTCATAAACTGACTTAATTAAAAACGATATAATGTGGTAAACTTTAAAACAAATTAAAAATTATTTTTTCAAAAAAATAATAATTTTTTATGAGCTTAGAGCACAAAGCGTTTAGAGCAAAAATTACACTTTTATTGCCGATAGATAAGATAAAAATTGCAGTCATCACAAAAAAGGCCGAAATAATTCTTGGCCCGGATTATATTAAATACCCAAATCCTCTGTTTTTATTTATTATGTGCTGATTTGTATGGTCTTATCTATTTATCGAACTGTATATGCCAACATAGCATGTGTTAACCTAATTTTGAACCCATTTATCGTCATGGCGCACCATGATTGTTTGCAAAAGTGTTTCTACACTATATTACCTGATACTAGGCTGCAGTAATGGTCATGTATTTGCAAACAAAAAGTGATAACATATTCTTGATCGAAATACATGTTCTAGTTGAGTTTTTTTAAACTGAGGGAAATTTAGGGCATAGTTTAAAATGCTACAACTTTCAATTTTTCTAAGAGATCTTTCAGAGTCTGTAAAAGAGAGAAATATTAACATTAAGTGAGAGACCTTCGCGGACAACTTAGAAAGACGCTGGACATCCCCAAGGAACACAATTCTCGGAATACAGTTTAAGAATCGCTGCTTTAAAAGATTCGAGGTCTCTCTCATGGAGTGAGAAAATACTGATTTAGCCGAATTTACGAGCAAAGATCTCCACTGAACAAAAAAGAATAATAAATGAATAAAATAAGAGGGTTTTGTGTGTGTGCGCGCGCATCTTTTCTGATATTAAATAACATTTTTCACCGTGAATCAAAACACTTGCGGTTCATCCTGGTTTTTGGGTCATTTTTCTGTTTTCAGTAAAATCTTAAAAATTAAACTTTAATGTAATCCTACTAAAATATTATTAAAATCAAAAGTTAAAATTAAAGCTAACTCTGGGTATTAGAATAATTTTCACAGCCGTCTAAATCCCTTCGAACTTGCGTGGCCACGGTAGCCTAGTGGTCAAGGGATCGGATCGTGGCTGGTTTGTCACGAGTTCGAGCCCAGTACCACTAAAGACCCACCGTGTAGGGGAGCGATGCACGTTAAATCTGTCGAGAGCTCAAACATCCTCCCGTTGAGGCGGGGTGGTAGTTAGGAGAGGGGTGTCAGCTGAGGTTCGCCCTCGTTACTTGACCGAGGTCCATCGCTGAAAGCCCTCGTGCAGATAAACAGTGTGACTCTACTTCTCGGTTGGTGAATGTATAACTGAGCGCAATCGACTCTCTTTATGAAATAATGCAAATAAGATTTAAAACATTTCGCCCACTGTTTCGAAAGCACCGACAAGAAACCCGTTTCCTCTCCATGACATATAGAGAACGCAATATCCAGTTCTAAAATAGGAAATTTACTTTCGCTTTCCAATTTCTTGCCTCTCGAAAATCATCTCGACTCATTTCATTTTGAAACTATTTTCACGCCGCAGGTTCTCCTCGCCGTGAATGGGAGTTGCAAAATGATCTAGAGGTGTGAAATCGAAACCGATGTTGACGTCTGTCTTTCGAAATTTCCTTCTTTGCCCATGTCATCATTCCGCAATTGATTTCATCCCCCCCGCCTTTTAAGGGAATTCTGCGTTTTCTCAACGCTTTACTGTCATAAAAGTCAAACAGGCTATGCCCACTCCCCCGACCCAATTTTCTTACGATGGGTTTAGTATCCATGCAAGCAATTCATTTTCTCTTTCATTCGACGTATTACGTTTAGTAAATTAAACAAATGATCATATTTGCAAAGTAATAAAACACAGTTCCGAGAATTAAGTATTTTATGCAATGGCCACGTGGAACGTTTAGAGCCCCTACGTGTCATGGTATCAAATAATTCAGATTCTGAATATCATGCGCCCAGTGGTCAAGGTACGTTAAATCTGTCGAGAGCTCAAACGTCCTCTTGTTGGGGTGGGGTGGTAGTTAGGAGAGGGGGGTGCCAACTTGGGTTTTGTCCACATCACTTGACCATGGTTCAAAATGACGTGGTCCATCGCCCAAAGCCCTCGTGTAGCTGAACAGTGCGACCCCCTCACTGAATATCATGCAGAATGGCCCTCGTTGTGACCACAATAGCCTAACGGGCATGGTCACGAACTCGTGGCCGGCATTTGTCTTCACGGATTTAGTCCTGATGACCCATCATGTTAAATGACTGATACACGTTAAATCTGTTGTGGCTCTGTTAAATCAGCTCAGCCTCGTCACTTGACCGTGGTTCAAAAAGTATATTCTAATAAATAATTACAGGTATAACCCCAGTATAACAGGACACTTCAATAACAGAGAATCGCTGACACGGTTCGAAAACTTGGCAAACATGAAATGTAATAACTACTATAAAAATAAGTTGACCAAACATCCTCCTTTAGGGAGGACAGTCCTCCTTTTATAGGTTATGTCCTTCCTCGAAAAGTGCTCTCCTTTTCAATATTTTAAAATTGTTCTGAATCAATTTTCAGAGATGAACCAAACATGTTTCCAAAATGTCGAAGAATGGTCTGAAACAAATATCACAGGAAATAACAGTTTCCAATGGTGTTTTTTGACTTCATCGCAAGTAAATTGGGCAGATACAGAAAACTGAGTTGATTTTTTAGCAATAGAAACGCCTGATATTAAAATCGTTGACAATGGTTTGTTTGAAATTCCAAGACTGAATGTACATTTAAATTATAATAAATTGAAATAATAATTGATAAAAAACTGGGTGAAAATACTTAAGCATTTCAAAAATGAACACATTCCATATAAAAATTTAGTTATTCTTGTTGAATTTACGTTGTGCTACCCTGGAACTAAAGCACCAGTTGAAAGAGTTTTTTCAGCTCTTAATGATTTTTGTGAAGTGACTAGTGAAAAATCACAAAATTGAATGTTAATATTTTAGATGCATAGTGCTTACCTTAAAATTCAGTATGAAGGAAATTTTTTGCCCGAACTTTTCGATGTATTAAAAAATATGTTGACAAAAAAATTATTCAATGGGAAAAATACTCGTTTTAGATTCTAATTAAAAAGAATGTAAGCACAATTAGCGTATTTTTGTTTGAATTAATAAAACGTTTCATATATTTAAGTTGTAATTTTTCTTAAATTTTTCGTCCTCTTCATTGTAAAAAAAATGGTCACCTTACGATAGAGCTTTGAAATGTGAAAGGTATATCCGAGAAGTAAACATTCCTTTTGCTGTGTCTGCAGTATTCGCCGACGTGCTTCCACCTGCATTCTTTGAGTGGAATGACTAGTTTTTCCCTAAATTTTGATTTGCCAGCGAGTTTGTCATGTCTTTCTGTTTTTGAATTGCACCCCCCTCATTTGATATTTTTTTCATTCGAGATATCCTGGGTAAAAGAAATCATTTGGGGCCCTGGATGTTTTTATAAAGTAAAAGAATATATCTAAACACACGAACAATAACAAATGCATGTTTATTTAATGCGTGATTCTGTTTTTACTAATACATCAAATACTTCAGAAAAATTCCATTTTTTGCGATTGCTTTTTTTGATGCTTAATATTACAAATACATTTAAACGTTCTGCACCACTGGAGTAGCAAGTCCTAAGTGGGCCCTGTATCAAAATTCTTTGGGAGGGGGGCTTTTTTTTTTTTTTTGGAAAAGAAATAAAAGACACATTGGAAGGTGCAAGGATGCTAAACATTTCGGGGCGGCATTGATTCCCTGTTCCGCACACACATGTTTGACCGAAGATAATTCTTCCTTAATTTTAATTTGCTGAAAGATCTCTCAGTTCTTAAAAAAGCAACTGATAATGTAAAGAAAAATTTTAATACAGCTAATACATTTAGAGAAAGAACTCATTATCATTACTAATTAATGTCTTCTGCGGTTATTTAAAACTCATCCATTTTAACTAAATCCAATTGTCAACGAAAGCGAGACCCTTTCTTTCCGTAATGCATTTCTAAACGCCTGTTTAGCCTCTTTTCTGCAGAGTTAAACTTCGTCCATTGCAAATTTTGTTAGGTTAAGAAAATCCAGTAACAAACCCTCTTAAAAAAAATTGTCTCGCTATCACATAAAGTCTTAACATGGCGGGGTGGTCGAGGGAGCGGGCTCGTGGCAGTCGTATCATGAGTTCGAGTCCAGGACCGCTGAAAACCCGTCGTATGATGAGGCTCAAACCTCCTCCCGTTGCTGTGGTGGTTTGAAGAGGGAGGTGCCATCTCAGTTGTCATCCTCATCACTTGACCATGGTTTAAAATAGGGGTGTCCAACCCAAATGACCTAAATTTTCACTCCGGAAAAACATTATCTCGCGGGCCGCATATAAAAATATGTACCTTTATATCAGATTTGGAAACAATAAAACGTTTATTGGAGTGAAAATTTAAAACAAAATGAATTATTATTGTTTTCATTATTTTTCATGTTTTCAGACATAGATAATATAATAATTATTTTTATATAATATAATAATAAAATGATCAAATAATGTTTAAAATATTTTCTTAAAATATTCTCTTTATCTTAACCGTCCTGAATATTTTTTAAGCTTTAAAAACATCTCTGACGGCCTTTTGTCGTTTGGGCGCTCCAAACAGAAAAGGAGGAGTAGAAATGAAAGTCGCACACACAGAGAATCATGTACTCCCCCTAGTAAAGGATATGCATAACGCAATTCGGAATTTATTAAAAAAGTAATTTATTATAATAAAATCAAATGTAACACTGTTTGACAATATATAAATCTATTTTAATCTAAAGGACATTTTTATGATCAAAAAGGATTTATTTTAAAACAAGAACAGGTAACAGGCAAATACATTGTAGATTTATATATATATACATAAATTTCACCTCAAATAAATTTCAATGAAAAAACACTTTAAAAATCTGACATTTAAAAAAATTTAAAAAAGAGTCGGTGGGCCGCAACTTACGTACTGGCATGGCCGCATGTTGGACACCCCTGGTTTAAAACAAGTAATATAAAAAAAATTCAATTTTTACTTTGAATGGATAAATAGAAAGTATTTTATCAACGATTGAAATTTTGAACAAGATATATGAATAAACTAGCTGCATGGCCCGGCGTTGCGCGGGCATTCTCTACTTTTATAAATTTTCCTTTTTCTTCACAAAATCATCACTTCAAATACTCATTTTCAAAATGACTTCCATCCCCCCCCTCCACCGCTTAGCCCAGCGTTGCTCGCGCTTTCTCTTTTCCTCATGACACCAGCTTTTCTGTATGTGTGTTTGTACGCACACAATGTGAGTGATTTCTAAAATTATGTCAAAAAATTTCCCTTTTTCGAAATTTGTTCCATTCGACTTATTTTGATATAAGACAGGTTTCTTTCCCCTCTCTATAGCCCGAACACGGTTTTTTTCAGTGTAAAATTATTGTTCTAACTTCCCCTCCTTCTCACAGATAAGATATAGCTCCAAATTTCGATGTATGACTTATAAAAAAATACGTTAGAATTAAAAAATTATCAATGTGAAGCAATAAATAGAAAACGATTCTGATGCTAAGAGTGTAAAACAAAAAACGTTCATCATTTTTTAATAATACTTAATTTCTAAGAATCTAAAATAATAAAATATAGATTTCAGATTTGCATGAATCAATCAATTGTTACATATAGTTAGCTTAAAAATGTCTCTAAAATGCATTTTGATCCAAAATAATAGACGATTTACTTTTTAATTAACAAAGAATTTCTTTAGTAATGAAATAATAGAAATAATCCTTTTAAAAAAACATATATATATATTTTAAAATCAAATTTCTATAAGTAATAAATAAAAGAAAAATTTACAGATAGCTATTGAAACGATTGCTTTTTTCTGAACGTTTCAATGTTTGATTACACATATAAATATATATAAGTTAGAAAAAAAACAGTATGGGGAAAAGCCTAGATATATATATATTTGTATACATGTACTGAAAAAAACATTTAAAAAAAACCGATCTGATAAAAACATTTTGATATTTTTTTTTAATTTTAACCTTCAAAAAATGTAACAAAAATAATGCTAAAATATTTCTCGCAAAAAG
Organism: Trichonephila clavipes; assembly: GCA_019973935.1. Classification (NCBI taxonomy): domain Eukaryota; kingdom Metazoa; phylum Arthropoda; class Arachnida; order Araneae; family Nephilidae; genus Trichonephila; species Trichonephila clavipes. Next base: position 56,992 of record BMAU01008198.1, on the reverse strand, counting down.
AAGAAAAAACGAAAAACATAATTAAAAAAAACCGTAATTTTTAATTAATTTTTTCAATTTTTGTACAGATTACGGTTAATATCGTTCTACACACGGAAAAAAAGTTTCGTGAGATTATTTTTATAAATAAAGAAGTTATTAAGTACTTAATTAAAAATTTGAGTATTTTTTGGAAAATTGTAAAAAAAAAGTTTTTGATATTCAATTTCGCCAAATCTGGTGATTTTCAATATATATAGGCGCACCTTCTTTTCTAGTGTAACTTTTCATCAAACGTAGAGCCCTGAGCGGAAAAAGAGTTTTCATGCGCCAAACAAGTTTTCGCCGCCAAACTCGGAGCTATAGAAAAATTGATTTTTTTTTAAAGTTTTAATTTGTTTTCGAGCTTCATTATTAAGTTAAGGCCTTCAAACTTCATACATCGATTGAAAACAACGGTAATTTTTAAACAAAAAATGTAGCAAAAATAATGCTTAATTATTTCTTGCAAAAAAAAAAAAAAGGGGGAAGACAAACACAATTGTTTTTTTAAAAAATCGTAATTTTTAAGATATTTTATCATTCTTTGTACAGATTACGTATAATATTGTTCTACACACGTCAAAAAGTTTCGTTAGATTATTTTCATAAATAAAGAAGTTATTAAGTATTTAATTAAAAATTTGAGTATTTTTTGAAAAATCGTAAAAAAAACCAGTTTTTGACATTAATTTTTTTAAATGACTGCTTTTAAAAGAGAAAAGCATGAACTTTTTTAGTGTAAAATATTTTTTTATTAGCGAGAAAGAAAATTCAAGCGGAACGATTTAGAAATCTTATTCATAAAAACGTATCAATTTTGACTCATTTTTAAAAAAATCGTAAAAAATAGAAAATATAATTATTTTGTAAAATAAATTATACCCTATTGTGGCGAAATAAATGATCTTTCCGAATCTGTAATTATTTTTTGTCTGAGTCTCATGAAAAAATTAGATCGCGTTTTAAAAACGTATGAAAAAAAAAAGTTCCGAATTTTCCCCCGGCGGTGAAAAACGGTTCTAATTATGCGTTTTAAGGTTTTTAATTAATATCTTTTTAACTAATTGGAATATCGGAATATAAATGGTGAAAACGGATTCCTCGGATCTTTCCCGGAATTTTGGTACCTTCGGCGAGTTTCTGCGTCGTGTGGTTCGTGAGAAAATAGGGACGCATAGATTCATACATAGATACGCTTGTTTACCTTCGGATTTTGATAATATATATATTAGGGAGAGAATGAACTAATAGTAGGAACTGAAAAAAGAGCATGAACTGTCTGCATTGTTGTAACAATGCACACCCGGTTTGGCTAGCTTGGGTGAAAAACTGGTTTTCGACGCCAACTTTTGTCATTGTTTTAACAATTACATTGTTACAACAATGGAGACAAATCTAAATTGGCGTTCAGAAACAGGTAATTAATTTAATTAAATTAATGAATGAATATTTCAATCAAATTAACATCAAGTGTCCTCCACTACAAGTTTTAAAAAAAGTATTTGAACTTGATTGTGTATGAATAGAAAGGTATTTTATTAACGATTGAAAATGTGAACAAGATATACACATATAAATAAATATATTTATTTAGGGATGAGTGTGAACCAACAGTGAAATTGAAAAAATGTGATTCTGCTAAGTAAATAAAAGTATATAAGCAAGAATAAATAAGATGTATAAATAAATATATATAGAGAGAGAGAGTGAGCTAATAGTAGGATTTGAATAAGGAGGTCCGTCGCCTAAAGCCCTTGAGTAGCGGAACAGTGAGATGTTAATATTCACTCCTTACTTCCTCCAAGATAAAGCAGATTGCACCCATAAAAAGAGATTTGACCTTTGATGATGGGTGAGTGGTCTCACTCTCTATAAAGTGATACGAAAGCTATTCGTGACTGAACACCGGTCAAGTGACGAGGACAACACTTGAGCTGCCCCCCGTCTCTTTAAACTTGCCCTAGGGCTCAAACTCGTGGGACGCCGGCCACAAGATTGTGTTCATAACCGCTAAGCTACCGCGGCCGCCTAGAGAATTTGCAGAGAAGCAATTGATGGTATTTTAATTTGAAGTGATAGCTACCAGAAATAAGATGCTTTTTAAATAGAAATAATCAAAATGGTTGGATTTTAAAAGCATTGACACAATGCTCTTTTCCCATAAATTTTCAAAAACTGCCTAAGCTAAGAGAGCGCTCGCAGTTTCCTCATCCTTTTCCGCAGAATTCGTGTTCTGCGAGAGTAGTCGAAAATAACTTTGGCGTGGAGTGGAAATTTGGAGAATGTAGGGTGCCAGCTCAGGTTACTTATCGGTTCTAAAGGACTTACCTTCGCGAATAGTTCCTTTTTTTCCCCCTTCTATGTACGGCGGCTCGAAAAGCAACGATCAAGCCTCCCTCATACACCTGAATTCATATAACAGTCAATCCATAGCTATTTCTAAACGAAAAATTTATTTTAAGGTTTTTTTTTGTATCAAATTTTAGGAATTAATCTTTTTGATTAAAATTCTTTCTGATTTATTATATTTTTTTAATCAAGTAATTAGTAGCATTGTTTTTAATAAATTAATGTTTTTATTCCTGTATTGATAAACGATACAAATTTAGCAATCCTTGAGCCAAAATACTCGAATCAATGTATTTATCAAAAACTCCACCGATTTATGTTTTTCTTTGTTTTAGATTAGTGAGTGGGAAAGATTTAAATCTATATATATAAAGGAGAAAAGCGACTCACTCACTCACTGACTGACTCACTGACTAATCTTGATATCTCCGGAACTATTAAACCTACAGACTTGAAATTTGGTAGGTAGGTTCCCTTCATGGAGTAGACGTCAGCTAAGAACGGATTTTGCAAAGTTCGAGCCCCAAGGGGCGTTATAGATAATTATTTCCATTATTAAACTATTAGACGTACTGTCGTGAAACTTGGTACACAGATTTCTTTCATAAAGATTCCCTACATAATGATTTTTACAAAAATCGACCTCCAAGGGGCGTTGAGGGCGCTTAAGGGGCGTTATACATAATTATTTCCATTTTTAAACTATTAGACGTACAGTCTTGAAATTTGGTAAGCGGATTCCTTTCATAGAGTACAGATCCGCTGCAAAATGGGTTTTGTGAAAATGACCCCAAGTGGCGTTGTGGAGAATTAAGGGGCGTTATATAGGCAATTAACTCCTTTTTTAAACTATTAGACGTAAAATCTTGAAATTGAGTTAGCAGATTCCATTCACTGAGTAGTGATCTGTCCTAAGATGGGTTTTGTGAAAATCGTTTCCTAAGTGGCGTTGCGGGGACTTAAGGGGCGTTATAGATAATTATTTCCATTTTTAAACTATTAGACGTACAGTCTTAAAATTTGGTATATAAGCGAACTCCTTTCATGGTGTAGAGATCCGCTACAAAATAGTTTTGGGGAAAATTGATCCCCAAGGGTCACTGATGGGGATTAAAGGGCGTATAATAGATAAATATTTCCACTTTTCAACTAATAGAACCACCTGCTTGAAAATAAAAAGGTAAGTTCCGATCATGGAATAAAGTTCCTTTTACAAAGATTTTTGCGAAAACGGACCCCCAAAGGAGCGGGGTTGCGAGGGATTAAGGCGTGTTATAGAAAAATTCCTGTTTTTTAATTTAACTCATTTACTTGAAATTTGTTGCGCACTTTTTTCTTTAATTGAATAGAGTTCCACTAAGAATGGATTTTACGGAAATCAACTCCAGGGGGAAGCGGGGAAAGTTATTGGAGCGTATTGATAGACAAAATTCCCGTTTTTGAACTGCTAAGACTATAATAATAAAATTTGGTTTGCATGCTTCTTTTGTTGAATTGGAATCCGCTAAGAATGCTGTCAACGAGGTATTGATGATAAAAATTCCGTTTTTGCTCTGTTAGATTTAGACTTGAAATTTAGCACGCATGTTTATTTTATGGAGTAGAGATCCACTGAAAGTTACTTTGGTGGAAATCCACTTGATTATTAGGTTAAGTGAGCGAAAAATATCTTTCTACTTCTATTTTAGATATAAATAGAAATTAGATATTATAATTTATGTTCTTTTTATATCAAGGGGCGAGAGTGTAACAGCTATAAATATATTTTTCAATACAATCGAATTCTTAATGCTAGATATCAATAATTAATATATATGTAAACAGTATACATCGTGAAATACCCAGTGAAGCGGGTGGGTAACGGCTAGTTTAGGTATAAATAGAGAGTTGTAATTCGCGCTGTTCATTCGTATCCAAATTAAATCAAAGTTCTCTCAAATTTCATCCAAGAATATATTCGTCTATCTCTTCTTACCTTTACATGAATAAAGTTTTCGGCTTTATTCCTATGTATCATTAAGTTATCCCCTATACACAGGGGCATTCGCTACCAGACCGACAAACTTTCAGGGTGTACTGAGACGATCGGAATCCCATAGGAAAGCAGGGTTCCAAATACCGTAGTTTCGATCTATGATGCAAAGAAACAGAGAAAAAGAACACAAATAGCAGCACATGGATGGGACAGAAAACATTTTGTTGAAAGGTTACAATGGCACCCACAGGAATTTTTCAAGGGAAGGGGGTCCATTGTCGAAGTACCATGCTCCAATACGCCGCCCAACATATTCTTTTGATTTGCTCAATTTTCGGGAGCAAACAGTAAAAAATTAATTCTTGAACAAATAATTAGCATTAATAAATAAAATTAATTATTAATAACACATATTTAATTAAATTTTACGTACTATATATATAGAATTATAGCCAACCGAAAAAAATCAAGTGCTTTGGGGGGAGGGTTCTTTTGCATTTGCGCCGCTCCATGTAGTACCAGCATGACGGGCATCATGGTTCGCCGACTTCTCAACGTAACCCTTAGACTGCGGTGAATAAGTCGGTTTATTGGCCTGCCAGATCACCGGAACTATCATATATGGACTCCTTCTTCTGCGCTCACAAAAGAGTTTGGTGCATGAAACGCCCATTCCTTCACTCTAATATCCGTAGCTGACGGAAGGATTTGTGACATGCCTGGAATCTTTCAGAACGTAAGGAATTCCAAGCAGAGAGCTCCGCTGTCAAGTCTGCCAGACGATTTCTGGTTGTCATTTCGAACACCTGTTGAAGAGCACCTTTCAATAAAGTGTTTTCTGTCCCATTAATGTGTTGCTGTTCGTGTTCTTTTTCTATTCATCTTCACGCGATAGCTCCCAACTACGGCATTAGCGACTCTATATTCCTATGTGATTCCGAATCGCCTCTACACACCCTGAGAGTTTGTCGGTGTGGTAGCGAATCCTCCCCTAATTATAAAGGAGAAAAGCGATTCATTCATTCATCAGATATCTCCGGAGTCGTTAGGCCTACAGACTTGAAATATGACATACATGTTCCTTTCATGAAGAAGAGATCCGCTAAGAAACAGGTTTGTGCGAAAATCGACCCCCGAGAGGGGCTAAGGGCGCTATAAATAAATATTTTCGTTTTTAAACTATTAGACCCACAGACTTGAAATTTGGTAATCAGGTTTCTTTTATTAAGTGCAGATTCGTTAAGAATGAGTTTTGCGTAAATGAACCTCTAGACTGGGATGTATAAAGAAGAGAATGTATAGGAATTTGGTATGGGCATGTTTCTATTGTTGTGTTGAAATGCGCTAACGGGTCTTACGGAAATCAACTCTCAAGGATGGTTGCGGGGCATGTAAATAAAAAGTTTTCCATTTTTGAGCTATTAGACTTGAACATGAAACTTGGTAAGCATATCTGTTTTGAGTAGAGATCCACTGAAAATGGATTTTGTGGAAATCTACTTTGCGGCTTACGGGAGCTTAAAAGATGATTCTACTTGAACTTTAAAAATTCAATTCCTGTCCTTTTTAAATTAAGAAGTGATTTGTAAAAGAATGTTTTTCAATACAATCATACAGTAGAGCGCACAGGAATTTTTCAGGGGTGGTCGAAAGTCTACCATGCCACCAAACATATTCTTTGAATTTGTCGACTTTCGGGAACAAAAAAACAATAAAAAACTAATTATTGAATAAATAATTAGTAATAATTAATAACAAATACAAAAAGTCATGAAATTGAGTTAAGAGAAGAGAGTGCGATGAACGACAAAATAAAAGTCCTTGAGAGAGGTCAATCATCACTCATAACGAGGGGCCTCACCGCGGGGCAACGCATGGCCTTGACACAACCGCGAACCCTGGGGTGACTGCGGCTCCACATTTCTCCCACTTCGGTCTGAATGGATTCACTTTCTTGTTAACGAATTCAGTTTAAAGCCTGACTTTTTTTACCACACTAAACTCTAAAATGAGGAAAAGGACGGCTGAAACTTTTTTAATGATTCTTCTGAAAATAAGGGGGTCACTAATTGTTTGACACATCCATTAGATGAGGGGTGTGCAACTTGAATGAGCTCATTGTGGGAGTGAAGGATACCGTAGGGCCGCATCTTTTTAGAATGGCCTTCACACATAAAAAAATCTTAAATTAAATAATAGCAGCTTTATTCAATTTATTTATTGAGTTAACTTCAGAGTGTCTATGGCTGCAAGTACTTTTCATTTTAGAATTAGTTGAATGAGACCCACTTTTCTACAATTTTATTTAAGTATCAGGAGTGAGATGGCTCGTTTAAATTTTCATTACAACCTGAAAGTTTCCATCATCTTGTTGTACTTGTTCATCTTCATTGCAAGAAAAACTTGCTCACACACAAATAGATGTTGACTCAAATGTAAAGAACAATTTCTCCACAAATTTCTTGTTACGAGAAAATCTTTCAGCTGACACAATCAGTGTCATAACTTTAAACATTTTCCTCACACTACAATCTGACTTAATAATCAAGTCACTAAGTTCAAACTGTAGCTCCTTAGCTGCTGTAGCAATATCAGCAGTAATGAGAAAACAGAGTAAATTGAATTTAGGCTCAATTTTCTTAAAATCCTGATAACATCTTGTGCTCCAAAACTCCTACAGATGATATCTTAGTAGAAATATATACAAGTACATTGTTTCTCTAGTAAAATAAAAGACGAATCTTCGATCGCACTCAGATCTTCAATTTCTGACTGTCATGGTGGATTGAATAAAAACTTTTTGAGTGCCGCTCATTGCCCACCTCTGATTTGAGTAAAATATCCAGTATTCTTTGTGGTTTAGAAATCCTAAAAAGGAACTATCGAGTTTGATTTCAGAAATGTTTTTAATTCATTTTATATTTTAAAAGAGAATATCTGATTAAAATACAAAATGTCTGCTGGCATGTCTCCTATTTGAAAAGTGTGAATTAAAAAAAATCCTATAAAAATCATTTTTAGAATTTTACAGGGAAATATTTTCTTAAAAGATTTTTAAAAATATTTTAGATATTAATTGCATTTAACCAGTGTCATTTTGAAAATTTTTAACATTCGTTAAAGAGATCATTGTAATTTCTCATGTATTTCCTAGAAATCAAGTCCAAATTGACTCAAAGTTTCTTTCATTGAATATGGTCTGTGATAGTGATTTTTCCCAATTGTAATGCTTCTGAAAAGGCACAAAATCTTTTTTTAAAGAATGCAAAGTTCACGACACTACATATATTGAGGACGTGATATGTATACACACTGTGACGAAGCCGGTCTCTTTCCCCCAAATTACTACGGACACCTTGCCGACAGTCGTTAGGAAAATTCCAGACATTTCCCTAATTGCTGGGAAAGAATTTCGGAACTGGGTGGCCAAAGATTTGGACCCTTTTATTCCAGACTGTCCTCGTCGTCAAAAAGAGACGCATTAACATTGTGCTTTCGTTTTCCCACGATTCGGTGACGACAGCGCGTCTGAAATCTTACAATGTACACCTAGACATCGGCGCCCATGGGGCTAGAGATGAAATGAGTTGAGACCGACAGAGGCGGCAGAAGAACAAGAGATCCCAGGAGAATGATTAGGCGAGGGATGGTATGAGAAAGGATATAAGGGGATTGAGAGGGCCCGAAAAGAGATTGGATTTTAGAGAGAGCCGTTGTGAAGCTCCTCCAGCGAAAGACTGGATTTTTGAGGGAGCCCTTGTGAGGTCCCTTCAGCGATAGAGTGAAACGATAGGGAGACCGTGAAGGAAGGCGGAATCCGAACTGAGGAGATCCGGAAACGGTCCGAGTCCCGATCAGTGATAGGAGTTATACCTTAGTCCGCGAAGTAAGGCGGATTTGGAACCAGCGAACTCACCCGACTCGGTGTGTAATTACCGAGAGTGAATTACGTCATTATTTTATGCGAGAGAGAGATGAGAGATTGCAGCGAAAGAGACTCGACATTTGTGGACCCTTTTGCTAATCCATTGTGATGAAATATTTTCGGATGATTTACGTATTGAAATAAATAGTTTATCCCAGAGCTGTGAAAAGTCATTACAACACATAACAACATATGTTTTAAATTTTTAAATGGAGGACACACACACAAACTTTAATAAATTGAAATGTAATTAACAAAAATGTGAGTGGAAAAAATGGTAATAACATTTGAAAGCCGTTTGTCAAATCACCAGGTGACAAGGATTCGGAGTATACAAATTCTTGAAAACTATCTTCATCCGATAAACATTTATGGGGGAGAAGATCTTGGTTAGACATACATTTTAAAAAAATGTTTGCGTGTATCAGTGTGAACATGCGTTAGAAGTTAACTTCTTTGGTTTGTATCAATTGGATTGTATAATTAAGTTGTATTTTTTTTAAAGTAATCTGATATATAATAAATAAATTTATTATAATTATTTCAAACTGTATTTAAAAAAATAATTAGGATGGAAAAGGTATAAGTATAGACAAAATTTTCATTTTCAATACATAATACTAAAAAATTTTTTATTGTATGTATTTTGAGAAATGTATCATCATTATTAGTCTATTTCCATTATGCTTATGGGTGCTTCAGTAAATACTTTTGTTATCAAAGGATTGTGGTAACTTAAGTAAGAAATGTAGGTTTTTCACTCAATATCGCTTAAGTATCTCGAAAAGACTGCATCAATCGTAGTATTTGATTTTGTCGTTGATATTATTCTGTTGTTTTGTAGAGATAAGGGGAAATTGTCTTTTAAAAATTCAATCAATTGTAGAGATTTGTCTAAAGCAAAATTGACATTAAAATCTCCACTTAAAATCGCAGGTATTTTATCATAATTTTTATTAAGAAACGCAGAACCTCTTGATGTGTATGGTAATAATGATCGATGAAGGAACTCGATAATGTCATCCAACTTTTTGTTCGGAGTAATATATCTGCTACAATTATAATTTCTTGTCCATTACCTATACGCATTCAGCCAAGCACAAATCCCCCACTGAAGATTGTAAGGTACTATAAATATCGGATTGACTGACAGAACAATCCATGGATGGATTTATAATGTTAACAATCGTTAGAATTTTGATACATCGCAACTTCTCCTGCTCTCGTATTTGGTCGTTTATACTTCACAATGCAGTTGAAATTAGGAATAGATATATCACTTTCATATTGTCCAGCCAAGTTTCTGATAAAACTAAGATATTTGAACTTCTTATTACTGAATCTTGTAAGTCTACAGCGTGAGCTGTAAGACTTTGGCAACTAAAAGTAAAAATCTATAAGCAATAGAGCCAGTAAAAATGTGGGGCATGTTTGTAAAAAAATTTTTGAAAAAAATTACTGTCCACTGTAGTCTTAAGGTAACTGAGACGTGAAATTCATGCATTTTTGCATTTTTTTTTTTACTTTTAAAAAATAGAGGGTGCTTTGCTGCATCCATTGATGCATTATTTATGAGATTTCGATAAATAGAACGCTAGAAAACTGAATTTTAAAATTCTAAGCAAATGTGTCACACCTTTTTCTTAAAGGGGCGTGGCGCATTGATTTGGAAATTTATTTTTCTGTTTTATTTTTAACATTATTTTTAAAACTTTTAGTTGATTAACTTCATGTTTTCTTAACTGTATCTTTCACTGAATTAAAACTAGCTTGTTTACACTTTACAGTATATTATTTTACATTCTATTAGATGTGAATATCTTTCTTTTATTCATAATTTTTATATAATTTTCTTTTCATTATGCCTCGAACGAAAGCTTTTGGAAATCGTAGATATTTTTTTTATGGACAAAATGAAGATAATGCTGAACAATTAGTCAATGAAAAGGTTTGTACCTCAATTTAAAACAGAGTGCTTCAGAAATGTTGGATGATATTCCCGCTGATGATCCGAGTTCTGTAAAAATATTGTTATTGATTTAAATATAATTTCTGAATTACTAAAAAGTATGGCAAGATGTAAATATTGCAATAAGTGTGATTCACTTATCATTACTGAAGATGCCAGAAGCCGCAGAGGATTATGTGTGTGAATTTAACTCTGCAGTGCACTTTTGGTGGACAAGCTTTTACCTCAATGTCATCTAACTCAACAAACGGAGTTTACGACATAAACGTTAGATTAGCTTATGGCTTGCGCTGTATAGGTAAAGGTAGCAGTGCTGCTAAGACATTTTGTGCTGTTATGAATTTGCCACCACCACCTGCAAAATTTCAGCGCTATAATGGAATACTTTTGGAAAGTCTTTCAAAGGTCAGTGATGCATCTATGAAGAAAGCTGTGGAAGAAACGGTAGAGATGAACAATAGAAACAGAGATATCACTGCAGCATTTGATGGTAGTTGGCAGGAACGAGGCCATACATCTTTGAATGGAGTCGTATCTGCGACATCTCTCTAGAAACCGGTAAAGTTCTAGACTTCGAATGCCTGAGCAAATATTGTTTGTTTGCAAAAACAAAATTAATAAAGTCCATAAGTGCGAAAAAAAATTTGAAGGTTTCAGTGGAGGAATGGAATCAGTGGGACTTTTAAAAACTTTTAAACGCTCCGAAATTTCACGCAATGTTGAATATGCCAATTATCTAGGTGATGGTGATTCCAAGGCATTTAACACTGTATCCGAAGGAAAAGTCTACAGAAATGACTTTGAAGTTAAAAAGTTGGAATGCATAGCGCATGTTCAAAAACGAATGGGGGGTAGATAACGTGCCTTAAGAAATAGCATGAAATCTCGTAAGCTTTCTGACGGTAAAGGCATATCTGGCCGTGGAAGACTTACAGATAATGAAATTTCGAAGTTGCAACAATATTATGGCTTGGCTATTCGACGAAACATGAATTCCGTGTCTGATATGTTTAAAGCTGTATGGGCAATTTATTTTCATAAGCTCTCAACAGATTCTGTCCCACAGCATGGTTTATGCCCAACTAGTCCGGATACTTGGTGTGGGTTTAACAAAGCTAAATTGTTGGGAGAAGCCTATTTACATAAGCATTCACATCCTGAACCTATGCTTCTTGCCATAAAGCCCATTTTTAAATCGCTAAGTGATAAAAAAACTGTTAGAAAAATGTACTCATGGGAAAACTCAAAATCCCAATGAAAGTTTCAATCACTGCATTTGGGAACGTTTACCGAAAACCACATTTCTGAGCTTTGAATCAATGAAAATAGGTGTAATGGGTGCCATAACTTTCAATGATGGTGCTCAGAGTAGGATAAGGGTATTGGAAGAATTTGGTATAAAACCAGGCCATTATACGAGAAAGGCACTTCGAACTCTCTCTCTCTCTCTATAGATAATGATGCGACGTGACAGTCAACCTGGGTATTATAAAATGGGTATAATGGAATTAATTGATCATTTAAGTTAAATAAGCGTCGCATCATAATGGTGCCGTGACCAGGATGTGAAGAGATCTGCTAGTAATTTTTTTTGGTGGTCTGGGACATTCACTTCACATTAGTCGTGTCAAGATTTCGATGTTAAACGATTATGAGGTGTCTGTTTCTGGGTGCCACGCTTGAATTGTATATAGATGTTTTCACTAGCGCTTATTTCTTATCAGTGTATTTTGTTCAATACTCCTATGTGTGCTTATTGTGAGTAGCGCAGTTATTGGATACGCAAATTTTGAATTTTTTTTTATGTGTTACTCGTCTTAATTTTTTATTATTTAGTGGCAAACGGAATAGTAAAGTTATAGCAGTAGGAGAGAGAGATTGAAGCAGAAAGTTATAATAGTGAAGTTAGATTTATAATTAAAGATTTCTTGTTGGATAATTTAATCTCAAGAAGAGTTGAGATTCAGTGTGGTAAATATTGATTTATATTTAAAGTCTCATTAATCTCATATTAGGAGTGAGATTAAAGTTAAATGTTCAATAGGAACATTATTGAATTTAAATCTGGGATCTCTTATCGCGGTAATCTCTGCGTGATAGATATTCTAATTGTTAATTAATTGGATCATGAAATATTTAAGTTTATTTAAAGGAAAATCTCTTTTAAACCTCATAAAACTATTTAGATATATTTGATAATAAGTCTTTGATTCTATTTGGAAAAGATAACCAAATAAAGAAAGTTATTTATAAAAATGGCTACTGGTTCTTATGACTCCAATTTATTCTCGTTCTCAAAGTGAGGTCCAAGGGGACCTTCACAATTTAAGTATTTATAAATAATGCTTTGTTTATAAATGTTGCTTTTAATTTAAAGTAAATAAATATTCATATATATGAGTACAAAAACAACTCCTTTTGTAATAACTTTTAAAAACAGAGTTCCATTTAAATAGGACATCAAATTAAATTTTTAAATTCTTCGAAGACATTTTCTTTGTGCATCTTTATAACAATAAAAATATGTATAAAGAATTGTGTAATATCCTGTAATGATGATGTTCAAAGTAAAGTAAAAATATTAAAGCTTATAGTCACATGAATTTTGGTATTTTAAGTGGAAGATGTGAATCACATTAGTAATACGTGTCGATGAAATAAAAAAAAAGTGATTAAAAAAGCTTCTAAATAATCTATAGAATTTAAAATTTTCGAACTAAAAACTAATTCAGAATAATCCACTTAATTATGGTATTGTTTTGTATTGGATTAAAAAATATTACTTTACAAATTATAGGGGAAAATATCTTTATTTGTAGTTTTCTCGAAATGCATTTTTTGGTGGTTCCGCGCGGGTACGCTTTCTCAAAATCTTCTTTACCTATTGTTCTGATATTTTGGACATAAAATTCACAAATTTTCAATAAAGAGAATGATTTTTTTTCAAATAAACATTAAAAAATTTTAGATACAGCACAATTTTTGTACAAAATTTAAAGGAAATTTAAATCCCACAATTTAAAATTTTTTTAAATTTTTAAAATTCCATTTCATTTATTTTATAGACTGTTGTATTTTTTTTTTTTTTTTTTTTTTTTTTGCAAACACTGTGTAAAATTTTGAAGCTATACATTGAGTGGATTTTATGCAAAGCGTACCTAAAGGTAAACACATGCCTCGGAAAATAAAAAAATAGTTATTGGTTATTAATTGCTCATATAGAATTACACTCAGGAACATTGAAAATAGCGACCCAAGAACGAAGCTCAGTACAATCGCGAAACTTTGCAAATAAGTGCAGCGTAATGTGATATGCAAATGATCCAAGTTTTGTGCCAATACGCATACTCATACACGCCGAGGTGGCGCTACAATCAGGAAGACGGTGCTATATAAGCCAACGCAAATTCGAAGATTTATAAACGTGACGATTACCCGCCGATTGTAGGAAGACTTTAGTAAGCGAAACATGCCAGGTAAACGTGCTAGAAGACATTTCTCACAGTTAAGCGAGTTTGAGAGAGGCCTGATCATCGGAATGAAAACTACAGGCTGGTCGACGCACCGTGTTTCTGTCCAGGTGGATCGTTCGGAGTGTGCCGTTAGAAATTGTTGGAAACAGTGGACACGAGAAGGTCCCCACACGTGGAAAACCGGGTCTGGAGTGACCAGGAAGACCACGAGGAGAGAGGATCGTGCGGCAAGCACTTGTGGACCACACAGTGACTCGTTCAACGATACGAGCAAACGTAGGCGTAGCAATTGTTCCACAAACAATTTCCAGACACCTTGTAGAAGCAAATCTTAAATCCAAGCGCCCTTTCCGTGCACTCCCTTTAACACCGGAACATCGGCATCGGCATCTACGTCTACAGTGGTGCCAAGCCAGATCAATGTGGAATGTCACAGATTGGCAAAAGGTTGTGTTTAGTGATGAATCCCGGTTTGTTTGGGGGACAGATGATAACCGTGTACGGGTGAGGAGGCGCCCTGGTGAGCGGTACAATTCCTCCACACTGTTCTACGTCACACTGTCCACACAGCTGGTGTAATGGTCTGGGGGGTCATAGCCTATAATAGCCGGTCCACTTTAATTGTGATGCGTGGAACCTTAACGGGCCAACGTTACGTTGATGATATTCTTCGACCCCGTGTAGGACCTTTCCTAAATGGTCTCCCAGGGGCAATTTTCCAGGAAGATAATGCTCGTCCACATACAGCAAGAGTTGCTCAAGACTTCCTACGTCATTTTTCACTCTTCCATGGCCCGCCCGCTCCCCCGATTTATCCCCTGTATAGCACGTGGGGGATCAGCTAAAACTGCAGATGCCATCGTATCACTCTGTACATGATTTAGAGTGTTGGCTGTTCAAGATTTGCGTGCCCATCTGCCTCAGGACAGCATAAGGTGTCTAATCAACTCACTGCCGGACCGTGTGGTGGCATGTATTGCAGCTGGAGGTGGTCCAACGCACTATTGAAGTTGCCCAGTATTTGTGTCGTTGCACACCATGTATTCGTTTAATTGTCTTGTTTTTGAGATCAAGTGAATCTCTCATCTGCGTCATTATGTGTATTAAATTTCATTTCAATCCGATGCTTTCTTCTTGGGTCGCTATTTTCAATGTTCCTGAGTGTATTTATATTTTAAAATGAGATTTCTTCACGTTAACATGTACATAAATGTACTGATAATTCATTGTAAAAATATTACATCCATTGCTTTTAATTTAAGTAAATGAGAACAATTTACATTTGGTGTAAAATAAGCCCATTTTTGCTTGTCGAGGACGTCCCAGTTACCTTAAAATACAAATTAATGAAGCACTATATAACACTTTCACAACTCTCAAATTAATTACACCGAAATATATATGTATATGATTTAAAAACTCACTTTTTAAACTGGATTTAGAAATTCCATTCGATTGAATATTTTTTAAACACAATCTTTTATTGCCAAGCTATTGGAAGAAATGTTGTGTTGCCACTAAATTTTAAAACAATAGATTGTTTGTATTATTTCCTTAAAAGAATTTTAAAACTGTACATCCAACAAACTCTCCTTAAACTAATTTTTGACAGATTTTGAACCATTTAAGTGCCTACTTCCCGTAGATTAAAGACTAACTTTTCCGATTTTTTTTAATTTATAAAATTGATTATAATTTGACTTCTAGGTAACGTAAAAACAAAACAAAGTATGTATCGCAAAGCTAAAAGAGGAAAGGCTTGTTAAAGCTGCTGTTGAATGAGGAGAGGGGGTGTCAGCTCAGGTGTCGTCCTCGTCACTTGACCATAGTTCAAAATGACGAGGTCCGTCGCCAAAAGCCGTTGTGTAGGTGAACAGTGCGACGATAACATTCACCGACTCCCTCACATAAAGAAGGTTGCCAATTTGGCGCGCAACTGGGTTTCGTCGCTAACTCTTGGCTTTTCGTAAAATTGCGCTTTGTATTAAAGTTTTTATTTTTTTGAAAGCATAATTTTAAAGTTAATGGTTTGATATTTCACACATCGATTGCAAACAACGGTAGTTTTTAAACAAAAAATGTAAGAATAATACTTTAGTAAAACATTTTCTTAAAATGGTTAATAGACGAAAAACACAAGAAATTTTAAGTCTTGATTTTTAATCCATTTTTTCAATCTTTGAACAGATTACGTATAATACTATTCTACATATGGAAAAACAGTTTCGTTAGATTATTTTTATAAACAATGAAGTTATTACATATTTAATTAAAATTTTGAGTTTTTGAAAAATCGTAAAATAAAGATTTCGGCATTTTTTTTAATGACTGATTCTAAAAGAGAAAAGCATGAACTTATTCAGGATAAATATCAATTCATTAACATGAAAGGAGACTGAAAATGAATGATTTAGAAACCATTTTTATAAAAGCGTATCAATTTTGACTCAGTTTTAAAAAAAAATCGTAAAAAATAGAAAGTATTATTATTTTGTAAAAAAAATATACCATATCGTGGCGAAAAAAATTATCTTTCCGATTCTGTAATAATTTTTTGTCTGAGATAGATAGTCTGAATTATAGATGGCGTTTTTTAAAACATGGGGAAAATTCGGAACTTTATTCATTTCGTTCATCACGTAACCGTAACTGGTAATGCGTAACGGGAATTTTCTCTACCGTGCCATAAGAAGTTAACTTCAAAACAATATTCTCAAGATGTTTTTAATTTTATTAATGTGCTGCATTTTGGCAACTAAGACCTTGCAAACTCCGCTATTCCCAAGAGCCATTTCATTGCTGGCACCATCTAGTAACAGTATTCGCTACCAAATATTTGACACTTGAATTTATTCAATTCAAGCTTTCGTCGGATGCTAACTATTGACGTGATGTAATTTTGCCGTGAGTACCAGAGCCCAATCGATACTCAAGGGATCTTTTACACATCACATTGCATGCGTGCCTACGAATTCTGGATCCAGAAAATCTATAGAGCAGCGGAGATCGAACCCACAACCTTCGTCTTACGATCCATCTGAGTTGTGGTTCGTCAGCCTGACTGATACATTCGATCGCTGCTGTGAGTCCCAAAAACTGAATTTTAATGTTGAATAACAAACATTTCTCAACAGAATGATGCGATTTACTTAATGTATTGCACGTTATTCAAACTGCGCAATCACCGATGTATATGAGAGGAAAAAAATATTTGAAGGGGAAGACAAAATAAATAAAATAAAAATCTTCGAATATTGGAAACGAGTTTCACAAACTCGGAGTTGCCGGGCTTTTGCTCTTCTTAAATCGTTAGGGCAACCAAACTTTAAAAAACATTCTTTCTAATGAACCATTGAGCCTGAATATAGACTCAATTAAACATTTATGAAACATGATTGAGGAAATAAATGAAATTTTTGTCTGTACATTTTTCAGAGACGACCCAGTCCTTGAGCTATGGATGTTTGTCAAAGAAGAAAATTTCTTCGAAATAATGTTTTCAAAGAAATTTTATCCCTTAAGAATAGTTGTCCCTTGCATCACATTCCTTAATAACAATAACGGATCAAATGCACAAATGAAAATTCCTAATGAATTTTCTTTTCTTCCAGGAACGTCTCGACCACCTAGCCTTTACTTCTTTTCCCGAAGATTACCTCCCCTATGCTTCCGGGCACAGGACAGGAAAAGCTCCGCCCTATCTCGTTTGGGAGGAGCGTCGCCCTCGCCGGAGGCGGGGCTGTTGTAGTACGGCCGCCCTTGTATCCGCAGTCGCCTTGGTCGTGGCCGCTATATTAGCTGTAGTCGCCGTCTCCGTCTACCTCGGAGGTGAGTCTTCTCTCGCATTTTTCTCAACTGCTCATCGACAGAAGAGTTTGTTTTTCCACTCTTCGAAAGCACATCATTCGCTTATTCGCCCGTAATCCTCTAAAATACTTAGTCGCAATGCAAGAGCTATGATTCGGTAAATGACGACCGAAAAGTAATTATAAATTAAAAAAAGCAAATTATTCTAATCTCCAAAAATCAAATGACTAGAAGGCGTAAACGTGTCCTATGGAACCACGGGGTGCCAAAAGCTAGTTTTTCTGATGCAAAATGCACCGATTTTTATTAGTGGGAAAAATACATCTATAAAGAGAGGGAACAACTTATCGACATACCAAGAAATTTCGACATTAAAATATAAATTTTAAGTTGCAAATTGATGCAAAATATACAGGATTTCTCGCCCAACTGTAAGCATTTTAATGCCATTCAAAAGAATGTATTTAAGTGAAAAGTATTTCTCAACGTGAGTGGTTACGAAAACAATATATCTATAGATAGCGTGTACCGGGGTGGTAAGACTTTCTTTACCAATAATCATATTCAGGTCGTTGGGGGGGGATTAGAATAATACAATAATTTTCTAATTGTCTTTACGTAAAGTATCTATAACATGGTGCAGTGGCCCCCTGCAAAGTCAGACTTTGCCCCCCCCAAGTTGTATTTTACAAAGGGGGGACTTACGTTACGCCACTGACATGGTGAACTATTTTAAGGGCAATTTTACGATATATTCTTTTTAGTGGCTCCCTGCAAACGCCTTATAGTTTAAAGGGTTCGGATAGTCGAAATAGTTTAAAGGAATGTGTAATGCCAAGTTTGCCTGTGATGTCAATGTCTTGAATTATATTTTGATTTCCTATGTGATACTAACTTCTGTCGTGATTCCTTTATTGCAATTTCTTCATTAGGAAAAAAAGAATTCAAAGACCATTCTAAAGTAACAAAACGCGTTAATATCGTTTTGTCGAGCAAAAAGTTCCTACGTCTTGTATATTTCATTTTCCATAGGCAAAAAATAAAAATCGTTTTTGTGAGAAAGAAATGTATTAAACCAGATGAAGTGTTTTTGGACAAGCACTATTATTAGTTGTTCCATTTATAGCTTCAAAATAAGAGCTTTGAGTTCAGAGCCCGATTCGCCTCTCTACTAATAAACGAGCAGTAGTAAAGATAGTGTTAGGCCCAGAAGTCCAGCGCAAAATTAACTATTTCACCAATATTTGATATGGCTTGTGTGTGTGTGTGTGAAAATTTTATTACATGAAATGGAACGGAACGCACTTTGACGTTTTTGTGTGTGTGTGTTGCAGCAATAAAAATAAAAAAAATTCTTAAAGATAAATTTGCAAAATTTTCTACGTTTTGAGGGTTGGAATGATTTTATTAGAATTGCATAGCCTTTATATTTGAAAATATAAACAGCAGTAACAAATGTTTTATTTTTGAAATGCTATCTTAAGATGCTAATTACTTAATTAATGTTATTAATTAAGTAATTGGCTCTTTATCTTCTAAAAGGAATGTGCTTTGACGATTTTGGGTACTTTTAATTTCTGTTTTGTATTTACGAGTATTCTGAACACACTTTCATGCCTTTTTTTTCTTCTTTTCAGTTGTTACAAATCTCTTCCGTTCCCCAGGTAAGTCGATTCTTAGCTACATCCATAACACGGCTTATTTTTGTACTCTTGTATTCGGTAGCGAAATTCTTCATTCGTTTTGAGATCGAATGAAATGAAGTTAGTTCTGTAAACTGTAGAGCAACGTAAAACCTTTCTTAGGCCGTGGTAAGTATGCTTACCATCAATTTTTAAACGGTAAGGTATTTTATCGTTTTTCATTTGTGCTGCCATCTGTTGACAATTTCAGAAAATTAAACTCCTAGATGACATAATGAGGCTCTTTAAAGTTGGATTAAGATCTTTATCCCCGAAGCCATTTTTCCCCAGCGCACAAATCATCATTCATTCGTTTCTTTTCATATATTCGGGGTTTTAAAAGCAGAATTTATTACCACGAATTTTTATAGCCTTGATTCTTACACATTAAATTTCAAGTACATTTTGCTATGAGCGAAATCTTGGATCCTAATTGATAGTTTTTAATGTCCTATTAAAAACTATTCTAAAACTTTAGTGTCTTATAAAAAAATTGCTCTAGATGTTAAGGATTAAAGATTTTAGTCACTTTAAAAGAATCGGGAAGGATAAAAGTCATATTTTTAAAAAAATTGTTTATCAAGTGAACCATTTTTTTTTTACTACAATCAAATTGAATATATTAAAAATGAAAAAAAATTGAGTCGTCATTATTAAAAATGTTTCCTCACAGGAAGGGAGGAATCAAATTTGTGAGAAATAATGTCTACTATATTTTTCGTTCTTTATTTTTTAATTCTTGTCCTGTCCTCCTCAGTGCTGTCCCTGAGCGGCAAGTTCCGAGTGTCTCAGGGTGACGAGTTCGTGGAGGAGCTGCTCAACACAACCTCCAAACAGTTCCTAAAGAAAGCAGACAACTATCAGACAATGGTAAGCACTCCACTTCGCATCTTCATTAACAACCTCGATTTAAAGAGACGGAAAAGTATCTCGTGTTCGAAAAAGACGAATTTTTTTCTGAAAGTATCTACTCTCTGTGCCATAGGTAGAAAACGTCTTCTTGTCCAGTTCCTTAGAACCTGCATTCATCGCTGCCAGAATATATGCCTTCAGGTAAGACCTTTTGTCAATTATGCATAAAAAAAAGATGAATAAATTAATCGAGACTAGCTCAATTTCTTTAAAAATATTGTTTGAAAACATGAATGTACAGGGTGTGATTAATGAAGAAGTATACACTTTCCAGATGATGCAAAACTGTAACAGTTAAGGACAGTCACCACCTCAGCGAATCGTAAGGTAGATATACTCTTGAAGTTTGTTTTTAAGCCCTGATGGTAGTGACATAGGCAGCAGCATGTGTCTTTTGACTTAGTCGAAATGGCAGTGGAAAAGACTTTTTGTGTTATTGAAAGGAATCCACAACTGCTAGGCAACGGCATTTTCGATCACGATCCAGAGAAGTACCTCTAACTAAAAACCTCCAACTAAAAAATCTATCTAGCAGTGGGACGAAAAATTTTAAAATAGTGGCAATTAAGTACAAAAGTCCTAAATAAAGCTGAAACAGCTCATCACAATCGTTGTCAATGGACTTGATACCTTAACGTGCGTTTGAATAGAAATGGAGTAACGGCTCGATGCATGTCGTGTGACTAAGAGTTCACACATAGAACATCAATTAACAAAACTAGCCCCACACAATTCTGTTACGGGTGACAAAGTGTTTTACATTGTTCTTGATTTATAGTGCATTGAAACTGTTTACTTCTTTATGAATCCCCCTGCATTTTAATAGAAATGTTGTGTTTGATTGATGATACGAAAGAGCAACGCTTCCTAAATTCCAAAACTTATGCATTCTGTTTTGAGTGTAACTTTTCCTTCGAAGGCCTAATCTACTGGTCTTCTTTCGCCTCTACCTGGATCGGAGGAAATTGCAGCAGGACGACTCCGATGTCCTGAAGAAGGTCAAGACCCTGATAGGTTCAGAGTCTCCTTCCTTTGGAGCTCTGACAATAGACAGAGAGTCCGTAGACGTGGACGGTGAGTACCCCATTTCCCTATCATGTCACTTCAGTAGCGCACACAGGAATTTTTCAGGGGGTCACCATTCTTGTACTATGCTCCTTTTGATTTTGTCAATTTTCGGGAACAAAACACAGTAAAAAGTTAATGAATAAATAATTAGCATTAATTAGTAAAATTAATCATTAATAACACTTTATTAAATTTTACGTACTATATACTTAGAATTATAATCAACTGAAAAAAAATCAAGGGCCAGGACCTCCCCCCCCTTGTGTGCGCGCCACTTCTCTCACACATTGACTCTTTTCCTTTGATGAATACTTTCTTTCGATTTCAGAGAATGAAGAGTGGATATCCATTCCAGGAGCGGGCCAGAGCACAACTCCCCGTCTTCCACCCCGACTTGCCACTGCACCGCCCATCAAAAGGAAAGAAGGTCCCAAGTCGGGTGAGTCTTGATGCTAATGAATGTTTAGAAAAACTGATCAAATTAAGATTAAAAAATTTTGAAAGCACCCACTACTAATAATTTCTATCGCTACTTAGTAAGACTGGAAATGGTTAATTGATGAGTTGATCCTAAAGGCTAACGGTAATTCAATAAGTGATATATTTTCATTTTAGGAGAGATTAAAAATAACTTTTGCGTATCAAATAAAAGAAATGCACATTTTTCAGAAAAATATTAATGTTGGTTTATTAAGAAATGAGTCAAAACCTAGTTATTATACTTAGTTTTTATTCGATAGAAACACGTATTTAGTTAAAGAATTTAAGAGTAAAATGCGCGTTTGTGTTACTAAAAGCGTGAATTTTAAAATGAAAGTGGTGATATTTTCAGGAAAAAATGATAATTTTTCTTTATTCTTTCAAGAGACGTATGACAGCCATATATACAGAAAAATAAAAAATAATCATAGGCAAACTTTTTGTTTATTATTTTGCTAAAAGTAACTTATTAATTTTAAATATGTTAAAATAGAAAGCAAGCGTATTAAGCTAAGCCATTTTTTCTCTTCCAAATCAAAATGTTTAACTTGTATAATCACATACTTACATGCTATTCGCGCAAATGAAGTAATGCTGCATAATTCTCTATTCTACAGGGAACCAAGGTGAAGTTGCTGGGGTCGGTTCCATAAAACCTGAAGAGGACAATCTCCACAAGTTCAGCTACGGCCAGTGGAAACCAGTTCCCATCGAGGACTCGGTGTCACCCTCCTTCGGAGATCAGCGGACTCCACCAGGAAGGGGAAATGCCCGATTTCCCGAGCCTAACAGGAGATTTCCCAATCCTCCAGCACCATCCAATCCTCCATTAACATCTAATCCCTCCCACCCTCCATTAACATCTAATCCCTCCCACCCTCCATTACCTTCCGGTCCTTCCAATCCTCTACATGTGGGAGTAGGATCCGTGAGCGTTCTCGAAGATCCTTTGTCGCACATAGATCCTGTACCAATTCCCACCAGGAACGGTCGACCCCTCCTCTTGCAGGGCTCTCCTCCTCAAAGAGGTGAAGTGGCTTCGTCAATAATGTCTTCTGTTTCTCTAGTAGTGCGACCTCCCACCAACAGTAGCAGAAATCGGACTTCCGGACATCTGGACAGAGGCGAACATCCCTTCAGACACTCACTCAAGAGCGATCAGCCATCCTACAGATTTCTTGATGAAGGTGCAATTGGCGAAGGACTTGTTCGATTAGAGCCCGAACCACTCGAAGGTGAGGATTCCTCCGGCTCTGTCATCTCAGAAGACTCCTCACTGGTGAGAAACGCTCCCCAACAGGATGCCTTACGGACACTATCCACAGCCGACAGCTCCGAGTCCACAACGGTGGATTTAACTGCGTTGGGAGGATCTAGTTCTACTAGTAGTGAGTTCGTATCGAGCGAAACTGTAGAAAATTTTGTTTCAATTCTTCCGAACACTCATCTCAAAGAATCGTCAGTAGAATACGCGAGCAGTGAAATGGTTGAGTTAGAATCTTCCACAGAGATTCAAACAGTTTACAAAGACAATAGCACAGACTCATCCGAAATGCTCACGAACCCAGAAAGCAGATTTACACCAAGTATGCCAATTCGCGATGCTTCAAAAGACAATGTGTCAAACATCGTTATTCAGCCATCACCAAATTCATCCAAAGTGACAAACAACGATGAGGCAATATCTTTAGGTTTTACTGACATTATTCACAAAAGTAGCAAGTTTGATAATGAAACTGAACTCAATATAAGAAATGTATTGCATATTTACAGTGCCCAAAGTGATATCGGACTGAAGTATCAAAACTATTCAGTGGAAGAATCCAACATTTCCTCAGATGAAGCTAAAGAATCAACTACCACGTCATCAACCAATCCATCCGATTTAGAAGAAGCAAATTCTGAAATGACTCCTTCATCTGTACAAACCAAATACATCAACACTGAAGAAAATGCTACTGAAATCTTATCCGCTACATTTCCTAAGCGTGGAAATGTCTCCGAGATCATCAGCACTGACTTTCCTTCCATTTTCAGGTCTGATGAATCAGCAGAATTTGACACCACGAATACAAATTTCTTTATTAGCACGGTCAAATTCGAAATCTCATCCAGTGTAAATGAATCGATTGCTCCCACCGAATACCCCTACACGACCTCTGAAGTCACCAAATCGCAGACATATCCCACAATCTTAGATCACAATCTCTCGAGTTTGCACATTCAGCCAGGTCATGGATTCCACCGGCCTGTTAAAAACAATCCCTTAGAAGAAAAATCTCCTACCCCGAGGATACTACGAAAGTTCCACCGACTTCTACAGAGCTTAGTCTAAAATTTAAAAATTTAGAAGACATTTCTGAACTATCCGTTTTATCGTCGGACATCGAAGAGAGCCAAAATGAAACAAACAACTTAACATTTCCAGAGATTCAAACAACTCAAAACGTTTCAGTTTCAACTTCCTCTGATGAGTTTTCACTTCATATCACCAACACAATTCCCCCTACCTCGAACGCGTCCAATGATTCTTTCGTTCCTAAGATCGTGCCTCAGCAGTCCGATGTCAGCTTCGAAGGAAACGACATCGATGAGAATGATGACAGCGAAGACGATCTAAACGAAGAAGATCCATTAGGTGTGGAGATCATCCGCCACATAACCACCCTTCCTCCTACTCCAGTCAGCCTCGGAAAGCATCCAGTCTTCGTCTCAGAAAGTAAGCTTTTGCTCTCTATTCACGCACCCACAGCTGTATTTAGGCTCTATAACGCCCTAAGCTGTTTGGGATATGGGCCCCTTTGTGTCCAGATATTCAACAAGGTCTGTTAAAAAAGTATCCGACCTTGAATTTTCTCGTGCACAGTATAGATTCTAAAACGACGCCCCTGTGCCTATTAGGAGGTAATAGCTTAATGCACGTTCTTTTCCTTTCGTACCAGTCTTTTCCTGCAGGCGGTCGAGTGAGGTAAAGTTGTAGATGTTCGTCGGATATTTAATTCTCAAGATGACGTGGCAATTTGAGCGTAAGTGCTACGTCAAATTTTTTGTCAAGAGCTTGGCGAATTTCTAAGAAAAACAATTCATAAGATTCAGCAAGTGCTTGGGAAGATGCTATAGGGGTCAAGCAAATTAAGAAGGATAACCGATTCAAAGTGACCGCACGCGTCTGTGGAGAGCGACCAGCGTTCTGGGTATCCACAAACCACTCGAGATGCAGCTATTGTTGAAAAGGTGGGAAATCTGCTAATGCAAGATCGTCGTTTAACTGTACAAAAGACAAGTTGAGATGAGTACAGATTCTGCACATGCAATTTTGAGGGAAGAGTGGCTGCGAAATTTATTCCCCAGATTCTGTCGGCCTTCGTCTTGTTGTTCTATAGGACCTATTGCACACTCTAAACCCTGAACCTGTCTTGTGACTTCTGGCAGTTTTCGAAAAGGAAAATGTCAATTTTCATTTTCATCCCATTTTCAGAGTAGAAATGAGATAAGACAGAACGTGATGGTGTAGTTGAACACCATTCCAAAAGAACCTTTCCAGAAGTGTGAGGAAGAAATGCTGGGCTAAGAGAAGTGGATGAAGGCGTAAGGGGTCTACTTTGAATTTTATTAGGATCCAAATCTCACAAAGTAACTAAGATATTTCTTACGATCAAAGGTTGAATACTTTTTGAGCAGACCTTGTATGTCAGTGCTAAATATGATTTTCAGATACCTAGAGGGCTAAACTGAAATACAATTAGGAAGTATATAGATAGTGAAATAATACATTTTTAACAAAATCATTTTTGCTCGGAACAAACTTATAAAAAATGCAAACTCTGGTAAAAAGAAACAAACGTTTTTTACAAAGGCGTATTATCTAATCTCTTGAAGGATGTTATAAGGATTAAGAAGTTATATTAAACTCTAAAATATTGTCTTTCTTGTCTTTGACAGAGCAAAGTCACTGATAACATCATCCAATGATAAACTGCATACTTTGTCACTTTCTATTCACATGAAACTGAGAGAATGTAATTAATTTTCTGTCATTGTTATTCTAAATTCATTTTTTATCCTCTTCAGCTGAGAAAAAATCTTTCTTCAGAGCGATTTGCAATTATCATACTAAGAAACAATCTCAAAATTGCTTCTACAATAGAGAATGCTAATTGGACATGATAGATTATTTTCGTATACAGATCCTGATGTGTCTATCATGTTCCACTGAATCATGGACTTGACTATGTCAAGCAATTTGAGGAAAATGCTTGACATCTCCTACAAGATTCATGTTCGCATCTTCAGGATATGTTTGGCATAAAGCATTAACATCTTAACGAATTTTTTCTTCTGTAGCTTCTAATTCTGTAGACTTTTTTGAAGCATCATTGTATACTGAGGCCCTGTGCACCAGACTTGACTCTAATGCATCCATCACAGGCATAAATGCTTAGATTCTGAGCTCGTCGTTGGGCTCAAGGTTTTTTAAAGCATCATTGATATGCCTTTTTCTATACCTATCTTTCTTTTAATCAACTTCTGGCCATTTTTCTCCTTTGATTTTTCTTCAAAATGATCGAAAAGATCCCTGGAATCATTGACAAAATCAAGTGAAGCATACAATTCCATACATATTGATTTGGGGGTCTTGCAGTGATTGACTAATCGTGTGAAATCCATCCAGGAAGTAACTCCATAAATATAACATTACCCAAACTCTTCTTTTCTATTCAAAATGTTTATGACCTGATTTCTTGTTTTGCCTTTCTCTGTAACATCAATATGCAGCTGGTGCGATGCAAAAATGATTTCATCATGTCTATCAAGTATTGCACTTGGGGCCATTGAATGTGCTTCCCGTAATCTTCCAATCTTTGAAGAAGGACATCAGTACTGCCCATCTACGTGTAGATGAGGAAAAAAATTATATATTTCTTGAACAAGTCCAAAAAAAGTTTACTGTATCTAAACATCTGTAAAATACTGCTCTACTAACAAGATTCAGAGAATGACCAGCACATGGAAGATGCATAGCATACTTATTAATCTTCGGTATTATTTTCTTGAATACCCCTATATTTACCAGCTATATTGGCAGAATTATCAAATGAGTGGATCGACTAAATAAAAGGTCAGAAATATTGTATCGTCCGCAGGCCCGCTCGAACTACTAAAGATCAGCAGACGCGTAAGTGTAACGGAGCAACATAGGAGAATCCCCGTGTTTATAGCAGAATAAATTATATACTTAAACGCTTCATTTCCATAAGAAAATAGTAATGAAATAACTTTAAAAAATACCGAAATTACTGGCATTTGCTCTCAAAATTTATCTGTAATTTTGGTAGTCATAATTACAGATACTACCGGTCATCAGTATTGCAAACCCTAAGCACAATAGGGCTTTGTTCTTCAAAAAGACGTGCTAAAAAATTTGGTGAAGTATGTTCCTTACGATTGGCATGGATGCAAATATTGCTGTGGTGCATTTTAAGTATGTATGAAAATTGCTCACTCTCACAATTTTTTGGGAGGCTCTCAAGAAAGTGGAGTCCCTAAGCTGTAAGCTTGTGTAGCTTACACGTAACTCCTGTCTTGCGTACATACACACACACTTTTTGTTAAAAAAATTATTTTACTCACACAGAGGACTTAAGCGGGACTGGCACGAATGAAGCGCGGAGACGAGAAGTCCCCTCACTAGTGCAGCAGATAGCAGATATAACATTTCGGCCAAAAATGTCTTGTGCTTGAAGAAACATAATTACGAAAGTAAGGATACTATCGGGTCGTTTATTTACGAAAGGAAGAAAAATGATTTTCTTTTGGTAAAAAAGATATGTTATTGAATTATGTATTGTTCATTCTGGTCCAATATCTTTTGTCATCTTTCTGGCAGTAGCATGATTCCACACTCATAAAAAAAATTTTTGTTCTTATCAAAGTGCGAATGCTTGTAAACCAGTGGCGCACACCAGGGGGGCCCGGGTTCGGACCCCCCTCCAAACCCTTAATTTTTTTTCGATTGATTATTGTCCTATGTATATAGTACGCAAAATTAAACTAAGTTAATAATAAATAATTAAGTTATTAATAAATAATTGTATTAATTAATGCTGATTATTTGTTCAGTATTGAATTTTTTGCTGTTTTTCTGTTCCCGAAAGTCGACAAATTCAAAAGAATAGGTTGGGTGGCGTATTGGAGCATGATATGAGGAGAATGGACCTTGGACCCCCTTGAAAAATTCCTGTGTGCGCTGCTGATGTAAACAGAACGAAGCTCCCATCTTCATTCAGTACTTCCCTCCCTAAAAGACATTTCGGTCGTTCCTCAGTGGATCTGAATAATTTTAAGATGGTTTTTATTCAAAAATATATGCAATCTCAAATTTCCAATCCAACCAGTATTTTTTTTTAGTTTTAAATTTAATAACATTCACGCGTGCTTCGATTTTAAGATGATCAAAGTGCATCGCTCTAAAGCAATCATCATTGACATAAGGTTGCTACAAATATTCTTAAATCGGAAGCAGATCTTCAACGATTTTTAGAGTAGCCCAAGTGTAGCTTCCATGTGTAGCATTAATAAAAATGAACGATTTTTAGAAAATTGTTTTTGTTGTCAAGATTCGTTTTTTAACTACGACTATTCCCTGCTAAATTGTTTGCTTTTAATTTTTATTGATGTGATCCACTTTTTGTTAGAACTTATTCTGAAATCTGTATCCCCCTCAGAGTGTGCCGAGGATGAATTCCAGTGTGCCAGCGGCGAATGCGTTTACTCTGCCGGACGCTGCAACATGCGCAGGGATTGCAGAGACAACTCGGATGAGAAGCAATGCCGTGAGTCTTTGTCTTTCTTTTATGGCACTCTATTGGCCGTTGTTCACGTTTAACGAATGGATCCTTCCTTTTTCAGCCTGCTCCGAACTGCTGAAGGTGATGGGTCAGTCCCAGAAGATCTGCGACGGTGTCGAAGACTGTGAGGACCACAGCGATGAACAAAACTGCCGTGAGTAGCATTATCTTGAATATTGATGCCATTTTAAAATACAGTCGAACCTCTATAATACGAATTTTTCTATAGAGCGAACTTTTTCCTGGAACCTTGAACATTTCACGATTTTCTTCGTAAAATAATCTCTCTATAGCGAAGTGCATTTTTTATAGAACGAACTTTTTCTTTTGTGATTCAGTTTTTATTCTCCTTTTTTTTAAAGTATTTCTGAAAAAATTTCAAGTTATTCTCTCTTTAACATATTTTATGGTGGTCATAAATCTTGAACTGATTTTATTGGATCCTAACTCACCGAGAGCAATAGAGTTCTGGACGTTTCATCCAGGAAGTTCAACCTTTAACCCCCCAATACCCAGTTCACTGGAAACATCTTCGATATCCTTTTTCGCCCTCAGTGGAGTTGTCCCGTGTCCCCATTATAAAATAATGTATATGTTTAATATTACTAATATGCTTTAAATTATAAAATGTCCTTCAAATTCATTAATTTTAGTAAAAAATTATTTTCTTAATATTGAAAATAAGCAGTGAATTCTTCGACATCCTTTCTTGTTTTCTTTGCAGTTTTTCTTTCTTTCTTTTTTTTTTGATGGGTAAGATATATAAAATAAACATATACTTATTTAAAAAAGGTGTGAATAATTACTTTAATATATTATGAATTTAAAGTGTTTGTTTTATGTGGTTTACAAAGTATATTTAAATATGAACCTCTATATAACGAGCTTTCTTCCGGGATTTAGTGACTTCGTTATATACGTGGTAAAAATGACATAAAATGATTAATTTGTCGTTTTTTTTAAAAAAAACTTCTTTAAACTAAACTATAACTTATACTATTGTTCAGCCAATAAATTTTCCTGATAATTGTGCTACTTGCGTAACTATTTTCAAATGAAATAAAAATGATACCACTTTTTAAAAAGGATTATCAAAACAAAAAAAATACCCCAAAAATACGATTTTGTTCTTTCCTAGCATGGTGCGAAGAGGGCCAAATGGTTTGTCCGCAGACCAAGTTCTGCATCAACCAGTCTCAGGTGTGTGATGGCCACAACGACTGCCCCTCCGGTGTGGACGAAAGATATTGTGGTGAGTACAGACAAAGATGTAATTATTCCTTTCTCCATCCAGTTAGACTGCACTTCTATCATAGCAATCTTACAGGCAATATATTGTTACGTAGATCCGGGTTCGAGGATTTTATGCAAAACAATCACAAAGAAAATAAACAGTTCTTCAATAGAGGTGCGAATTTATTATCCAAAATCCAATCCTTTAAATACAAGATTCCGCAGCAATATTCACACAGTAAATCTTCGAAGGTCTTCACACCTTCAACAGCAATCAGACACAATTAGTAATGTTTAAAATGCACGTAATTAAAAGGTTATTCACAAGCACAGCCGAGCTAATTGCTAGTCAAACAATG
The DNA here is from genome assembly GCA_019973935.1 of Trichonephila clavipes. NCBI lineage: Eukaryota > Metazoa > Arthropoda > Arachnida > Araneae > Nephilidae > Trichonephila > Trichonephila clavipes. The sequence goes on along the minus strand of BMAU01008198.1, from coordinate 26,891 downwards.
CCCACTACTCGCTGGTTGAAATCAGACTAACTCGATGTGGCTGGCAGTTATCTATTTATAAACCCGACGGAAACTTCTAGAAAAATCCGCACGCGAAGAATAGAGTGTAGTATTAGAGGCGAGATACACTACTTTCTAGAGGAATCCAGAGGGTCCCAACATGGTCACCAAATTGGCGGCCAACCTGGTTGTTAAATATGATGCCAACTTGGCTCTATCACCAAGATTTCGCCAAGCTCTCATTGAATCACCGCTATAGCGTAAGGAACGGCATTGCTTATGAATATTACAATTTTAACATAAAATAAATATAACATAGAGTAATATAAATACATTACACATCCAAATACAGATTATTTACATTATTTACACAAAATTCGTAAGAATATACTTACTGGTGAATTATAATCCGTAACTTTTAAATCAAACCATTTGTACCAATACCAGGCTAACTGCATTCCAGTAAATTACCCAAATGCATAAGCTCAGCTGGTCCTGGAAGTGCTCGAAAATGCAGAGAACCTCAGTTTGATAAGAAAAGTAAACCGTCCTTGAATGTTCCTTTCCCAGGGGACATCTTCTAATAAGCTCGTAACTATTTCATATTAAGCTCGCTGATATCAAAACTTTGATCTTAGACTTTCTCCCTGCCTACAATGCTCTTCAGGAAACCTACTTGAAGTCAACATACATGGTGAAAAATTTTCCTATATAGCTGCTAACGTAAGCACAACGACAGCGAGGGTTGTGTACCTGGAGGTGTGTTTGTTTCATGGTGTCCCACGGGTAATCTATATCCTTTGCCTAAATTACGAACTGCTGGCCATTCTCATTCAAGTACAAGAGAAGAAAGGAATGACGGTTTGCAGTCTATCTTTTTCCTAGAGAGTTAAAAATCAACAGTCTTGATATTTTGGTCTACCGGCTTCTTAGACCTCGGTGATTTTACGAGTAATATTCAGTTGCATGTAGGGAAATCCGAATTGTAATTCCCGTTGCTGGTAAATAGAAAAGCTGCTGTACAACCATTGTCTCTGCTTTATAATGTTAATGAAACATATCTACATCCACACCTTTCATGCACTGGTCCTTTATATATGCAGTCCCTCACTACACTTCTAGGCCCAGTTGTCTGTGCCTCTGACCCTGCACAGAAAATAACACGATATATTTATGAGGTTGCAGATGTGAGTCCCTTTACATGCAATTTTCTTCCCATAACTTAGATACTGATTCTGCAGTTACTGAAATTCCTGATATTATTTTGAACGCTGCTGATATTTCAATTCCTAAGCGTTCTTGCCAGTTGCATAAGTAATAACTAATTTAGTGTCTGCCAAGAGTCAATGAAGAAACTACGGAGAACAATTCCCGAAGGCATCCTACTGCGGCTAATTTTATCACCTCCGAGCTGACACGGACAGAAGCAAGGGAAGTGCGAACACGTAATCAAAAAGAGTCAGAAGCAAAGTGGCAGCTCCTTGACGAGAGCGCTCTGGAACTGTCAGTCACTCCTGTAACCCCCACAGGAACTGATGTTCACTGCTAGATCACAACGCTCTGGAAGTTAAGATCTCTTCTGGAGTACACACAGACCAAATTCAGTTTCCGCGGTAAAATTCAATTCACGCAGAACAAAGAGTTCGGACGTCATTAGATGATGCCAATCCAACAGCTGCCACTAATTTATTATTTTACTAGCTGTCACCCCAAGTTTACTCAATTTCTGGGTAACTAGAAGGATCAAACAGCTTTAGTAAAAAAAAACAACTTTTTATTTACAAATAGTTAGCGCAAAATTTACATCTTTTGCACACCGCATGATTCTGGGCTCATTGCAACTGGATATTGTAATGTCCGCACTCCATCAAGATAGTGAAGTCAAATTTCTGATAGATCGCCTCGTAGGGTCCGGCTGCCACACAGCCTTTTGTCTCCAATCTGTCTCTTTAAACCCCCTGAGCGCGCTCTCTTACGACCCCTATAATTTTTGATTGGAAAGAAACACGGACCTGCACCCGACATCCTCAGTCTTGGTCCCAACCATTATTAGTCTTACCGGCCTGTCGGAACTGTGATCCTCTTGGCTCCGATCATCGTAAATCATGGGAAGAGTCTAGAAATCGACCTTCGAAACTGAGAATACACTCCTTGGTATTTCTTCCTTAAATTCGCCGACTCTCCCTTCCATACATGTGTAACACGGCCACATGTTAGAGGGAACGAAAGAATGGACAGCCATTGAAACAAGTATGTCCCATTTATAGTTCACTTTGAAGAAAAGGCCATTTGGCGATTCTGTTCGCCTAAGGACGGGAAAGAAGAAGTCTAAGAGAGGTGCCATATATAAGATTTGATTTCTCATCACTCTCACTTTGGTTTTAACAACATTCTAATTTTTAAAATTATTTTAACGTCGTAAACCAGTGGTATAATGGAGAATATTAGCCCCCTCCCCCTGCAAAGTCAGGTTTTACCTTAATTATTTTATAAATTGATTCAATGCGGATTGGGCGCCAGTAAAGCTTTAAGCCCCTAGAATTGTGGGACCAGACACGATGCGGGGGTGTACGTTACGCGACTGTCGTAAACAAATATAGGGTGCATCTTAGTCACATTTGGCTCTAGCACCAAATCCTTCCAACCATCCATTATTGTGATAAGGAAATATTATGCGTGATCTCGGTCCAAATCGAACAGTTGTAATGGGGGTTCTATTCGTGATTCTTACTAATCCTTTAGGGTAAATATATTTTTGGCGTTATATTATAAAAACACTTTCTGCAAAGGAACTGCGATTTATGTTAATGAGAATTGCTATTTCGAGTGAAGATAGGAGAAAGGTTGGCGATTGTTGTGATCCTGAATCTACGGTGGTAGAGAAGTAATAGTTGAAATTATCAAGACTATAGAGAAAGGATTCAGTGGGTCAATTCAGGACACTTAGTATTACTAAGGATTTAGAATTGGCAATAAGTATTGAATTATTATAGACATTCAACTGAGTAATTAACCTGATAGCTCCTCTAGTTTAGGTCAGCCTTTGGTGCAACCTTACTCATCCGCGATTGAGACCTCACGACATTGTCATTAAAAAGAACCCTTGAGCCTATTGCAGAGGAAACGCAACTCTCCGAAGGCAGATCTCCTATCACTCTCTTTAAAATAATTTTGAAAGGAAAGGTATTTGTGGGTACGTGGAGCTGCCGTACTTATTGAACTTACCTGTTCGCAACGTAGCTTCCTATTACTAAGCGAAGAATAAAAATGTCCTCCTCTTGTGCAGTGAAGCTAGCCGAGAACGCCGACGACGCCTTGGGACTTCACCACCGGGCGCAGGGATTCCTGATGGTGCGCAAGGAAGGCTCCTGGGGGAAGCTCTGCCTCGACAACCTGCTCGATTCCCGCGCCCTCAGACGGAAGCTCGACGAACTGGGAGAGGCCGTGTGCTCCGCTCTCACCTTCAGGTAAGACTCTCAACCAACATTTTTGGGTTGGGACGGCATATGAAAAACATTCTTGACAGCTATTATTTAAATTGAATGAATTTTTTTCAATTTAAATTTTTAAAGTGACACAATTGCATATAACTAAAGTATTTGGGTAGAACTCGGATCTATACTTATTCCTCAGGTGTTTGTTTTAATAAATACAAGCCATTTCGGTGTATGATAATAACAAGTAAAAACTTAAATAGAGGCAGTGTTAACCGTTAAAAAGATCCCTCTAGCAATGAGATGAGCCAGTTGGTAATTTATTATTTTTATCGATTTAGTGTTTGTATTCCATTGCAATGATGTGCAACATCTCGGCAAAATTTTCGACGTAAAAATGGCATCCCATAGTCATTTGTAATTCCACATCAACGACTTTTTCAATGTGTGGTAATATAAATGCTTTTAAATAATTTCCTCATAAAGTGATTTTAAGTGAATTACGAATGGGTTAACTTCATGGCGCTCAAATGTTGGATACAATCACGTGTTCTCCATTGAATTCAAAGCTGAGATTAGACTTATATTTGTTGTTCTAATTGTAAAGTTTAAAAAAAAAATTCGGATGTGATAATTGGATAAAGATGTTCAAATATTAAGATTCTTCAAAAAAAAAAATTTAATTAAAAATATATGCATGCTTTTATTAGGTGTATACTTTTAAATCAAGTGCATTTTATTTACCTATGTGTATTATTATTGTTCATTAATATCTACTTAAAATATCTGCAAAAAGCAAAAGTTTGCAACAGCAAACCTCATGAATTAATTGGATGGAAACACGTGTTTATAATTATCTTGTGATTATGACGTCGTATGAATTTAGCACATAGGGGGTTATAGTTTTTACTCGGCATCATTGGCTCCAGCATGATTGACCCTTTCCACGTAACAGATGTAATAATCAGAGACTTTTTAAATTTGACATTTTTCCGTACAACTTTCTTGATTCAGTGTCGTCTTCTTTTTGTTTCTAAGAGTTGAAGTGTGCATCGTTTATTCCAACTGTTTTATTCGAACGATTTTTCCCTCTAAAATAAGCTCTGCTTTTATAAATGTGTTTCTTAAATGTGTAATTTGCTTGGAAACGACTGACCTCGCCCTCTTTCCACAGGAGTGTCTCCGATTCGCAGCGCACTCGAGACGCCAAAGACTCCAACGACACCTACTACGTCATTTCCAACCAAGTTCCCTCTCAAAACAAGAGGTAGGTATCACATTGATTGCTTCCAAATCATTCCACTTCACCAAAATTTCTCATCTATTTTTGTAATTGACACCCTTATTCAAAATTTTCCAAATTTATTTCGACAAAAAACTTCACTTTCACGTTCTAGATAAGCACAACCAATAGGAGAGCCCCATTGGCCGTATGGCCTCTGGAAGCCTTCCCACCCGGACACGATGACGGTGCCTCTCCCAGGACTGAAGTTGCTAATTGGTTAATTTATACAACAGCCAATCACAGAGCTCCCTCTCGCCACACGTGAAAGGAGCGAGCAATTTACAATTTTTCCACTCACACCATGCCACGAATAACGGCTACCCCATTGGTCGGGCAGTCAAACCTCCCAAGGCTCTCTTTGGCCGAGGGAGTCGCAAGTAAATTGAAAGTTCTGATTGCAGTAATTCTAAAGTAATTCTTAGCTTTGAAAAAAGCTGTTCTTTTATTAAATTTAAATGCAGCAAATCTTCTGATTTTTCTAAAAAAGTATCTATTTTATCTTTAATTAAATCTCTTAAACTTTTTATAAAATGGGCAAGTAATTAATAGTCATGCTACAAATCGCCAGACAGGAGATAAAAGTCCTGACGGGCTATGCGCTCCAAAAAAATAACCCCAGCTATCGAACAGCCTGCATTTACGTGACACTGTTGGGTCTCTCTTCGTTTGTTAAACGAAGAACGATTTAATTTAAAGCACTGTCGCTTTTAACGATTATAAAAGAATAGGAGAATGCATCTTTGTAATATCTACTTTTTTCTCCAGAGAATGTAAAATTTTTTTTTAGCAATAACCTATTATATTTAAGGGTTTCCTTGAACAGAAACCGGTTATGGTCACGTGCTCGTAATCGTTGTGTAGCGGAGTCCGTCACCAATAGCCTTTGTGTTGCTTTAGAGTGAGCTCTCAACTCAACTTGTACCGGTTATCGACTTTCAGGCTTCAATTTTCTTACCACGAACACAATATTGTTAAGCTCGAACTTAGCTATTCACATAATTTCATTATAGAGCTTATAATTTTTTTTAAAAAAAAGCTACCCAATGGTTGATTACGAGTTTTTACAGAGTCGGTGACTTTTTTGAGTTGTCATTTCCCTGGAGTTACTAAAGATCCTTCACACAGAAAGGCACGTAAAGCCTGTCGAGACTATGCGGTGGCAAAGAATTTGAAAGTAAAAAGAATTGTGGGCCGACCTACACGCTTCAATCACTGAACGTGTTTTGAAAACAAAGCATAAGAAAATTCAGAGCGATTTCAAACTTTGAAGTTGTCTCGGTGTTCTAGCCTTTACACTCTTGGAGGCCCTTGGCTCCTACACACAAGCTGGCCCTAGATGAGATTTTTATGAGTCGTCAAACGGTGCTTTGAAGCAAATCAATGCGCACGACTCACAATCTCAAAAACCTAGGAACAAACCGGCTCGACCGATGGCCATATTTCAACTTAATGTGTTGAAGGATTGTTTATGGTATTAGGCGTAGCCCTGGTTATGGACAACGGACATCACACTAATCCCTTTTACCAGTTGACATGCAGTTTGAAATTCCCTGTTTTTCGGAAAATATGTACCCGAAACCTCAATAAAATTATCCGGATCTTATTAAGACGGAGTCGAGGGTGAGGCCCGGGCCATAAGACAGCTCCGTGTATCGGGTAAATGAGAAATCACGTGACCAATCTGTCTGCTCTACAAAACAAAAATTAAATCAGCTTCCGATTTAACTCGTAAAAATATTATGTTTAGAGAAAGCAAATTCCAAGTGCAATATTTTTGTTTAAGATCCCGGAATTTGCTTATTTTTGCATCTATCTAGCTACAGTGTCAGTCCTAAAGAAAATTGTTACAAAAAGCCCACCACACACACTTTAAACGATACATTTGTTTAAAAAGTCTGCAACAAGAAACGGGAGTAACGTACCATGGCAGGACGACTTAAAACGCAACCTTTTCACGTGACGTCTCATTCAAATGTGCTAAAAAATTAGACTATTGATTTTAAGTCCGTATTGTTTGGCTATTTAATGTTTAATCTCCGATTACTTTTACTTTTGTAACATTTGATAACATTCAATGAACAATGAATTAAATCGCTGAGGATTTCGGTGTGTTTCATTGAAGACGTTTGTTGCGTTTTAGGTCGAGTGCTATCTTCAGCACCTCCGAGTGCGACAGCCGAGAAGTGATGCGTGTGCAGTGCAGAGACTTGGGTGAGTGCTTTCAATTTTAATGGAAGGATTATTATTTAGGCTTTGAAATGTACCATTCTGAAGAGCCGCAGCCATTAAAATCTTCCAAATTTAACATTTTGCTTTTTTTTCCTACTTAACGAAAAGGAAAAGTTATATAACGAAGATAGTTTTGTCATGTTTCGAAATGCAGGGATACCAGTTTTAATATCAGCATATTGCATCAATTTTTTTTTCTTGATTTCTCTTAACGAAGTACGGATGGTCATGGTAGTTTAGTGGTTAGGGTCACAAACTTTTGACCGGAGTGTTGCGGGTTCGAGTCCTGGGCCTCTGAAGACCCGCCATGTAGAGGAGGCCGATGCACTTAAAATCTATTGAGGCTCAATGTCCTCCCGTTTGTGTAGTAGGAAAGAAGAGTACCATCTCGGGTGTCGTCCTCGTCACCTGACTCAAAAGTACGAGGTCCGTCACCAGTAGTCTTTGTGTTGCTGTGTAGAGCGACGTTAATCTAGCTCTCCTGAAAAAGTATGAAATCTCAAGTTCTATTTTAATTCTTCACATTTTTAAACATTTCATATATTGGGTCCAACTGTAGGAAACTAGTAGAAATTTTGATTTTGCATAAAAAAGAAAATAATAATCTACTGGTGTTTGTTCAGTAATGGCAATGTATGTTATAAATTGGAGTGGAATTCGTTTACCTACCACACAATCCGGGGAATAACATGCCCTTTTGATACAAAAAATAAAACCGAAATTAGCGGATACATGCAATGTGTGCCTGGTATAAAAATGATAGTTTTAAAAATAACGAGATCACGTTAGGAAAGTACTTCTACATGCATTGAAATTCTGTTTATTTAAAAGAAATGACATTTTTTATGAGAGAGACACACAAGAGCATTGTACTCGTACATTTCAAGCTACTGCCGTATCAACCCTTTCAATGATTCGGGGCCCCCAAGCTCTGGGGTCCCCAAGACACGAAAACAAAAAATCGTAAAATGTTAAGGGGCCACTAGCAGGGGCTCCCAAGGAACTTTGATACAGGGCCCACTCAAGACGCCACTGATTTCTGGAAAATGTACCTAAAAATAAAAAATGCGGCTTTGAAACATAGGTGTGCGTTGTCAGATTTTACGGCAGCTACTTTTAAGCGATGCTCTTAGAACTGATTTTTTAAAAACTTCCACGTGGAGTTATTCTAATCAATTGCTTACGGGAGAGCGACTCAGATGCATAATTAAGCTGTGTGTTCTTGTTTATCATGAATTATTTTTTGTCTCTGCAGAATGTGGCATGCGTCCCATGTCCTCTGGACCCCGCAGGCGCATCGTGGGTGGTCAAAGTGCCGGGGCTGGTTCCTGGCCTTGGCAGGTGGCCCTCTATAAAGAAGGTGACTTTCAATGCGGTGCCGTCCTCATCTCGGATACTTGGCTCATCTCCGCCGGCCACTGCTTCTACAGGTAGGGCTTTCTTCGTACTTCTCTTGATTTGCATTGAGTGCCGCGATCCTGATGCCACTGAAGACTCGTCTGTAGAGGAATCTGTCAAGCTCATGGTCTTCCTGTTGGTGTGGTGGTTTGCAGAGCCTGTGTCAGATTAGTACTTGACTGACGGAATCCGTCACCAACAGCCCTCGTGTTGCCTTCGAGTGCGACGTCACTTTTTCATTAAAACTGTATTTTTCTTCAATATTTACCTTGAGTATGTTTTATTTTACAACATGTAAAGGTAAATGTATTTTGATAGGTCCATTTTCCCACGTCAATTCTCTTATGGTTGTTCATTACAGTATGAATGTACTTATTGATTGCGGTGTTTATTGATAGTAATATCTTCCATAGTTTAATGTTTAAAGATTTTGTTCATCTCCAATAATTAAATGGAACTTTATTTTGTTCATCAAAGTGAAAAATTAAAGGCTATAGAAGCAGAACCTTTTGGAGTTTTTAGAGTAAGTTTTAAAATTAAAAAGGGGACCTCCTCTTTAAATATTTGGAAAAAGTCAACTAATGTCTATGGAACTCCAGTTTTTATAACTGCACCGATGATACGACCTTATTACATTATTAATTTCTGTTAAAAAGGGCTCATAAATTTTCCAGCCATCCCATGTAGTAAAAGTCATTGGAAACAGCGATCACACACACAATCGCACACTCTATTCTACTATAGTTCTTTACCCATCCCTTGGGCTTGAGAGGTTACTATATCTATAAAAAAGAAACTACACAATTCATTTAGAGTTGAATATAAGACGTAAATATGAAACATGTCTTTTGAAATAATTTTTACTATACCGTTAGAAGTTTTCTATTTTGCACTCAGTAGCGTACACAGGAAGGGGGACACGGTCGAAAGTGCCATCATGCTCCAATACGCCACCTAACATTTTCTTTTGATTTTCGGGAACTAAAAACAATAATTATTGAATGAATAATTAGCATTAATTAATACAATTAATTATTAATAACAAATACTTAAATTTTATGCATTATATACATAGGATTATAACCAATAAAAAAAAGCCAGGGCTTTGGGGAGGCCCCCCTCCTTGTGTGCTTTGATTTAATAATTGATGTCACTCAAATCTCTTCCTACTGTTTATTTTATTTTTTGGTATTTAATTGTTTGGTATTTTAAGTTCTGTTGCTAAAGTTGGCATCCTTTTTGTAATGAATCTTTATGTGAGAATAGTTCCGATGACTGTTAGAATTCAAATTTGGTATGTGTTTTTGATACATAGTAAAGGTTTTACTTTTAATGATTGATTTAATTAGATTTTAGAATGCAAATATTTTTTTCAATGTTCTTATTTGTTACGTCCTAGTTTTAATTAAAAAATTTAGTTTATTCCTTATTGATTATTTGTACCATATTTTGAAATCAAAAGGGCGCATCGATCCCCCATGGCTTGGGTAGTTGATGAGATAAGCGAGGAAAGTGTTTGTTTCTTGCAGCACTCAGAACGCCCATTGGATGGCGAGACTGGGCCTCTTGAGGCGAGGCACTGAGCTGTCCGCACCCTCCGAGCAGGTTCGGCGAGTGATCCAGATCTTCCTACACCCCGAATACGAAGACAAAGGCTTCATCAATGACATCGCTCTGCTGCGAATGGACAAGCCCGTGCTTTTCAGGTGAGTCCTGAGACACTACGTCTTTGATTAAGCAAAATGTTTCATCACTTCAGTTGAACAATGTTCACTAAACGGTCCGATTCTAACAAAGTAGGATTTATAAAAATAAGTTCTTCAATAAATATTTGATTTGAAGTCCTTTGCACCACAAAAAAAAAAGGAAAATATTGTAATTGTTTAAAGTCGATGTCCATTTTTAAAAAAGCATCAAGGTACTTTTTTCATTGTACAAGACGTTACCCTCCCACTTTGCTGGATATTTCCTGATGTATAAATATATATTATTTATATGAAATATTGATATCTAAATCCTAATATTAATCGTTGGATTGTATTGAAGAACATTCTTGGAACTCTCGCCTCTTAGTTTAAAAAAAGATGAATCTCTCTAAAATTGAAGTAGAATTACCTTTTTACGCTTCCGTAACTTCTCAAGGTGGATTTCCGCACACCCCTCTTTTACTGAATCTCTACTCAACAAAATAAACATGCTTGCCAAATTTCACGACAAAATATAATAGTTCAAAAACAGAATTTTTTTATCAATAAGCTCCGTACAGATTCCGCGAGTCAATTTCCGTACGCTCCGTTCATAGCAGATTTCAATTCAACAAAAGAAACATGCATACCAAATTTCATTGCAGAAGAACTAGTAGTTCGAAAACGGGTACCTAGGTAGGGGTAGATAATGCATTCACTTGACTCGAATATCTAGACGAAACATGCAATCAAACAAATGCAGTGCAACTTCAAGAGCGCGCTGGACTTCCTCTTGCTGCCTAACATCTCTTAAGAAACCACGGCATTCATTTGATTAGACTTCAAATGTTATCCTGAGGCACATGAGCCCACGAATCTTGAACAACCAAACCCTGCACATACTTGGTGACATCTCGCAAATGCTGTCCGCGACTGGGTCTGAGCATTACATAGAAAGTCTGGAGCTACTTGAACTGCATGCAGACGATATCGTCGTAGGCGCTTTATTTTACACGGCGACTTGATTGGAAAATATTCCATCTGTAACGTAGTGACCCCAGGTTTACTTAAATATCTAGTGTAGCGAGATGAATCACACAGCTTTAATAAAGTTACTTTTTTATTTACAACTTTTTATCGGAAGTTGACGCATATAACTATTGTATCTATAGCAATCGGATACTTAGTAGTAGCCCTTTCCACCGGATCTCGAGGTGGTCAAGATTTCGGATCAGGGCAGGCATGTCATGAGTTCGAGCCCAGTACCACTAAAAGACCCTCCGTCAGCGATGCACGTTAAATCTGTCGAGAACTGAAACGTCCTCCCGTTGGTGGGATGGGGTAGTTAGGAGAGGGGGGTGCCAGCTCAGGTGTCGTCCACGTCACTTGACCATGGTTGAAAATGACGTCGCTGAACAGTGCGCCGTTAATATTTACTCACTCCACCGGATCTCGTTACATCCACCAAAATATGTACGCAGAGTACGCTTTTTCTTTTCACACCCTTCTCGGAGGACTGGCGCTGGTCTACCTTCGCTTTTTCCTCCGTCTGTTTAAACCCTCTGGACAGGGCTTTCTTACGCCTTTTCACTTCTTGGGCGAGAACATGGACTTGTACACGACTCCCCTTCCCGACTCGGTTCCAAAGAGCATTGGCTCTTTCGGGAGTCCGTCTGGCCATCTTGTCACCAAATGTCGAAAGTCTTACGGCCGGCCATAAATCAACGTCACACTTGAACGCATAGGGTAAAATCCCTGGCATTTGCCCCTCACAATAGCGGGTTATCTTTTCTGCACATGTGCCGTCTGCAACATGTTAGCTGGAACAAAAGAATGACTTAGCAGATGACGCAGGTATGCCTTATCTCTATCCCCCCTCCTTTTCAGGGAAGAGTCCATATTGTGCATTGGTTGCTAAGATACAAAAGAGGGGTAGAAGGCAGCAGGATAACCAAGTGAGTCATTTTCATCCTTATTGCGTCATATTTGAAAACTATAGGAACTTTCTTTTTTCCTATTTCGACTTGTAAAGGGTGTTTTTTTTTAGAGGTATAGAACTTTAAATTGCAATAAAACAACGATATATTATTCGATTGACATGAATTTTTTTTTATTCGAAAGATAATCTTGCGGCATTACATTTTAAATATGATTTCTGGCATATGATTTCCACGGCTGGCTCGGATGTAGTAGAATCTGGATGTCCAATTTTCGATGACTTTTTCCAACATTTGTGGCCGTATATCGGCAATAACACGGCGAATGTTGTCTTCCAAATGGTTAAGTGTTTGTGGCTTATACGCATAGACCAATGACTTTACATAGCCCCACAGAAAATAGTCTAGCGGTGTTAAATCGCAAGATCTTGGAGGCCAATTCACACGTCCAAAACGTGAAATTAGGCGGTCACCCTACGTGTCTTTCAATAAATCGATTGTGGCACGAGCTGTGTGACATGTTGCGCCGTCTTGTTGGAATCCCAGCTCCTGGACATCATGATTGTTCAATTCAGGAATGAAAAAGTTAGTAATCATGGCTCTATACCGATCACCATTGACTGTAACTTTGGGGCTTCATCGTTTTTGAAGAAGGATTCCACCAGCCCATAAAGCACACCAAACAGTCAGTTTTTCTGGATGTAACGGTGTTTCGACATACACTTGCGAATTAGCTTCACTCCAAATGCGGCAGTTTTGTTTGTTGACGTAGCCATTCAACCAGAAGTGCGCTTCATCGCTAAACAAAATTCGCTTATGAAAATCGGGAACAACGGCAATCTCGTTTTGGGCCCATTCGACGAATCTACGCCTTGCTTGATGATCGTTTTGATGAATTGCCAAACCAAACTGAGAATAAATCACTTGACAGCTGTTAAATCGGTCGCCATCTTGGAAAGTAATGCCAACTTAAACCTCTATACCTGGAAAAAAAACACTCTTTAGATTTAGATTTCTGGGTAAATTTTTTATTTAATTTTTGTACGTACCCTCGGCTAATATTCGGAAAATATACGGTACTAACTCAAAATAAATCCCAGTACAACATGTTTAACAAAAACCGGAAATACACAATATTGAATAGCTGGTAATAAGCAACAATGTAATCAACATATTCTACTCAGAAAACATAATTTGTACCATTAATTTGTTTACATATAAATAAACATTTTATTAAAAGTGCTGTATGTTTATTTGCAGTGACTACCTTCGTCCCGTGTGTCTGCCCACCGCCCAAGAGGATGCGGGACTGTGGCACGGACGCCACTGTTCAGTCGTGGGGTGGGGAAAGCTCTACGAGATTGGACACACATTTCGTAAGTTCAGTCTTCTCGCTCTCCGGTCAGCTCGTCTTGGATCAGTCTCTTTTGGAAATAGGCCGCAGGATTTTATACTAAAATAGAGGCACTCGCTTTTCGTAAACTCTAAAGAAAAAAAAAACTAGAACCTTAATTGGATAAAAATTTGTTAAAGAGATGCATTTTAAAACTTTTAACTTTATACTCAATATCGTGGTGAATATTAGTTGTAAAAAGTAAACATTATCTGTCCAAGTTTCTTTAATTATTCGAAATTATATCATCTGCATTTATTTGTCTCCACAATGTTGATCCAGTAGTAATCATAATGTTGTATTTGTCATTAATGTAAATAAACTAAAATGGATTCTAGCGAATAACTTGAAAGTACTCCAAAGAGAAGCCTTTAAAAATGTCCTATGAATGCTGTAAATACTCAAAAAATAAAAAGAAACAAAAATTTCAAAAATTAATAGGGTAGTTGTCTGTGTTCTGCAGTATTCGAGACATTATTTATAACATATTTTTGTAACTACAGATTTCTCAAATGGGAAGTATTTATTTCATTATTCCACAAGTGTAATCTATGAAAATAGAGAAAATTTCATAACATAAAAATATCTTTCGTATTAATAATTTATTAAATACCTCTTTCAGCGGACAGTCTGCAGGAAGTTCGGCTCCCCGTGATCTCGACGGAGGAGTGTCGAAAGAGGATCCTCTTCCTCACGATGTACCACATCACGGACAACATGTTCTGCGCCGGCTACGAGAGGGGAGGAAGGGATGCGTGCCTCGTGAGTTCTTGGGCTTTTACTTTTGGAAAAAATAGGCTGATTTTATTTAAAATTCTTTTATTTTGTTAATTTAATTCTCTTTTTATTTAATTACTTTCTCACTTTTAAGCTAATTTTGCAGTCTGATGAGCTCGAACTCATTACTTAATGATTGGTAATGTAAAATTAGCTGACCATTCAGGTCAACCAATCACCTTTCGACACCGATGTATCCTAACTGTTTTCCTTACAAAATATTTTCCATTTTTTCTAAATCCTGATTTTTTCATACAGCTTCAAACTCTCACAAGTAATTTTTCTCCTACAAATGACTTACTTTTAATTAATCTAAAATATCTGTGTTTTCATTTTCTTACCTTAATACTTAATTTTTAAAAAGAGCAATTTAAAAGTCACTCAAAATTCAAGACGGGAGATAAAGGTTTGAAAGAACCAAGTGCTCCCTTACCAACGCTGTACTAGTTTTGCCGAAAAAAAAAGCAGATTATCTCCAACAGACCGAGAATAAAAAAATTATCAAACAAAAACATACGGTCAAATGACCATTTTTTAAAATTTCTTATACAACACTGTATCACCAGGTAATATTGACTTTACCTGTAAAACGTCTACAACTTATTTTCCATTATTCACTACTTTTTTTTGGGTTTACTTTCTGAAAAATTCGCAGCCTGTCTAGCTCTGTTACGAGCCGTTTTGACCGTTTAAATTATTCATGTTATTTGCAACTATATTCTATGGAGAACCCATTAATAGAACAATTTTACGAATCCATTGTTAATAATAATAAAATATAGTAGTAATATCATAAACAAGTAATATAAAAAAAAATTTTTAAGCCAATTCCTACTTAGATCAACAAAGAAAAATTTTATTTTAGCTACTTTTTATTAAATAGTTACAATTAATATAAATATGTATATACATAGGACAGAATCACAACATTAAGTGGTAGTTAATTTTTTATTAATTATCATTAAAGTATCGTATTGTCATCCAAAATAAATGTGTATATAAAATTTCAGTTCAACTGAATGCTTTAAAACGTGAAAAAAAACCCCTCAAGTTTTGTCACAAGTCGCCAAAAAGGATACTGATGTAGCTGTATTTGTAATTCTTTAAATAATTCGTTTTAATTAATTAATTTTTATTAATTATAACTAAATTGTTGTATTGTCATCCAAAATAACTATGTTTGTAAAATTTCAGCCCAATTGATTGCTTTAAAATGTATTTTATTAACGATTGAAAATTCCACCAAGATAAATACATAAATAAATAGTGTGAGTTAATAGTAGGAATTAAATAAAATAAAAATACCAAAATTTGTGAGAGACGGGAAAAGAATAATATGATACACTTCTCAACAATATTACGTAAATCAAACAATTTTATTATTAAAATTTACAAGGCAAAATCCAATAAAAAATGTATTGATGTTTAGTTCAATGCATTCATCCATTGAAAAATTAAAACAGATTGTGCCTATATTCTAGAGACAATTAAACTTTACAATAACATTAAATTCGATACAAATGTAACCTACCAAATAAGTAGAAGGCATAGTGAACAATTTAATCTTAAAGATGGCCTTCACAGATATTTTTCCGCATCTTAGACTTAACAGGAACGAATGCTTGAATTTTATCGAGGCGTAGAAATTTCTAGGCAAGAACTTTTACTGTTGCTAATGCCACCTGATCGACAGTGTCAGATCGAAGTCCACAAAATTCATCATGGCAAGGGGCTAGATGGAAGCCTGTTGTTGGCCTTAGCCTTGAGCACCATACAAGTGACACTACGATTTAGCTCGGTGAAATGCCCGAAGGGAAGGAATGAATATTGCCAGAGCCTGTGAGACAGGTTGGACTTTACGATAGATGGTGCGTGACACCACTAATCTCCACCTCCACAATTTAGGCATGGAACTGGAGGGGGAGGGAAGTATTCTCCAGCCTGCTATTATCGTGGTTTCAACTGCGACAACCTACAAGACTTTCGGACCCACTGATTTGATGAGCACGTACTCCGTGTGTACCCGTAGGGTATTTTGTGGTAACGGGCAGAACTTTTACTTCAATTGGCAGAAAAGCTTGGGACTCAATATCAGAGAGACAACTAAGCCTAGAATGTTCATTAAAAACAAGAACAAATACAACTGTATATTCATCTGGACAAAGAGCTCGTTAAAAATTGTAAATTCAATAAGACGAACAAAAAATACGTGCAAGTTGAAAAATTTTGTGAAAAATAAGGCTAAGACGCATTTAAAAAAAAAACTACAGTGTGAGTTTCACAACTTTTCAACATGAATTCACTTACTGAATTGTTTAGTTTTGAAGAAACCCTGGAGCTGAGGAAGATTGCCAACATTTCATTAATTGCGTTGTCCACTTTTTTACCACTAAAAGAAAATTGGACAGTCACATTTCAACGATGCATAAACCTCTAAAAAAGGTTTTAACATGGAGTCATATTTAGTAAACCATTTCGGGGAAAAAAGGATAATTTAAACATTTCTTTTGAAATAAAAAATATTTTATCGAATTAACTAATTTTTAACCTGATTTTTGCTTTGAAAGTTGTTTTCTTTTCGCCGGTGTTAGTCTTCAGTGTTATCGAATATTAAAAACACTCAAACGAAGTGCCTAGTTATGCTGGAATAAATCTGTTAAGTCAGTCATCGAGCTTCACTAGGCACCAATTATTCGTATTCTCTTAGTTATATTTTCTGAAAATGTCTCGCCAATTTTTTTGCCATTTATTTCATTAATGGATGCGAGATGTTTGAAATTTTGAATAATACAAGTTATTGTTACAAATTTTTGGTAATTATGGCTTAATTCTACCTTAAAATGTAAATAATTTATACATAAATCTGCATATGTAATAAGTTACTTTTCTCTGTGTTTATTCATCATAAAAACTAATATCTAATATTCGGAAGCAACGCCAGCCCTTTCATTCAATGGAAACTTGGCGAAATATTGGAGATACAGCCAAGTTGGCATTTTTGGCAACTTATGGAGGCTTCTTGAATTTTTTGGAGAATGCTATAACATGATCCATGACGTAAGTGGATTGTTCGAGAAAGCGGTGGAAGATAGCCGCGCAGAATATAAACAGCGATTGCTTCTTGAAACTGAGTTATTTCTACTTCAGCTGTTCAAGTGTTCACTTCGGTGTGTCTGCCAACAACCGAGTGGTTACGAATAGCTTTTATCATTACGTACCTGTATTTTGTAGACAATGATAGTTGTGCCCGAGAACTGCTAAGGATTGGTTTCGTCACTACATTTCAACTCTCTTTGGAACTGATAGCATGACATCCACCATCTACACAACTATATAATTAAAAGCTAATTTTATACTCGCGCGTCGATTATAATATTGTTTTAAGTAAACTTTTCTTTCGTGTCATTGTTAGCATGCCCAAACTCAAATTTATAATCATTGATTGGAGAGTAGATGGACGCAGAACTGTGCAACATGTCTTTTTACCCTGCAGGGCGACAGCGGAGGTCCTTTAATGTGCCAACGTGAAGACGGACGCTGGTTACTGCTTGGTGTCACTAGCAACGGAGACGGTTGCGGTAGACCGAAGCGCCCGGGAGTCTACACCAAAGTGGCCAATTACCTCGCATGGATCAAACAAGTCACAGGTGAGCACATTTTTTTCTTTAAAGGTATGTTCAAATATACAGACATGTAATCAGGGATGTCTTGAGACTCTTTGAGGCCCAGAGAAGATTGTTTGAGGCCCCTAAGCAAAAGTAGCCCCTACCTGAGATCTTGAAAGGTAGACAGTATATAACATACATTGGCAAATACTCGTCTAAACAATAATTTGAAACAAATAAATATGCACGAGACTCACAATCTCAAACCTAGGCACAAACCAGCTCGACCGATGGCCACTAAATAAGTCGAATGGCCACATGAGGACTTTAAAGATCATCCCATAATAATAGTGTTGCCAGTTTGAAATTTCCTGTTTTTCGAGGGATATGTACGAGAATAATACTTTATCATTCAAATTATCCGGATCATGATCGTATTAAGACAGAGTCCGAGGCCTCCACTGAGGGGGAGGGCTCACGCCCCTGCATGGCTTTCGTCGGCTGTACGAAATTCTCAAAGTTTCATCTTTTTTTATTATTCTGGGCAAAATGCCATTGAATGCTTTTAATTATTAAATAATTTATGGGCAATGATTTTTTAAATAACAGTGAGACATGCTCACAAGTTTTTCAAAATGAAAATTTTCCTTCCTGCAGAGGGCGAGCATGCAGTGCCCGCGGCTCCAGATCGCTGCGAGGGCGTCCGGTGCAGGCTTGGTCGGTGCGTGGCGCCCTACAAGGTGTGCGACGGCCGCTGGGACTGTTCAGAAGGAAGAGACGAGGACCGTTGCTTCGGACAGGAATGAATTCTCCCCTCTTACGGAATATGTCATTTTTTTGACAACTTGCTCACAAAAACAATTTTGCAAGCATTATTTTTTTATGTGCTTTCTGCATATTTTTAAAATTTATTTATTTTTCCTTCCCATTTAATTTTCTTGCTTACAAAATTGTTTTTAATGCCATCTTCATGTTTGTAAAAAGGTTTTAATAAATTTTTTTTCTAATTTGTTGCATTTTTAATGTATTAAAAAAAGAAAGGAGTGAAGAATTGTAGAAAAAAGTAGTAATTTTCATTCTTTTACAATTTTATTGAAATGCGGTCGTTTCACAAGACACCTCAAAGTTTATTTTAAATACAATTAACTGAATTACAATAGAAAAAATTATTACGTAGATAATTCTCTTCATTGTTATGTGTGCTGGCTTTCCGAACAAGTGCATTCACGAGATTTTAAAATATCGGAAAGAAAACAGTGAACTAACTGCCCACTGAGTGCTCGATACTCAAGAATGAAAATTGGATTTGGGAGATTTAGCTTTTCTTACTGATTATTGTGGGAAATTTAAATTTAAGATTGCAGGGAAAAGATTTTCCCTACCCTAGTTGGTCATATATCTTTTTATAAAAATACAAAAAACTTTTGGGTTTTTTTTTTTCTTGTTGATTTTGAACAAAAAGATTTAACACGTTTCCCATTAATGCAAAAACTATGTACGAAGTTAATAATGCTCCACCCTATGATACAATTAAAAATTTAATATCCATTTTGCAGGATTCATTCACTGGTAGGCTTGAGGATTTTCAAGATGATAAAAAAATGTTGATTTTTTTTATAAAGCCTTTTTCACTTCCACTACAAAATGTAAGGGGTCTCAGGGGTGTTAACTTTTTCTCGAGGAGGGAAAGTATAAATAATTTTCAAACAGGCATAATTCTTTTAAATTTAAATTAAATAATTCGAATCTTTTACACATTATTTATAAAGGATTATGTCTTCAAAAAAGTACAAAATGTTTGAAATATAATCATAATTTAAAAAATTATAAGCATATGAAAATATGTAATATTAAATAATTTTTACGTTGCACACGCTATTTTCTAAAACAGTAGCCTCTGATGTATAAAACTTTATAGAATTATAAAATGTATCATACTCTTTAATCCCTACATTATTTAAGAATAATACATCTTTTGTATTTCAAAATATTTGAAACATATTCAAATTTTTTTTAAAAAATTTGAAAATTTTATTTTTTAAAAAATATAAATTATTCTACTAATATAAAATTACTACAGTGTAATAAGGATACATTTAACATTTTATAAATCATTTTATTGCTAGTAATTAAAGCTACTATTTTAGAAAATAGCATGCATAACGTAAAACTTAATATTTCTTATAGAAATGTTTATTTTCATATGTTCATAATTTTTTTAATTATGATTATATTTTAAACATTTTATGCTTTTCTGAAGCTCCATTCCTTTGTAAATAATGTGTAAAAGATTCTAGTTATTTAATTTTAATTTCAAAGAGTTATATGTTTTTGAGTATTGTTTATATTTTCCGGCCTCTAGAGAAAGTTAACACCCCTGATACCCCTTTTGTTACCCACCCGAAACCCAAATTGAAATTATTGGCCAACAGCACCACACTACTCTGAAAAGCAAATATAGGGGACATTTCAACTGCTAGTGATCTAAATTGTCTTTAATTTTGGAAATCTGTATCAATAAAAGCAGTTTTCTAAATTTACACGATTTGTATGTTTGAATCAACATATGCTTATGAAAAAATGCTTTCTATTATGGGCATTATAAAATCAAAATCCCAATTAAAATTAAGTAATATGCACTTAAAACAACCTAATTAGGATGTTTAAAAACTAATCCTCCTGTTGCTTATGCCACCTGATTTCGACTGCGTCAGATCCAGGCCCACGAAATTCATCATGGCAAGGGGCTAGATGTACGCCTGTCGTTGGCCGTAGCCTTGAGCACCACGCAGGTTGACTGTACGATTTTGCTCGGTTCCACCCCAATTTTGAGGGAAAATATCCTGGGAGGGTCAGGGGCCTCCCACCTCTCTTCCCCTTACATGAACTTCATGAGAGGGCTTGCGGCTCGACAGCTACTTAGAGTACCCCAATGCCGCAAAGGCACTGTAACGTTGTGAGTAGCAAAAAACAATAAATTGTCACAGCCTAATTTGGAAATAAAATGTTTGTTTATTTGCTCAACAAATTGTTATTGAAGCAATGAATTACAGTTTATACGCGAAGCCAAGCCGGTGCAGCTAGTCAATACCACGGGAGTTCAATCCTTTTTTCCGTTGGGCACTTGCTCATCTTCTTACGTCATTGATTCCAGTTCTCCAACGCCACCGGCGTTCATGGTTTCCTTTCTCTTCCGATTCCCGTCTCTATCCTCCACCGTCCAAGTCTTTTTTCAGGGCTTTCCCCATCCAGGGCTATCTTCTCGTCTCCTAAAAAACCCTTTTAAACACCAGGGGCGGGTCCACAACACGCCCCTCGTCCCTTCACATTGGCAAAGTACAAAAGTCTCCCTCCACCTCCTTAGTCCTATTCGTGCGTAACACCCAAATACACTCCCGGACCGTCTGGACCAAGAGCGCCATAATTCTTGTCCAACATCTGGACACTCTTGTCCATCACACCACCTGTGTTCTATAATCCCATTCCCTCGACACCTGTCATGGCGACCGTTTTCTTCTCATATAGTCTTCGCCTATTGTCAATGGGTGCCGGTTCTCTTTTCACCATTATAACTGCCAGTCTGGGTGTCGACGCTTCCCCAAGGTCAAACAATAAACAATGGCCACGTACACTCTGGTCATTTAACATCGCGTTAAAGCCATAAAACTTAGAGTGAATCGAAGAGTGGGGTTCACCCCAATCGAAGACGTCACAGCACTATACATTTACAAACATCCATACTTTCTGTAGAATTTGAACACGAACCTACGCCACAGCAGTCAGTGTCGCTAACCAGAAAAACTAATGTGGATTACTTTGTTAAAAAACTAAAAATTCAAAATCCATATTAAGCAAGTATTGACTGTTTGATAATTATTTAAAATTAAATATTTCCATTTACTCATCTTTATTTTATATTTAATCCAGCTAATGGAATCTGTAAAAAGGTTTATTAACAATAAAATCTTTGATTTGTACTTTTGTCTTATTTATAGTATTATTTTTAACTTTCCACACTACTTAGACTTGCATAAAGAAATGTGCTTTGTGAGGAAATATCCTATAATAAGTCTGTAAGAATATTTTTTTCACCCTATCGTATATATTTCTTGGAAAAATTGGTGGTAGCATGCATAGTTTTTTTTTTTTTATCAGACTCTCTCGCAGAAATGACAATCTTTCCAGAAAGGTTGGCTACCCCTGATATAGCATTATATTAGATCACCTTTGTAACACAAATAACGTAAGTATCTCAACAGAAAGAGTCGATCAGCTTTTTTCAATTCCCACTATTAGCTCACGCTCTCTATTTATTTATTTATTTTGGTAGAATTTTCAATCCTTAATAAAAAAAAAATACATTTTTAAAGCACTCAAGTGAGAACTGAAATTTTATATACATGATTATTTTGGATGACAATACAGTAATTTAATTATAATTAATAAAAATTAGTTGATTAAAACTAATTATTTAAAGAATTACAAATACAGCCACGTTGGCGAGTTAGCGACAATTTTGGCGACTTGTGTCAAAACTTGAAAAGGTTTTTTTTCACGTTTCAAAGCATTCAGTTGGGCTGAAATTTTATTGACACGATTGTTTTGGATGACAATACGATACTTTAATGATAATAAATAAAAATTAATTACCACTTAATATTGTGATTCTGTCATTTGTATATACATATTTATATTAATAGGTCCCCAGTCAGCATGATTTCAATCTGATCGAGCTAAGCATCACTGTAATCTGGCTCAACATCGTGCAGGAGTAAATGGTAGGTGGTGTAGTGGTCATTACGAGCGTAAACTTCGCTCTATCAACTGTCTGTGAATGTTGGGGGTGGACTCTCGTGTACGTGTCGCACGTCTGTTGGTTGGTTGATAACGATGAATAAGACGCTGTGACAGCTGATCTGACAGTCAATCTCTCCTCCCAATCTGCTGTGGCCCTAAGTCGACAGCTACCATCATGACGCTGAAATTTGCTATT
Organism: Trichonephila clavipes; assembly: GCA_019973935.1. Lineage (NCBI taxonomy): Eukaryota > Metazoa > Arthropoda > Arachnida > Araneae > Nephilidae > Trichonephila > Trichonephila clavipes. The sequence goes on along the minus strand of BMAU01008198.1, from coordinate 4,155 downwards.
TTCCATCCATTCTTGCCAGCATCTTCTAATAGCCACGTCGCTTCGACCCATACGACGAGTGTTTATCGATTTGCCCAAAATCTGCCTCTTTCAGTTCAATGATACGACCTTTTTCAAACTCTGATAGTTGCTCGTAATGAGCTCGAATCTCTCGGCGAGGTATTTTTCCAGTCATTGAAAGATATTCTAAATTGCAATGCAACCAAAATTTTGACCATCAGACGGAGAATCGCTTCTTATAGACACCTGCTGAGTGCGCAGTTCCTATGCGCTGTAGCTCCCGCTATTCATTCATTGGATACCAAATTCTAATCATTTGCATGTTCGGTACAAATGTCCTTACATACGAATTTTCATTACAATCAGGCAACTCCTTCTTGGTACGTCATTTTTTTTTCATAGAATGTATTTAAAATCTAATTTTATCAACAGAAGAAAAAAAAAAAAACTCATTTACAAATTCTTAATAAAGCCCATTCTCACATATGCTGCAGGAACGCGGGGAATGACCAAGAAAGACTGGAAGACTCTTACTATATTTGAAAGAAGTATTTTTGGAGATTTAAATATTGTGATAATATTTAGAGAAAATGAACTAATTTAGAACTTTCTAAACAACCAGATATTGTTAAATTCATTGCAATGCAAAGGTTAAGATGAGCGTGATAAGATTGGGTGACAATCGAGTCACAAAAAAAAGACCCTATGTCATGTGGACATACCATATAGTGCTCGAGAAGAGGAAGTGCAAGGCTCAGGTAGATCTATTGTCTAGAAAAAGACCTGAAGACTTAATGACAGAAACTGGAAAAGTTATGCGAAGAACAGGACACCCTGGAATAGAATTCATAGGAAGGTCAAGGTCTTGGGCTGTCATGTCATTGAGGAAAGAAAAATACAACCACATTTAGGCCTACAGCCCCCGTATTTAAAACCAGGATTGCTATAAAAGCAGTGTAGTAATAAAAAAATTTGAAAAAAACACACGCAAGAGTAGTGTTCAGTGTTGAACAAATAATTCTTGTAACACCCACAACAACAAGTACATATTTGTCGCGAGAGGGCGCTAGTGTGTGTAAAACAGTGTATGTGTAGACAGAGTAAGGAGAAAGCGCATGGAGAACGCTCTAATAAAATTCCTTTTTTTTTAGTCTCGCCATTTTGTGTGTGTGGTGTAATTAATCTTTTAGAGATTTTTAATTAATGTGTGTAAATGAATCGGTGCAAACTAAACAATGGTCCGTCAGAGCCTGAAATGGCCAGGACTGAAAAGAAAGGAAGCGTCCTTTTAGTGGAGAGAGAGAAAGTTGTCACTTGGTGGGGGAGAGGTCAGTCTTCAATTTTCCTATATTTTGTGTTTTGAGAAAAAATATGTGTTTCATAAGTGGTTAAAATAACTTTAATTTGTGATTGAGATAGTTATTTTGTGATTTATAGGTGTCTAATTTGTGTTTGAGATAGTTTTTGTGATTTATAAGTGTTTAATTTGAGGTTGAGTTAACTTTAATTGTGTTTTGAGATGATTATTGTGATTTATATGTGTCTCATGTGTGGTTAAGGTGATGGCGGGCCATTAGTTTAACACCTTACATGACATCTAGATGGCGCTGGCTATTGCGAAATTTTTGGCACAAATATTTGTCTCAAAACTCCCAAGATGGGCAATAAATTTCTCTCTCGGGTAACCTTTTTAATGAAATTCTCCCCTTCAGCAAAAGGGAACACGCGGAGGGCTAAGGGAGGGGTGACAGTCGTAAAACTGGTAAAATAAATGTTAGCTCTTTTTTTTCTTTTTCGGGGGAGGGGGTTAAAGCAGCAGAGTGAATCTTGACCATGAAAGACTTCTCATTTCTGGACATTGGTCAATCATCAAACTTTTTCAACTCTTGGAACCCCTAGAACTGTAACATGTTTTCGAGGAATCCCCTTCCTCGCTGAAGGGAATATATCTTAAAATAATATTTAAAGTATATAGATAAACATATTTTTGATATATGTAAAGACAATTTAAAAAAATATTATATTTTTTATTAAAAAATTTTATGATGTAATTTTAATGTTATTTACTCATTGATAATATAAATTTGTGATCCAAATGTCACCTACGCATGCATTATACTTAGTAACTGAGATATGTGTTCACAATTTTTTACACAAACTATCGACGTATAAGCTTTTTGAAATTATCTGCAGTAGCATTTCATATTCCGTGTTCAATTCGTTTTTGTATTTTGTTGCTTATCGCGTTAAAAATATTTTTCACTTTCTAAATACATTTTTGTGAATGGCATTAAAATGTTCATAGCTGTGTGAGAAATTCTGCGTATATGGCATGAATTGGTAACCTAAGATATAGGTCTTCAAGCTTAAATTTAAATTTTAGCATCAAATCTGTTCATATGTCGATAAATTTTTTTTATCTTCATCATATAGTTTTTTTCCCCCACAAATGTAAAAGGTTTCAAAATATTGTACTAACTAGTATAAAATTACTTCGTGGAACTCGGGATAGCAAACAATAGTATATTCACAATCTACTGCATAAAATAAAGTTTTAAAATTCATTTATTATATTACAATAAAAGTTAAAAAAGTTTTTCCAATTATGTATAAATAAAATTTTTAATTTCTATCTATGAGATCATCTTTAGATAATTGTGGCTAACCGAATTTCATGAGAACATAAATCCATTTTGCATACATATTTGTAATTTTTCTTTCCCATTTTTTTTATTGGGACTCGTGGAACACAGTTTGTCGATCAATTCTCTAGATAAATGATGTACAGAACGAAACTGTTTAATTTTTCCTGAACAAATGATTTTTAAAGGAAGAATAGGTGGATTTAAAGCAATGAAAAATTAAATTTCACGTTTTAATGAACACAAACAGTATGATACAATTTTACTTTTATACAATAGAACAGGGGTTGGCAACCTATTTCACGAGAAGTACAATTCTCAGTGGTACTCTGAATTACTCAACAAATGTGTCAATTTTTGAGAGGATGGAAGATGATAAATTTATAATGGTCCTTGTTATACGAAGATCTCCAGAATTATGGATAATTGCAAAATTTCGAAAAAATCGGAAAGATATCTCTAAACATAAATTTACAGCTATTTTGTGAATTATTGGATGTCATTGCTGGTGAGATTTGATTGTTTGAAAAGAGAAGATCGCATGCACTCTGCTCTCCGCTTTTGGTTGATTTTGAAAAAGGCAAGAAATTTCTCTCTCTGTGTGTGTGTAGCGCACTTCCTTCAATAGAATCCTCTCCTTTCTCTGCAGGGGGAAGAGGGCCGAAGTCTTTACGACTGTGAAACGAAATACTTGTTCTTTTGGGGGGGGGGGGAGTAAAATAGTGTTGAATCTTGACCATGAGAGAGATCTAAAATGGCTTTCTTACTTTTTCAACTCATGGATTCTGATAATTTGTTATGAATGCTTTATTCGTTTCTAACTATGGAAAAAATCCTATGTATTTTGCAATCTAAATTTTAGGAGCTGTTCTTGTTTTAATATAGATTTTACCTTCAAATGTCTTTTAAAATGTCAATAAGTTGTTCGCACTCCTTGATTATAGGTGTTTTTATCCACAAATAAAAAAAAGTTCATTTTCCATTACAAAACGATTTAGTTGTGCAAAAACAATGTATTAATGTGAATAAATTTGTTTTGTTGGTCCCGGTACAGTAAACAATGGAATATTCACAATCTAGTAGGCACTAGATATAAATAAAAACGTTTTAATATTTTATAATGGAATAATAAATGTTTCTAAAAGTAATACAAAATAAAGCTCTTATGTACAAAAAAAAAAAATGTTTCGGAAATTTCCAATTAGGTATACACTTACACCTGTATTACATTATTAAAGGTTTAAGGGAAACAATTTTGAATAGAGTTTTCTCTCTTTAAAAAAGTAGTTTTAAATGTTAAAAAAGTTAAAGGTTATCAATTTTGATATTTTTCTAAGATAGTATGCAGCTATTTCATTAAAAAACTGGTTAATTATGGTTTTGACCATTATTTTACATATGTTTGTAAAATATTTTTCAAATTCAAAAAATATTTTTATAAGAAACTAGCTGTACCCTGCCACGCGTTGCTGTGGCTCAGTCTTGTTTAACAGAAAGGACATATTTTCAGTAT